>CM046660.1:20863500-21296613 GCA_025594165.1 Tamias sibiricus | reverse complement strand
ACCAAAAAAGAACGAAAACCACCTGCTGGCTGTGCTTCTCGCCACTAGAAATGTCTAGCCCCGCTATCCCATTGCCTGTGCGCCTGTGGCCTGATGGAAGCACTTCTTTACACTCGTAGCGTCCACTTTAACCCCTACCTTCAGACTCTCATAACACCTACCAACACTTGGCCCACAAATATCAGGCTAGTCTCTCATCCTATAATACAAAAACTCCTCCTATCACTGGACCTCTCCTCATACATCTAGACCTCACTGAGACCTCGCCCCTTTGCTTTTCAATAACACCCAAGGCCCCAAGCAGGCTCCTTAGACCCCTCAGGTTTTCTGGGCCTCCTCCCTTCTCTGCCTCCTCATACTTCTCTACCACTGGGCTGCCTCCCAGCTAGGAGGGAACCCTCTCCTCTGCTATGATCTGGGTATCTATACAAAGATGACTCCAATACCATCCCCTTTCAACTTGTCAATACCACCGACTCCAAGGCCCTATTCTTCTTTGACCCAGCCACCTTCCTCATCTCCACTAATAATGTTTCATAATTCTCTACAAACAAACCTGTCCTGATTATCAACTGGGAAAAATAGGGTTAAAAAAGCCTGAGGCAGCAATTTCCCTGGCCAAGGCCACACTGAAGCTAGCATAGGAATGCAAACTGCAGGCTCAATAGGGGGCCTAGGACCAAAAAGAAAAAGGTGTCTCTTTAATAACTTAACTTCAGAGCTTTCTCTCTCTCTCTTTTTTTCCTCATTCTTTCCTGTTGCTTTACTGAAATAATTAATGGCCATATCATTTTTTTTCTAGGATTCTCGTTTTTAAATTCTATGTTTTTGAGCTCATAATTTTGAATCTGCACACCTAAGTTAAAATTTCTCATCAGACCTATTTATTTAAAAAATACTTATTTATTTCCTTAGTTGTACACAATATGGTGGTGAGAATCGAAACCCGGGCCGTGCACATGCTAGTGTGAGCGCTCTACCTCTGAGCTACAACCCCAGCCCCTGATCAGACCTATTTTATCCCACTATAAAGGTTTTTTTTTCAAACTCTGCTTTATTCAGAGGCCAATTTACAATGTTTAAGTCTTTTTTAAAAAAATATTTATTTATTTACTTTAGTTGTACACAATGCAATGCATTTATGTTTACATGGTGCTGAGGATTGAACACGGGCCGCGCACATGCGAGGCCAGCGCTCTGCCGCTGAGCCACAACACAGCCCAAGGTTTAACTCTTAATCTAATAGGTTTTTTAAAAGTATAAGGCCTTCGCTTGTTTTTTCTGTGTACTGTCTTTTCTACATGTTTATGTGTATCAAAACCAACATATAGGGCTGGGGTTGTGGCTCACGGTACAGCGCTGGCCTAGCACGTGCATGGCCCAGGTTCGATCCTCAGCACCATGTAAACATAAATTCATTGCATTGTGTAAAACTAAAGAAAATAAATAAATATTAAAAACAACAACAACAGGGGCTGGGGTTGTGGCTCAGCGGCAGAGCACTCGCCTCGCACGTGCGCGGCCCGGGTTCGATCCTTAGCACCACGTAAACATAATGCATTGCATTGTGTAAACTAAAGTAGTATAAATATTTTAAAAAAAAAAAAAAAAAAAAAAACAACAACAACAACAACAAACATATAGCCAGGCTCTGTGGCGCATGCCTGAAATCACAGTAGCTAGGGAGCCTAAGGCAGAAGGATCTGCCAGCTTCAGCAACTGTGTCTCTGAGCAACTCAGTGAGATCCTGTCTCTAAATAAAATACAAAATAGGCTGGGTGCGGTGGCGCACACCTGTAATCCCAGCACTTTCGGGGAGTCTGAGGCAGGAGGATTGCAAGTTCAAAGTCAGCCTCAGCAATGACGAGGCACTTAGCGACTCAGTAAGACCCTGTCTCTAAATAAAATACAAAAAAGGGCTGGGAATGTGACCCAGTGGTCAAGTGCCCCTGAGTTCAATCTCCGGTACCATAAATAAATAAATAAGATTAAATTAAATAAAATACAAATAGGGCTGGGGATGTGACTAAGTGGTCAAGTGTCCCTGAGTTCAATCCCTGGTAGCCCACCACACACACACACACACACACACACACACACACACACACAAAACATATACTGCACTCATATACTAAAATTCAAAAATGATTCCAAATACCTTTTTTTAAAAAAAATATTTTATTTATTTGGTTTTAGTTGTACACAATGCATTTGTTCATACGTGGTGGTGAGGATCGAACCCATGCCGCGCACGTGCTAGGCGAGCTCTCTACCACTGAGCCACAACCCCAGCCCCTCCAAATACCTTTGATTCGTATGATTTAAAGTTCAATTTAAACTGGGAGAACAAAGATAATGATGGCTTTAAAATCACTAACCCACACTCTTCCAGATGATCAGAGAATGGAAAATGTTGTTTTCTTTTCTTTCTTTATTTGCTTTAGTTGTACACAATGCCTTTATTTTTACGTGGTGCTGAGGATCGAACCCGGCCGCACACGTTTTAGGTGAGCGCTCTACCGCTGAGCCACAACCCCAGTCCCGAAAATGTTGTTTTCTATTAAACATTTTAAGTATAATGTCTATTGCTCCTAATGTCCATGCTTCTTCTAGGATTTTCTTCAACAGAAAAGCATGACTTAAAATGTTAATTAAACTTACTTTTCATGGGTAACCTAAATTAAAAAAGGATTAGATTTAACATTAATGTGATAAACATTATAAATGTGATTTTCATACATTGAAATGGAAAGTTTAAGATTTGCTTTATTTCTGGTCTTCACTGAAAGCAAGAGAATTAAAGGTTCTAACCCAGGTTTTAGGCCCCTCAAGGCTAACACTCCTGGACTTCTGACTCTGGGATTCATGCCAAGAACGAGGGGGAAGAACCTTCTGAGCCAGCTGCAGTGGCTCCACCCCTCCACCTGCCCTGTATCCTTTACTATCCAAGCTAAAGAAGAAATTTGCATGTACAAATTTTTCTGTTTCAAAGGTTTTCGCCTGTCACCGCTGGTTTGGGTGATCCTTTCTTCTTTATCTGTTACTGGCCCTTTAGGGTGAGGGCCATATTACATTGATCTTATCAACAGTCACTTAAAACTCTTGGCTGAATGGGCCACCTAAAGGTATAAACCTGTTTAAGAGAAAGATGTTTCACTGTCACTATCTGGTCTTTAAATGGTTTTCTGGATAATTATACAATGTTACAATTAAAGTCGGTCTGTCAGAAGTAAAATATATGAAAGAGATTCTATATGGACAGACATTTATTTAGTTGTATGATAAGGAGTCTAAACAGGCACTGAGTTGAAGGTGCCAAAAAGCACTGCCGGTGATGTGCACAGATAGCAGGACACCAGAAGAAAGGGTCTGAAGCTAAAAGAGTAAAAAAAAGTTATAAGTATGGAAAATTAAAAGTTAAAAGAAATATTTTGAATAAGAAGCATTTTGTCTGATAAAGAGATATTTTTGTACCAAGTCCAAGATGAAAGAGGACAAAACTAAAGTCATAAACAAATTATGAATATTTTAGTAAATCTCAAAAGGTTTGCGTTTGTGATAGGATTGGTTTTAGTTAACACAGTCAGTTATTTGAACCTTGATGTACTGATATGAAGCAAAGTCTAAAGTGTTGGTTTGCTCTTATCTCTCAAGATAATTTTCTTGCATTTCTATTTGTTAGTTTTATTACTTGTGAAACTATGTCTTAAAGAAATTAGGGTTTATACTTGTTTCAAAGTCTTCAATGATTACTTTGTAACTGCTTAAACAAATAGTTGTTATTTAGTTTATAACAATATAGTTGACACCAAAACATAGGAGACTAGGTATATGTATACATCTTAGAACTATATCTGTCTAAGCCTTGTCTAAGTGTTACATAAACTTTCATTTTATAAACTTTTACATTGGTTTACCACCAAGATACCAATAACTACTCTCTTGTACATGGCCATAGAAGGGCCAATCTGTCTTACATCTGTTTACTTTGACTAAATCAATTTCTGATCACTAACACAGTTTCCTAAATGTATAAGAGATTTAAGGCTATCATTTGTTTTTTGTTAATTTATGCAGA
Organism: Tamias sibiricus; assembly: GCA_025594165.1. Taxonomy (NCBI): domain Eukaryota; kingdom Metazoa; phylum Chordata; class Mammalia; order Rodentia; family Sciuridae; genus Tamias; species Tamias sibiricus. The sequence goes on along the minus strand of CM046660.1, from coordinate 21,292,535 downwards.
CCTATGGGTTACTGAACACTCCAAATTCTAAACTGTACTTCAAAAGTTAAGCTTAATTAAATGTAAAGCTTAGGAGAGAGAACACCTTGCCACGTTGATGTTCTCCAAACTAACATTGTCTGTAAAATGTAAAATCTCACATTTGTGTACAAATAACAAATTAGGTTGGTATTTATTCATCTCATTTAATGTTTTATATCTACATAAAATAACCTGTTATCAAAAAGTTATATATCCAATTTTGTGTTAGTCTTCACACTGAAATTGAATTACTTTTTTTTTTTTTTTTTTTTTTTTGGTACCAGGGATTGAACTCAGGGGCACTCGACCACTGGGCCACATCCCAGCTTTTTTTTGTATTTTATTACAGACAGGGTCTCACTGAGTTGCTAAGTGCCCTCGCCATTGCTGAGGCTGGCTTTGCACTCACGATCCTCCTACCTCAGCCTCCCAAGTGCTGGGATTACAGGTGTGCGCCACCACACCCGATGAAATTGAACTACATTTTTGAAAGCTGCTAAGGAGAGACTAATCTGTTTAAAAATAATATGATAATACACGAAAACAGGGCTGGGGCTATAGCTCAGTGTTGAGGCACTGGGATCCATCCTTAACATCACATTAAAAATAAATAAAAACAAAGGCATGATGTCCATCTACAACTACAAAAAAAATAAATAAATAAAAATAATAAAAAGAAAGAAAACATTTTGCCACTTATCCACACAAAAGGAAAGATGAAAGCTTTCTCAGCCTTTCTCTGATTAATGTATTAAATGTAATGTCATATTGTGCTAATATTTATATAGACTCAAATATGTATATATATACATATTCTATATATATATACAAACTTTATAAAATAATATTTAAAAAGGAGGCAAAGTTCAGCTTCAAAACTAAAACAGTGGGGCTGGGGTTGTGGCTCAGCGGTAGAGCGCTCGCCTAGCACGTGTGCGGCCCGGGTTCGATCCTCAGCACCACGTAAAAATAAACGCATTGTGTACAGCAAAGCAAATAAATAAATGTTTAAAAAAAAAAAAACTAAAACAGTTTACCTAAAATTTATCAAGAGCCCTACATTACCTGAGATAAGGCTCTGCCTTCCACCTTACTACATGTTAAAATTGCTCCAAAATAGCTGGACTTCAGCTCATTTAAAGTTATGTTCAGAAGATTGATACTTGTTGTAAAGATTCCTGTGATCTCAAATGGGAATATAATTTATAAGATTATCAAAATTCCAGATAGCTATTATACAAACTGAACATGTTTTTACCCTTGTTAATTTCATATTGTATTTTCCCTGTAAACTTTATAACTGTTGCCTATTAATATTTTACAGAGGTACTGCTTCAAGAACACACAACTTGGGTTAATTTAAGATATGTTGGGCTGGGGTTGTGGCTCAGCGGCAGAGCACTGGCCTTGCACGTGCGCGGCCCGGGTTCAATCCTCAGCACCACATAAACATAAATGCATTGCATTGTGTACAACTAAAGTAAATAAATAAATATTTTAAGAAAAAGATATGTAAGACTGGGCTGGGGTGGCACAGTACTTGCCTCACACATGTAAGGCAGTGGGTTCGATCCTCAGCACCACATAAAAATAATAAAAATAAACAAAATAAAGATATTGTGTCCATGTATAACTAAAATCATTTTAAAGTAAATAAGGTATATAAGACTAACTTCTAGTATTACTATAGACCTCAATTATAAGGAGTAAATGTAAAGGTATAGACATTAAATTTAAAGCCCGGTACTCTTACTTTAAGACTAATAAGACTGGCTTGCTGGATGTTTAAGTTCAAGACTTAAAGATTCAGGCTAAAACAAAAGAGTTATTAAGACCAATATTGACTCTTGCCCTCTGAGTCAGCGGGAACCCAGGGAACAAGAGAGCTTCTCTAAGAAGCTTTGCAACTCTGGGCCACATGACCTCCCGATCAGGGAGACCAAAGAGACCACTGGAGAACAGAAAGCCAATCAGTATACCTGCTGCAAAGAAAAAGGTCATTAGAGAAGGAAGATATCTCTGATGCTTCCAAGGGAAGCCACCTCATCAAGGAGAGACCCTACCTAGCAGATGGCACTAAAAGAGCTGAGAAGCTACTCTCAAGTTCCCTAAGAGTGACCCCTATGGGAACTCAGCTGACTCTTAACAGCAGATAGGAACCAGGTCACTTTGACCAGCTTAAGTGTTCAACCTAGCACAAATAGCTCTAACCAAAATACAGCCATATCTGGGCATTTTAGAGGGAAAACAATAATTCTTTTAAATACAACCTAAGATGTACGCTCATGTCAGTCCCATAGCCCTCATGTCCCCAGACTTCTGCAACTTGTCCTTTGCAGGGCTCATATTTGCCCCTGCCTACCAAAATTAAACTGACCTCTATACGTTAATTTTCCTTACTTCTCAAACTGACATTTAACTCCACAACCAAAGTCTACCCATTCCAATAACAGCACACACCAGACATGAGAGAGCCATTGACTACCGGCAGAGAAGGAAGACACTTGTGTCTTTTAAGGAGAGGAATGCTGTTATTTTGCCAACAAATCTGGAATAGTCCAAGGAAAAATAGCTGAGCCTCGGGAGAGCATTGAGAAATGCCACTGGGAGCATCAATAGTCAGCTCCCTGGTACCTTTTGGGCCAGACTCTTCCCTGGCTACTCCTGTTGATAGGCCCTCTCCTCACACGCATCATGATGCTCTTAATAGGATCTTGTCCAACAAAATGCCTAAAAATTTTCTACAAGATTGAGTAGTAGCCGGGCGCGGTGGCGAACGCCTGTAATCCCAGCACTTTGGGAGGCTGAGGCAGGAGGATCGTGAGTTCAAAGCCAGCCTCAGCAATGGCGAGGCACTTAGCAACTCAGTGAGACCCTATCTCTAAATAAAATACAAAAAAGGGCTGGGGATGTGGCCCAATGGTCAAGTGCCTCTGAGTTCAATCCCTGGTACCAAAAAAAAAAAAAAAAAAAAAAAAAAAAAATTGAGTAGTAATCCCAGCACTTGGGAGGCTGAGGCAGGAGGATCACAAGTTCAAAGCCAACCTCAGCAATGGCGAGGCACTTAGCAACTCAGTGAGACCCTGTCTCTAATAAAATACAAAAAAAAAGGGCTGGGGATGTGGCCCAGTGGTCGAGTGCCCCTGAGTTCAATCCCAGGTACCACAAAAAAAAAAAAAAAAAAAAAAAAAAAAAAAAAGTGAGTAAAGGCACTCACTAATCAGACTGTAAAACAGTTTATATATTTATATATATAAATATATATATATATATATATATATTTGTTTTAGTTGTACACAATGTCTTTATTCTTAAGTGGTGCTGAGGATGGAACAGGGGCTGCTGCACACATGCTGGGCGAGTGCTCTACTGCTGAGCCACAACCCCAGCCCAGTAATCCCAGAGACTTGAGAGACTAAGTCAAGAGGATCACGAGTTCAAAGCCAGCTTTAGTGAGGTCATAAGCAACTTAGCAAGATCATGTCTCAAAAGAAAAAATAAAAAAGGCTGGGATGTGGCTCAGTGGGTAAGCGCCCCTGGGTTCAATCCCTGTTACCCAAAATAAAGAAAGACCTCAGAAGGAGGCAAAGGCCCCTGAAAACTCCCCTCCCCCAACTCTGCTTTTATTCAGAAACTGGCAGTGATAATGCATCCTCCAGAAGGCAGCATCTGCTCCTTTCCAGTCCAATCTCCCTCCCTCTCCCTCCCTCTCTCTCCCTTCCCCCCCCTCCCCCAGTGGTCTCTGTAGATATCTATCACCATAGTTCGTCTTGAATTTTTTTAATTTTTTTTTAAATTTTTTTTTAATCAGGGATTGAACTCAGGGGCACCTGACCACTGAACCACATCCCCAGGCCTATTTTGTATTTTATTTAGAGACAGAGTCTCCCTGAGTTGCTTAGCGCCTCACTTTTGTTGAGGCTGGTTTTGAACTCAGGATCCTCCTGCTTTAGCCTCCCAAGCCACTGGGATTAGAGCAGTGTGCCACCGTGTCCACGCCCCTCTTGAATCTTGACAAACTAGGCTCACCATCTCATACAAGTATCAGGAATATAATTTTTCGTTAACATTTAAGGAATAAAACCTCTGAGGGCACTGACATCTTTGTCATCACCTCAATCAAGTGTAATTCCCAGGTACTGGTAATACATAACTGTTATTGTTGATTAGCCCGTGAGTTTCTCCCTGGTTCCTGGTGGATCTTCTTGCGTTCATTTTATTTATTTATATATTTAGTACCGGGGATTAAATCCAGAGACACTTTTCCACTGAGTCACGTTCCCCTGTTCTTTGCTTTTCATTTTAAAAATCACTTTATTTTTAAGTTGTAGTTGGACACAATATCTTTATTTTACTTAGTTTTACGTGGTGAGGAGGGTCCAACCTAGGGCCGCCCACGTGCTAAGCGAGCGCTCTACCGCTGAGCCACAACCCCAGCCCTGCTTTTCATTTTGAGACAGGGTCTCACCAAATTGCTTAGGGCCTTGCGCAATTGCTGAGGCTGGCCTCAACAAGTTTATGATCTTTCTACCTCAGCCCCCTGAGTTGCTGGGCTTACAAGTGCCATTTCAGTGGGCTTCATAGTTTAATTTAGCACAAACTTGACAAGCAGAATAGTAATTTACTACGCGAACCGTGAAATCAGAAAACATTCGGACAATTCCTCGTGGAATGCACTGGAGTAACTTGGATGTGTGGCTAAAGACTGAGAACTAGTGCTGTACGTAAAGTTTCACTTATAGAAAGGAGCTCGGGGTGAAAAAGAAAGAGAAAATAGGAATAGAAAACAAAGAGTGATCTACTCTCTAAAACTAGACAGTGAAAATAACAATTACAAAACAAAAAACTTGAAACATCGTAGGGAATGAGAAAACACAGTTTACAGAAAAAAAAAAGAGCAAGTAGAAAGAAAAGAAAAACCAAGAACACCTGAAGCAAACCGTACTCTAATGTTAAAACTAAGCTTTGTAGTTCCCCCGGAGGGGTGCACCGTTCCTGGAAGTACTGCAATACCAGGTCGATGCGTGGAGTGGACGGAGCAAGCTCCTATTCCAACTCCCTGCTCCAAAAATCCATTTAATATATTGTCCTCGGATAGAGGACGTATCAGATATTAAACTGATAAGAACAGATACTACACTTGATCTTAGCCAAAAGGCCGAGAAGCGATACCTAAACAACCACCCTCGCCCTTACCGCCCTCCGCTCGCCCACATTCAACTCGCGGTGAGCGCAAACACGCCTACTCCTTCTCTCCTTTTCCTGTGTCGCCTTGGGGCTCGCACGCTGTTCACTGGACCCCAGAGCAGATTTTCCATTCGCCCCACCAGGAACGAGGAATTTTAGCTGGGTTTGCGGCTCTGGTGTTCCCGTGCTGAGACGCCCTCTCTAACTTTGCATGCCCCGCCCCTTCTCCCGGGAGGCGTGGCTACCGGCGGAGACTTCTTCTCTCGAGCCAACCCACTGAAAAAACAGAACCCCAGGGGAGTGGGACTGGGGCGCTAGAGGGATCTGCCAAAGGGAGATGTTGGGTGTGAGCGGTCCATATTTTCCCAAGGACACCGTTGCGAGACATCCGCAAAAGAGGCCCAGACTGTATGGTTTTTAATTCGTTCTTTGCCAGTGGAGGGGAGGGCAAGCTTGGGACTTGACCCGTCTGTGAGAGGCTTGTTCTGAGCCAGGGCGGCCCGGAGGGGGCCCTCTCTGCCAGGAGGAAGGCTGGTGGCTGACAGCGGGAGAAGGTTGCAGGTTCATCAGGTGGGGCGAGCCCCGCAGGGCAGTGGGAGGGATTCTCCACCGCTCCAGCACCCGCGTCTATTGGCGCTTGTACAAATGAACGCTGTCCTGGGCTTCGTCTCCTACAGCTGCCTCTGCCCGACATCGTTTCCTATCCCCCTGGTTCTCACGCGTTCGCTGGGCTACATCCCCAGCTCTTTTTATTTTTTAATTTGAGACAGGTTCTCACTTAGTTGCGTAGGGCCTGGCTCAATTGCTGAGGTTGGCCCAGAATTTGGGATCCTCCTGCCTCAGCATCCTGAGTCTGCTGGGATTTAGTGGGGTGTTCTACCACGCTGAGGTAGGAACTCTTTACATATTAGAAAGATACAGACTTTTTCTATGTGTAAAATAATATTCTGAATTAAACGGTGCTTATATATATATTTTTTGATTCTGCATTTATGTGCTATTTTTTCTCCATTGATTAAAAAATAGTCAAATTACATTTTTATTTTATGGCTTCTGAATTTTGAAGCAGAAACCCAACAAATGTCTACATAACCAGGTACAGTGGTGCAGGCCTGTAATCCCAGAGACATAGGAAACTGAGGCAAGGGTATCACGCGTTCTAAGCCAGCCTTAATGAGGCCCTAAGCAATTTAGTGAAACCCTGTCTCAAAATAGAAACTAGAAGCCGGGCGTGGTGGCGCACGCCTGTAATCCCAGCACTTTGGGAGGCTGAGGCAGGAGGATTGTGAGTTCAAAGCCAGCCTCAGCAGTGGCGAGGCACTTAGCAACTCAGTAAGACCCTGTCTCTAAATAAAATACAAAAAAGGGCTGGGGATGTGACCAGTGGTCAAGTGCCCCTGAGTTCAATCCCTGGTACCAGAAAAAAAAAAAAAAAAAAAAAAAAAGAAGGTCTGGGATGTTGCTCAGTGGGTAAGTGCACCTGGGTTCAATATCTCTCTCTCTCTCTCTCTCTCTCTCTCTCTCTCTCTCTCTCTGGTACCAGTGATTGAACTCAGGGGCACTCGAGAACTCAGGGGCACTCGACCACTGGGCCACATCCCCAGCCCTTTTTGTATTTTATTAGAGACAGGATCTTACTGGGCCACATCCCCAGCCCTTTTTTTGTATTTTTTAGAGACAGGGCCTCCCTGAGTTGCTAAGTGTGCACCATTGCTGAGGCTGGCTTTGAACTCTCAATCCTCCTGCCTCAGCCTCCCAAGTGCTGAGATTACAGGCGTGCACCACCACACCCGGCTCCAGGTTCAATCTCTTGTACCAAAAAAGAAAGAAATGTGTCTTTGCATCCACTCTGCCCCTTAGACTGGCTTCTAGTCCACTATGTCCTGTTCAGGAGTTCCTCAAAGCTCACAGGTACCAAAAAATAAAACAAATAAAGGAATAATAAAATGGGTGCAGTCGCTCATGTCTGTAGTCCCAGTGATTCAGGAATTGAGGCAAGAACATCACAGGTTCCAAGGCCATCTGGGAAACTTAGTGAGACAGTGTGTCAAAATGAAATTAAAATAAATAAATAAATAAATAAATAAATAAAGGAAAGAAAGGAATACCTCAGAAGGAGGCAAAGGCCCCTGAAAACTTCATCCTGTATTCTGCTTTTCTTTTGGAATCAGGCAGTAACAAACACATCCACCAGGGGGCAGCATCTGCTCCTTTCCAGTCTTGGCCTTTGGGCACAGGATTTGGGCATAGTTGCCTGGGAAACACCTCTGGTTTGGGGAGAATAGTAGCTATGGTCTCCCTTTACACATTCTTCCCCACCCTACTTGTTCAGAAAGTCAGGTTGCATTTTCTTTTCTCTTCTTTCTTTCTTTCCTTCTTTCTTTCTTTCTTTCTTTCTTCCTTCCCTCCCTCCCTCCTTCCTTCCTCCCCACCTCTTCTTCATCCTCTTCCTCCTTCTTCTTTGTGTGTGTTTTGTACCAGGTATTGAACCCAGGGGTGCTTTACCACTGAGCCACACATCCCCAGCCTTTTTTTGTATTTTATTTAGAGACAACTGAGTTGCTTAGGGTCTCACTGAGTTGCTGAGGCTGGCTTTGAACTCAGGATCCTCCTGCCTCAGCCTCCTGAGCCACTGGAATTATAGGGCATGCGCCTCTGGGCTAATGTCACCTCTTTGAAAGGTCCTCCTGAGCACCATCCCCCAGTCTGAAGTAGCTCTTGTTCCCCAGGCACGCTGCCACACATTTCCCTGTTTTCTTTTCCTTCACAGTATGTATCCCCATCTGAACTTAACTTCTTTATTCACTGCCTGTCTCTCCCCACTCTCCATTATAATGTATATTCCACGAGGGCAGGTCCTTGTCTGTTTCACTCAGAATCTAGAATGATGCCTAACAACACTAATAGGTATTTCCAGATATAATTGTTCATTGTGCTTAAGTTCAAATGTTTCCTCAGTAAATTCCCCCAAGGCCTTAGGTCCTGGGCTGTAATCTCTTAAGAAGAAGGGCTGCAGAGGTGAGGTTACCCAGAAGAAGTCACTGATGGTAGAGAATAGGCTGGGGCAAGGAGGGGGTGGGGACGCAGTGCCTAGAGTCTGCAGTCAGAGGTAGAGATTGGGGTAGGCCCAGGGCCTGTTGATATCCAGACAAGTCAGGCCCCTTTCTTGCCCAACCTTCTCCTTACCATTTGTTCATCAACACCTTCCCTGGCAAACATGAAAGATAAAGGGTGGGGTGAGATTGTCAGTTTCATTTCCTTTATCAGATAAGTGACAATTTCCTTCTTGGGTGCCAACTCAGGAGATATTATAGAAGAAATGTTAAGGAATCTTCAAAGGAGACGAGAAACTGTTCAGTTTTGTGTGTTTTCAGTTTCACAGCCAATGTGACATTTGTTCAAAGCCAGGTTTGGCCAATTTCAAGCTGGGTAAACTTAGGTAAATTTCTTAACCGTTCTGTGCTTCAGTTTTTGCTTTTTTAGACTACCCATACGTATGGCATACATATGGGTTTGAGTTGTGTACCAAAACAGGAATAATAGAGTCGGGTACAATGGTGCAGGCCTGTAATCCCAGTGGCTTGGGAGGGTGAGACAGGAGTGAAACTTTGCAAGACTCTGTCTCGAAATAAAGCATAAAAAGGGCTGAGGATGCAGCTCAGTGGTAAATTGCCCCTGGATTAATTCCCAGTACAAAAAACCAAAAACCACAGCAAAAAGTCTATTGCTAAGGGAGAAGATGGTGGCACTGGGATAACTTGTACATCTGCAGAGGGATATTTGTAGAGCAATTGAATTGTTGAAAAAAACTACAAAGGAGTGAAGAGGTACCACTACAGATACTTCAGGCTTTGTAAAGAGTCCTTCAAAGTGAGTTCTATAATGCTGTAAGAGAGGTATATGAACATGTTTATGAGACTATGGGTATCAGTAGCAGTCCTACAGTGAGAGCTAATGCAACTGCCAAGGATACTGTCACTGATTTGCTGCCAGTGGAGGACATTCTCATCCTTCAGTTTTTGAGCTACCAAGAGCAGAAGAGTGTTCAGTTCAATATTATGAGAGGCAAGGAACAAAACTCTCCAATCTATATATTTTGAATAATTCCAGGTGGAACTGTTGATAGGCATGAGGGCCTCGAATGAGGAGATCAACTCCTTTCTGTTAACGGAGTGAATGCTGAAGGAGAACATCATGGAAAAGCTGTAGAACTGCTGAAGGTAGCCCAAGAATAGGTTAAATTAGTACTACATTATATATCCAAAATCTTTTTTTTTTTTTTTTTTTTTTTTTTTTTGTACCAGGGATTGAACTCAGGGGCACTCGACCACTGGGCCACATCCCCAGCCCTTTTTTGTATTTTTTTAGAGACAGGGTCTCACTGAGTTCTAAGTGCCTTGCCATTGCTGAGGCTGGCTTTGAATTCACAATCCTCCTGCCTCAGCCTCCCAAGTGCTGGTATTAAAGGTGTGTACCACTGCGCCCGGCTTTTTTTATTTTGTTTTTTTTTTATTTATTTTTTTGGGGGGTACCGGGGATTGAACTCAGGGGCACTCGACCACTGGGCCACATCCCCAGCCCTTTTTTTTTTGTATGTTAGTAGAGACAGGGTCTCACTGAGTTGCTAAGTGCCTCGCCATGGCTGAGGCTGGCTTTGAACTCGTGATCCTCCTGCCTCAGCCTCCCAATTTTTATTTTATTTTGAAAAGGACTGAGGATGAAGCTCAGTGGTAAAGCATCCCTGGGTTCAATCTCTAGTACCAAACTAAAGAACAAACCAATAAACCACCACCAACAACAAAAAGACCCTTTATATTCTGCAGGAGCCCTGTTTGGGGAGATGGCTAAGATTGCGGTTGACTACGGGCCATGGAGATGTTTGGGCATTGCCGCCTTCCGTAGTCTCACAGGACATGGCCTGGGATCTCGAGAGACTCGAGCGAGATTGCTGATTGGGTCTGCGCCATTTGTTTGCCTCTGAACTTCTTCCCCCGGCTTCGTTGCTCCAAGCGGCCATTGCTTCAGGCGGCAACAATATTCGATTTTGCTTTTTTTTTTTTTTTTTTTTTTTTTTGGTACCAGGGATTGAACTCAGGGGCACTTGACCACTGGGCCACATCCCCAGCCCTTTTTATTAGAGACAGGGTCTCACTGAGTTGCTAAGTCCCTCATCATTGCTGAGGCTGGCTTTGAACTCGCAATCCTCCTGCCTCAGCCTCCCATGTGCTGGGATTACAGGCGTGTGCCACCGCACCTGGCTCGATTTTGCTTTTTAATTAGAGAAATGTTACTTACGACCTACTCATGGCTGCAATGCCAATGCTTGTCAAAAACAAAACAAAACAAAACAAAACAAAAAACACCAAACTTCCTGTGAAATCCTCCTTGACATTTTATAAATGTCTACATTAATATTATTTATGGTTCTATGGGGCTGGGGTTGTGGCTCAGCGGTAGAGCGCTCACCTAGCACGTGCGCGGCCCGGGTTCAATCCTCAGCACCACATAAACATAAATGTGTTGCATTGTGTACAACTAAAACAAATTAAAAAAAAAACTAAATATTATTTATGGTTCTAGAGATGCATACTTTTTTTTTTCTCCTGAAAAAGTAAAAGGTGATGAGGGCAATTCTGGAGGGAAAAACACTAAAATCACACACACACCCTAATACTGAGTTATATAATAAAATAATCCAGCCTTGGTGTAAAAATGAACATATCATCCTCTTTTGATCTCTTGGATTTTATCTTCTTCCCCAATTCTACCTACCTCCCTGCAGATAATCACTGTTGTCCTTTTGGTCACACTGCCTCTTTGTGACATCTCTCATTCAGGGCTGCCCAGACTGTAGCAGACTGCAGTGGCTGGGGTTATGCTACCTAGTCCTGTGTCCCTCCTAACTGGTCCTACACAGGACCAATAAATACTAGAAATCTTTCCAAAAGATTCCAGTTGACACTTTCCCTCTAAGTCCTGTAAGTGCTTAGCTATTTTCAAAGGCCCGTACATGTGCTATCCTATCCTGTCACTGCCTTTCCTGCCAGTGGTCAGTCCTTCCTGTCTTATTAAAGTGTAAGCCTCAGAGGTCTCTATATCCCCATAGTCTTTCTGGTTCTTGCAGAGGCACAGTATGAGGCCCCAAACTCTTAAGTCTATGTAAACAAGGGGGAACCTTGGAGGCTTGTGACTGGACTGAACTCTGGGCAACGGGGAGGGATTTCTGCTGAGGATGCCTAGCCCTACAGCTGTCCAATGGAAGAGGCTGGATAGTCAAGTGGTGAGGGCCCAGGCAGTTCCTTGCTCATCCACATACTAGCTATTGGTGCCCTGCGTGATCTTAAAGTCGTTTAACCCTTCAGAGTTGATTTTTTTTTTAATTAGAATACAAACAACAGTATTTAACCGGCTGTTGTGAGGATCTACAGGGGTAATGGTTTAGCACGGGTTTGAAAACAGAATCAGGAAAGATAGACATCTTTGGCATTTTGAGGAGACCCTCTGGAGGAGGTATAGTACACGTGGTGTAACTGCCTGGGGGAAGAGGGTGTGATGGTATTGCGAGTATTAAGACCTTCCCTTCTCTCGAGTCAGGCGGGGCCGCATTCGCATTCCTTTTCGCTTCTCAGCTTCCAACCCCGATTAATCCTGGGTTTAATTCCATTTTTTTTTCCGCGGGTGGCGGGCAGTGGTGGTGGGATTGAACCCAGGGCCTCGCCCATGCCAGGCAAGCGCTCAATAAGGCAAGCTACATCCTGAACCCCGTGAGTTTAATTTCAAACACAAGAATATGGTAGAAAAGATCAAATAAAACAGTCACGGACTGAGCAAACGTTCATCACCCGTCCTTCACCGCTGCAACGCGCCGATCTCCACGCCTCGCCCCGCTGCCGCGGAGCAGCTGATTGGCCCGCACTTCGACTTCGTGACGTCACGCAAGGGTTTTTAAGGCGAAGACCGAGGCCAGCGCCGCAGAGTCCGCGGTGGCGGTGAGCTGGCAGTTTGTGGGGAGGTGTCGTGGCTGCATCCGTGACTGGCCCAGAAAGGCACAGGGAGAGAGCTGAAGGTAAAGAGGTGTTCGGGCCGCGCAGAGGCAGCCCTCACGCGGGCTCCGGGGAGCTGGTGTTAGTAGTCGAGAATGGCTTGTGGGAGAGTGTCGTGGGTGGCGAGCAGCAGGGTCACAGCGAAGAAGGGGCGTGCTAGGGGCTCCGGGACGTAAAAGGCGTGTGTCAGCAGGACTCTGTCTCCCGTCTCAGGGAGCACTCTCACGCGAACTTATTTTGGTGGTACGTCCCGAGTTTTCCTTTTCCGTGAGGATTCTCGGCCGTGGTTTGGAGGTCGCACAGCTGCTTCCCTGCCACAAGCTTGGCGAAAAGCTTTGGAAGACGACTTTTCATGATATCTAGTCCTTAACCCTCACCTGAGTGTCCTGGAACCTGAGGTTTTCTCTGGGTCTCATCGCCTTTCCTAGGGTCCCTAGGGAGTGGGGAACACCCCCCCCCTTACACCTGCAATTGCTTAAAAAATATATAAATAAATGAAAGGAATTTTCCAAAGGGTGGGTTAAGGAAAGAAAGGATCGAGAAGTTGCAAGTTGTGTGTTTATTGCTAAACGTCTTTGTTTTCGTTCCCTGACCTTTCCCTGTTTAGATAACCCAGCTGTGCTTCCCCTGGCCTGCAGATTCAAGGCCCCTCCTTCAACTGGGAGCCGAGACCTGCCCCTTAGCTCAGGATGGGGAACCATTTGACTGAGATGGCGCCCACCGCCTCCTTCTTGCCCCACTTCCAGGCCCTGCATGTTGTAGTCATCGGGCTGGATTCAGCTGGAAAGACCTCCCTCCTTTACCGCCTAAAGTTCAAGGAGTTTGTTCAGAGTGTCCCCACAAAAGGCTTCAACACTGAGAAGATCCGGGTGCCCTTGGGGGGCTCCCGTGGAATCACCTTCCAAGTGTGGGATGTTGGGGGTCAGGAGAAGCTGCGACCACTCTGGCGCTCCTACACCCGCAGGACAGATGGGCTGGTGTTTGTAGTGGATGCTGCAGAGACTGAGCGACTAGAAGAGGCCAAGGTGGAGTTACATCGAATCAGCCGAGCTTCAGACAACCAGGGGGTTCCCGTGCTGGTGCTGGCCAACAAGCAGGACCAGCCTGGGGCACTCAGCGCAGCAGAGGTGGAGAAGAGGCTGGCAGTCCGTGAGCTGGCAGCTGCCACGCTCACCCACGTGCAGGGCTGCAGTGCTGTGGACGGGCTGGGCTTGCAGCCAGGCCTCGAGCGCCTGTATGAGATGATCCTCAAGAGGAAGAAGGTGGCCCGGGGAAGCAAGAAGAGACGGTGACCTGAGGCTGTCCTTCCCCATGTACTAGGGGTCTGTACACTTGGATAGCCAGGCAGGGCTGTGACCTCTTGGTCAGCCCAGAGTGCAGGATCTGTCCACCTTAATGAAGGACCAAGGATCAAGGGGGTCCTGTTTTGGTGCCACACTGGGGGAGGGGATGGGAGATGGGGTGTTGTTGCACATATCTCCTTTATTCTCTCCTCTGGAGAAGTAGGGGCTGCAAGACTGGAGACAAATGTAAATGCTGACTCTACCTCGACCTTGTTTCTTGTTTTCCTTCCCTAGCTTATTATTTGGATGTGTTTTGTGGGGGGTAGAAAGTTCTGAGGATGCATTTGGGAGAATGAGAACTATCTTCCCATTCCCCCTTCTTCCAGCTGGAGGGTTCCCCAGCTGCTTTTCTAGAGATGCCAGTCATAATAGTCTTTATTTTTTGTGTCTGTGTGAAAATACCAAGAACTCTCCCCCACATTTGTAGATCCACAACCCTTTTTATAAGCCATGTGTGTCCTCTGTATTATTATTATTTACTATTTTTTAGCATTTGCCTGTAAGTTATTAAAGATTGATGCCTCTAGTTCTTACTTTGGTTTGGCATTTTCCTCTCTTTATCTAGCCCCAGGGAGAGTTCAGGATTTCTATATGGGGTGGGGGGAGGAGGCTTATTTCACGGCTGAATTTGTAAAGTAAGCACTGATAAAAATTAGATTACACACTAATGGGAGGGCTGGTGAAAGTTAAGGGGGCAATTGAAAAGCCCTTCAGCTATTAATTTGCCTGATTTCTCTGACTTTTCTCCCCTCCTTATCCTCTGGTTCTTGCCCCTGATACCAGCTGCCCCTTGCAGATGTGACTTCAAATTTTGCTAGTCAAGCAGGTCTTAGGTTCTTACCCTTGGGATGCCTCCTGGAAGAGCCATTGCCTCCCCACCCTTGTTTCCCCAGTAGTCAGCGTCTGACTTTTTCCCCCCAGCAAGATAAACAGTGATAATGGAAAGTAATTCCTCCTTGGCCTTAAGCCACCTCAGTGTGCTTAATCCTGCTGACTGCAGCTCACTGGCAGCGACAGCACTACTGGTGCTGGGGAGGCCTGGGCTGGCCCAATGAGTAAGCCTGAGTCTTCCAGCTATGGGAAAGGTAGTTCTTATGAAAGGAGCAATAGCAATAGCTGTCCATCCCACCTCCCACCCTCTAAGACAGGGAGGGAGAAGACATAGGTCACCAATGTTAGTGATTGTAAGGATAAAATGCTAATGTTGCCAGAGCCAGAATGTCCCTGATCAGATTTATGGGGTGGGGAGGGGGGTTGGTCCCTTCTCATCAGCCCCAGGGCCAGCTGTTTCTGATAATGCAAAACAATTAGCTCCTGCTAATCCTTCTGGGTGGGAGTGGTGAGTAAAACTGAGCATTTCTTTCCAGTCCCCCAGCCCCTTTCCCCTGTCTTGCCCCCACCCTTTGTGAAAACATGGCATCCCCAGGGTAGCCCCCCAGCCCCCTCTTCTCCCTGTCTTATTCCCACCCTTTGTGCAAACATGGGATCCCTAACGTATGTTCAGAGTTCCTGTTCCAGAATTAGATAAAAGGACTAGGGAGGGAGAAAAGGTGCTGGCAGTCCCCTCTGTTGTAGGGGTGGCTTCCTGAGAACTTGCTTTTTCCCATCCAGGGCTGCCAGAAGCTGAGCTTTGCTGCTGAATCTGGGCCCATTTAGATCCCCCACTCCAGAACTCTGGCTGGCAGGATGGGGGTGAATGTGCATTGATCCAGAAGGGTGCTCAAGTATGCGTCAGTGCTGGGTACTGCTTCACAGCTACTGGGCTAGTTCTGCCAGGGACTTGTGCTACCTGGCCTCCCTGACACACACCTGTGACTAATCTCTCTCAGCTTCCAGGACAGAGCCCTCTAGTCCAGGAACAGTACAAGGCCTTGGTGCAGGCTGGGAAGGATGTGGCAAGAAAGATCAGTCCTGCTGGAAGATCTTCCCCCAACCCCTCCAATTCTGCTCCTTAGTCTCAAAATCTTCAAGGATATGTATACATTTTTTTTTTCCTTCCCATTTCTGGTCAACAGGGAACTAAGGTCCCTGGATCTGGGGAAGAGACAGGCAGATGTACTCCTCCTTTCCTAGCAGAGGGGCTTCTGGTACTGGCTGTGCCAACCATCTCCCCTTCCTATCTAGTTAGAACCAGAATCTGCTTCCCCATGCTCCAGCCCCAGGGCAGCTAGGAATCCTAGGAGGAGCAGGTGGGGAAAGGTTGTAGTTCCCATGTCCCAGCTTCCTATTAAGTAGTAGTCCCTGATAAGAGTGCTGAAGAGAGTTTCCTGAGGGCCAGGAGTAGTGACAGGGGCTCCATGACTATGAAATTGAAGGAAAGCTGTAGGCCAAATTGGAGTTCCCTTCAGAACAGGCCTTCTTTCCCTCCGCCCCTCCCCATTTCCTTGCACAGGTTTGAATGTAAAATCCAGGTGGAAGGAAATTGCCATGAGTGCCCTCCCTTGCTGGAGCCCCTCCACCTAAGGAAGAAGGTGGCAGTGGTTCCCCTCTTTCTCTCATGCCCCTCCAGTCTTCCCTTTGCTGCCCAGGCTCAAGGAGGAGAGAAGAAAGAGGAAGGGAAGAAGTCTCTAGATTCAGAGCCAGCAGCGACATGAACAGGACACACAGCTACTTAGTGGTGCATCCAGATCCTTGCTCCCAGGCCAGTTCTTTGTACTCCCAGGACAGGCGACAGGAGGTGGGAGACAAGTCCAGCATTTCCGAGCTCTGATTGCTCCCTCCCTCCCTCTTCCCTCTCCTTGATTAGATTAAGGGCCAGCCTTCGGGTTGCTACTCCCTTCCTGGAGAGTGGGAGCTTTATCTCTGCAGCCCAACAGGACTCTGGCCTCAAATCTGCCCAGAAGTTCCCACCCTCCTTTCTTCTTCTTCTTTTTTTTTTTTTAATATTTATTTATTTGCTTTAGTTGTATACAATGTGGTTTTAGTTTTACATGGTGCTGAGAATCGAACCCAGGCTGCGCACGTGCTAGGCGAGCGCTCTACCGCTGAGCCACAATCCCAGCCCCCCACCCTCCTTTCATACTGACCTTGTATCATTCACATCTTTCTTAAGCCTATTCTCCAGAATGGTTCTGTTTTAAAGGGGAGCCAGTGGGCTGTGGAAGGAGAAGAGTGGAGGCAGCAAGAGAGACCCAGGCCAGCACTGGCTGGAAGGGGTGGGCAGTCTGGCCATGCTTCATTTCCAAGGCCATCTGCTGGGGAGTTTGTGGGTGGATACCATGGGACTTCCTACCCTGGCTGAATTAGAAGAGGACAAAGGTATTCTTTCTTAAGACCTTTAAAAGTCCTTTAAAATTAAAAAAAAAATTATTTATTTTGGTGCTGAGGATTAAACCCATGACTTCCTATGCTAGGAGGAATGTTCTCTACCGCTGAGCTACGCCCTTGGACCTACTCCTAATTTTTTTTTTTTTATTGTCCTGTTCCCCTCATTTACAAAAGCAGTAGGTCTTTATTGTGAAAGAAATGTAAAATCAGAAAATGGGGAAACCAGTCTCTCCCTCTGGAGATGGCCTACATTCTACCTTGAACATGTGTATTCCTTGTTTCACCCCAAAAGCTTCTCACCCTCAAGATGACCAGCATTCTCTCTTGAATGTGTAGCTACTTTCCTAAATAAATCTTTGTGTCTCTGGAAAAAAAAAAAAAAGAGAGAAAAGAAAATGGAGAAACCCCTTAATCTAAACTTCAGAACTAACCACTGTGAACAGGTTTTTATATATCTTTCCAGATACTTTTTTTTTCTCTGCATATACAAAAAAAGGAATGTCTATAATAACACACATGGGATTATATAAGATGTACTTTTGTACAGTTTTGCTTTTTTCATTTATATCTTGAACATGATTCACTGACAGGACATGTAGATTTTTCTTTTGTGTTCTTTTTGATGACCACATGAGATTCCATTGTGAAAATAAATGTATCATCATTTATTAATTAAATCCTCTTTTCAATTCAGAATGGATGAAGCATGAACTTTCTTGCACATATTTCTTTGTACACCTAGAGACAACTTCCTATAAGATAAAGTCCTAGAAGAGTAATCGATGTGTCAAAGGGTTTATATATTTAAAGCTTTCATTAATACTGCTAAAGTTTATGTGTTTGTGTGAGAAGGTCTGACAGGAGCCCAAATTTCAACAGAGCTTCCTCACTCTCCATTGGCTGATGTTGAAGCCTCTCTACAGTGAGCTGTGTGTATGTGGTGGGCTAGGCACCATACTGCCCTTGCTTTGGGGGAGGTAAGAAGTAAAATCACCAGCAACTTGTACACGATTTGCTTGGTTGGGGATTGAGCTTGGGCTCACTTTCCCAGCCAAGGGATTGAGTACCACTGGGAGCTGCCTGGCTGGTGGTGGAGGTAGGCAGATGGCGAGGACTCCCTAGCTCTGAGCTTGTCACAGAAGTCAGGGAGAGTGGGCGAAACAAGTCCTGAAATAAATTCCCAGGACTTGGTTCAGGGAGGGAGTGGGGCTGACACAAGGAGTGCAGGCTCAGAAGGGAAGAGGGAGAAGGAAACTTCAGCCCCAAGGAGGATGGCTGTGGAAGCCCTGGACCACCCCTAGGACAAGCCCCTGGTCCCTCTGGTGGGAGTCCCCACCAACTGCTTTAGCTCATGGACTCCTAGAACAGGAAGCTCAAAGGATCAGGTTCCTGGTCCACTCTGGGATGTTTGGGTCATGACCTCTCTGATTCATTCTGTCTCCTGGGTTAGTCCTGGGCGTAGGCCTCTCCTCAGTAGAGTGGGGAGGTAGGGAGACAGAAAGGTGGAGAAACAGAAGGCTTATCTTGTTTGCAGCCCCTAGTAAATCTGGTGGAAAGTTCCTTGGAGGAGGGTAGAGAAGACAGCTGGCTTTTAAAAGCTTGTCAAAAGTAAGGTTTCAGCCGGGCGCGGTGGCGCACGCCTGTAATCCCAGCACTTTGGGAGGCTGAGTCAGGAGGATCGCGAGTTCAAAGCCAGCCTCAGCAATGGTCTCACTTAGCAACTCAGTGAGACCCTGTCTCTAATAAAATACAAAAAAAAAGGGTTGGGGATGTGGCCCAGTGGTCTAGTGCCGCTGAGTTCAATCCCCGGTACCAAAAAAAAAAAAAAAAAAAAAAAAGTAAGGTTTCTAGCCGGGCATGGTGGCGCACGCCTGTAATCCCAGCACTTTGGGAGGCTGAGACAGGAGGATCATGAGTTCAAAGCCAGCCTCAGCAATGGCGAGGCACTTAGCAACTCAGTGAGACTCTATCTCTAAATAAAATACAAAAAAAGGGCTGGAGATGTGGCCCAGTGGTCGAGTGCCCCTGAGTTCAATCCCTGGTACCACAAAAAAAAAAAAAAAAAAAAAAAAAAGTAATGTTTCTGCTTTGGGTTGTGTTTGTTTTTATAAAATCATCCATTGCGTTCCATTCCAGATGCTTATCCTTACAGAAAGAGAGAAGGCTACACTGCTTACACACTTTTCTGGAGCTCTCCCAACCTGAAGGAAAGGAATAGAATCACCAGTCTGACCAGCAGCACCCCAGAAAATAACCCACAAAGCAACATGAGGATAAGACCTGGCTTGGCCACCAACTTCTATGACCTTGACCAAGCCATTCCTAGTCTCCTGGCCTTAGTTTACCCATCTGTATAGGAATGGGTCAAGGGGACAATATCACATCTTTTCTGGTTCACTTTCTGTGGTCATCAGCGCCAGGTGAGCATGGAGAACTCCTGAATGGTCTTTCTTCCCTATTGCTCTCTGCAATGACCTTACTTACTTGCTTTGCTTTGCTTTAGGTTGGTTTTTTTTTTTTTTTTTTTTTTTTTTTGTGGGGAGTTTACTGGGGATTGAACTCAGGGGCACTCGACCACTGGCCACACCCCCAGTCCTATTTTATCTTTTATTTAGAGGAAGGGTCTCACTGAGTTGCTTAGCACCTCACTGTTGCTGAGGCTGGCTTTGAACTCGTGATCTTCCTGCCTCAAACCAAGCTGCTGGGATTTCAGGCATGAACCACCAGGCCTGGCTGCTTTAAGCTTATCTATTCTATAGGATGGGCCTCATTCATTTTGTTCACTACTCTATCCGCAGGCACACAGTAGGTGCTCATCACAGATCTATGGGACATTAGAGATTTGGAGGGTGAGAGTAAGGATGTGGATTTGGTTTATAAATAGCTCCCTCAGGAAAGGGAGCTATTAAGTAAGTTTCCACACTTTATCCCAGAAGGCTTCCTGGAAGAGGTGAGGAAAAGACAACTTGGAACCAGAATGAAGTATCTTGATTAATGAGGGACTTGGAGCACCCTGGGTTTATGAGCACTTTCCTGGCCCTGCCTACTGCTCAGGAGGAAAGGCCTGAGCCTGAAGGTCAATAGGCACAGTTTCGTTCTGTTCTTCCCTTCCCTATAATTACCTGGCTTAGGACACTCCCCAGAGACTGTCTACCACTCCCCTCCCCAGCTCCTCCCACTGTCATCTGAGGGTAGTCCAGCTTTATCTAGATTTCCATTCTCTGTTTCCCACCCCAGAGGAGCAGAGTATAGAATAGGTATCTAGGAAGGGACTCCCAAGGTCTAGACCTGTTATCCAACATGGAAGCTGGAAGCCACAAGCCACACATGGCAACAGCACAGGGAATGTAGCTGGTCTAAACTGAGAGACGCTGTGCATGTAAAATACACAACAGATATTGGGCATGTAGTACAAAAAAAAATGTAAAATATCTTAATACTTTTGCATTATTTATATATTGACATAATTTTTGTTATACTGAGTCAAATAAAATACTTGATTAAAGTTAGTTTCACCTATTATTTCTTTTTTTATATATTTATTTATTTGCTTTAGTTGTACACAATGCAGTCCATTTATGTTTACGTGGTGCTGAGGATCAGGCTGCGCACTTGCTAGGCGAGTGCTCTACCACTGAGCCACAACCCCAGCCCCACCTATTTCTTTTTTTGATCTTTAAAGAATATGGCTGCCAAGCTGGACTCAGCGATGTATGCCTATAATCTCAGTGACTCAGGAGGCTGAAGCAGGAGGAATGCAAGTTCAAAGCCAGCCTCAGCAATTTAGTGAGGCCCCCCAGGAACTTAGAAAAACCCTGTCTCAAAATTAAAAAAAGCTGGGCGCGGTGGCGCACGCCTGTAATCCCAGCACTTTGGGAGGCTGAGGCAGGAGGATCGCGAGTTCAAAGCCAGCCTCAGCAATGGCGAGGCACTTAGCAACTCAGTGAGACCCTGTCTCTAAATAAAATACAAAAAAGGGCTGGGGATGTGGCCCAGCGGTCGAGTGCCCCTGAGTTCAATCCCCAGTACCACAAAAAAAAAAAAAAAAAAAAAAAAAAAAAAAAAAAAAAAAATTAAAAAAAAATAGGGGCTGGGGTTGTGGCTCAGCTGTAGAGTGCTCGCCTAGCACGTGCGCGGCCCGGTTTCTATCCTCAGCACCACATAAACATAAATGCATTGCATTGTGTACAACTAAAGCAAATAAATAAATATTAAAAAAAAATAAAAAGGGCTGGGAATGTTGCTCAGTAATTAAGTGCCCCTGGGTTTAATCCTTGTCACAAAGATGAAGAAAAAGAAGGAGGAGGAGGAGGAGGAGGAGAGAAGAGAAGGAGGTAGTGGTGGAGGAGGAGGAGGAGGAATGTGGCTGTTAGAATTTGAAATTACATTTGTGGATTACATTATTTCTTTACTTTTCTTTTTTGGTGATTTTGGGGATTGAACCCAGGGCCTTGTACATGCTAGGCAAGGAGTCTACTGTCGAGCCACAACCCCAGCCCTTCTTAAAAAATTTAATTTGAAACAAGATCTTACTAAACTGCCCATGTTAGTTGAAATTTGGTATCTTCCTTGGCCCCCCAAGCAGCTGGAATGACAGGTGTGCACCACTGTACCTGACCAAATCACATTCAATTTCCTTTACCTATTTTTAATTTCTGGTACTGGGAATTGAACCCAGGGGTGTTCTACCACTGAGCCACATACCCAGACCCACCCTTTTTTAAAATTTTGAGACAGGGTCTCCCTAAAATTGCCCAGGCTGGTCTCCTGCCTCAGCCTCCCAAGTAGCTGGGATTACAGGTGTGCACCACTATACCTGGCTCACATTCTAATTGTGCAGGTCCACATATTTGGAGGGAGGAAGCATTATGGCTAAAAGAGGGAAAGATCTGTTGCTTTTCCTTTCTTCTAAAATCAGAAGAGAAACAGACCAAAAGTGCAGGAGTCTGGAACAAGGGCAGATTATTCTCTTTCTTCAGACCTAGGATTGAACCCAGGGGCACTTTGCCACTGAGCTACATCCCCAGCCTTTTATTTATTTATTTATTTATTTATTTTATTAGTTGTAGGTGGACACAATACCTTTATTTTATTTATGTGGTACTGAGGATTAAACCCTGGGCCTCACACATGCAAAACCAGAGCTCTACCACTGAGCCATAGCCCCAGCCCCTTATTTTTTATTTTGAGGCAGGGTCTTGCTAAATTGCTGAGGTCAGGCTGGAATTTGCCATCTTCCTGCCTCATCTTCCAAAGTAGCTGAGATTACAAGTAAGCACCAGTGTGCCCAGCTAGGAAGGCCTTCTTGACAGGACTGAAAAACCTGAAAGATCTGCCTACTCCCCTTCCTGGAAAGCTTTTAGGTTAGGAAAGGACTTTGCATATCTTGAATTATTTTCAGGCATTACTTAACTATAGTTCTCAATGATCTAAACCTCGTTACTTAGCAGGTGATTTTCTTAGCTTCATGTGGGACATTTTCACTCTACAAACAGCTACGAATTCTACTATATGATACCTAGAATCCACAGAAAATTCCTAACATTATTTCGTGGGATAGTTTCATCAGACTGCTGAAGCAGCAGCAACTGTATCTGTTGAGTTTTCATCTTGTTGCTCTCTTAAAAGTACTAAAGCAGAGGGAGGGCCCAGGGAGGCCACACTAAGGGGGAAGACACCAGCTGGGGGCCTGGTTAATCTACAAACTGGATTATCTGTCCCTGACTTTGCACATACATAAGCAGGAGGCCTATATATGGACAGGACATACTGGGGCTATGGAGATCAGGTTAACATTAGTGCATGTGGGGCAAGGAGGGGCAGTCCTACAATAGATTCTCCATCTACTTACCTCCGATCCAGAAAATTAATTCAATCACTCACTTACTTATTTTTTTTAAACCAGATATTGAACCCAGGGGTGCTTTTCCCCAGCCCTTTTTGTATTTTATTTAGAGACTGGGTCTCACTGAGTTGCTTAGGGCCTCGCTAAGTTTCTGAGGCTGGCTTTGAACTTGTGATCCACCTGCCTCAGCCTCCGGAGATGCTAGGATTACAGGCATGCGCCACCACACCTGGCTCACTTATTCTTTCAATCAACCACATATAATCAAAATAGTATCCAGCATTATTGTGCACTGAAGGTCTAGTAGGGCCTGACACATCATCCGAGCCACTGGAGAAAAGGAGTAGTTTGTACACAAAGAAATGTCTTAGCAGAGCTGGGGCTGTATTCGGTGGTAGAGCACAGGCTTAGCATTCCCAAGGCCCTGGATTACATCCTCAGCATACACACATGTACATAAAGTGTCTTAGATCGGGTTTCCTGGACACAGACTGAGATTGGCGATACATGGTTTATGGACAGGCAGACCCTCAGCAGAAGGATAGGGAAAGAAGATGGACAGGGCAGAGGAGGAGCTAGGCAAGGAGGTGTTTCACAGCTGGACCCTGGTTTGGGTTTGATCCTGCAGAAGCTCTGAGAATACATCCCAGACAGAATCTGATCTTAGCAGGGAGGCTTGTCATTTATGCTCTGGTCAGTCAGCTGACTGGCTGCTGGTTGCTCTCGGTGTCCTCTAGGCCAAGGACAAGTATCCAGAGAAAGGGAACCCCTGGCAGCCAACACTCAACCAGTACAGATTTGGGTGGAGCATTAAGGGCATCTACTCAGGGTGTAGCCCAAGAAGAGCAAGCTGACCCGGGCAAGCCACACTCCTGATTGCTATTATGTGTGGCAATGCAGTCCTCTTTCTACTCTCACTCTAGGCCTGGCCTCAACTCTTATCTGTCCTTGTCCCACCTTGTTTCTCCCTTCATCTATTTCTTTGTCTCCCCCACCCCTCCCCACCCCTGACCTTGGTCCCTACCTCTAAACCTGCCTTGTCTACAAAGATACTCAGGATGAAACTATGGGCTTCTTTGAGGTCCTCCAGGGAACTGAAGTATAGTCATATATATATATATATTAATTTATTTATTTTTTGTTAGGGTACTGGGGAATGAACTTAGGGGCACTCAACCACTGAGCCACATCCCCAGCCCTATTTTGTATTTTATTTAGAGACAGGGTCTCACTGAGTTGTTTAACAGCTTGCCATTGCTTAGGCTGGCTTTAAACTCGTGATCTTCCTGTTTCAGCCTCCAGAGCTGCTGGGATTACAGGCATGTGCCACCTTGCCCAGTTGAGGACTTTGGTGTCCCAGGTGACATCTGACACTAACCCTTCTCTTGTGCTTTCCCTTTACTGGGTGTATTCATCCCCACTTCCTGGAGAAGGGACAGTCAGGAGAAATTCATTCGCAAGGCTTGACTCCTACTTAAACATCACAGGATACATTCCCTGGAAGCGGAAGGGTGTGCCTGGGCTGGCTTCCTTCAGAACAGAAAAGACACCTCCTTTCCCTATCTCCTCCCAAAGTCAATCAAGAGTGGGAGAGCGGAAGAGATGATTGTTTGGGGCGGGGTGGGGTGGGGGGCTGGCCTCTGAACCTTCCTTTTCTTCTGGCACAGCCCTATTTGTACAGGTGCCAAAATCCTAAGGAAAAACAGCAAGAGAGAGAGAGAGAAGAAAAAAAAAAAGTTCTTTGAGGGCATTTGGCTGCTCTTTTACACCCAAGATCAAACAGTTTAGTGTCACACCCTCCCCATCCTTTTGTTCTAACATATGGATGACCTGTGATATGCCCCATAGACACACAGACAAGTGTATATGTGTGCAGGCGCGTGCATACACACACACACCCTCACATTGTTGAAACCAGAGCTGTTGGCTCCAGGGAGGGGAGTGAGAAAGAAGCTATGGACAGATGTGGGTGGTCACATACCTGTCCTCCTGGGAGGTGACACTTCCATTACACCTCCACAGGTTTCATGTGAACCTCACCCTAGCCTGGGTGTCAGGGTGGGCAGGAAGGATGGAGGAATTGAGCTGGTCCTATGCCAACAAGGAATTTTCAGCTGGCTCCAGAAATGCCAGCAAATCAATCCCACCAAGGACCAGATCTAGAGAAAATTCACTTTAAGACACAGCAGTGGACTTTGGGCCTGGGTCATCGGTTAAACTTCAGTGATTGTCCAGAGATGTGCCCTGAAAGACTTTGAAGATCTAGGGAGCCCCAGCTCCCTCATGGATTGTCTGAAGACCAGGTATAGACTCAGGGTAGAGTCTGGGGTCTGGATTGGGGAAAATGACCCTGGAAGCCCCAAATATTTGGCATCTCTGAATCGGGAGAAGGGACTGCTTGACTGGATGTGTCACCCCCATTAGGCTGGGGCTGGAGCTGTAATTGCTGTAATTTGTTGATGAATGCAATTTGCAGCTGGCTTCTCTCCTTGTGACAGGCCTCAATTAGAGTTTCCAAGGGATCTGGGGTAGAAGGGGGAGCTGGGTGTTGTTTCCAACTCCTTCTCTTGGTCCCCTTGTAACAGGGGTTCACTTGATGTTTGACTATATCCCTGTGGCTTTGAAACTTCTTTTTTTTTTTTTTTTTTTTTTTTTTTTGTGGTACTGGGGATTGAACTCAGGGGCACTCGACCACTGGGTCACATCCCCAGACCTTTTTTGTATTTTATTTAGAGACAGGGTCTCACTGAGTTGCTAAGTGCCTTGCCATTGCTGATGGCTGGCTTTGAACTCGCGATCCTCCTGCCTCAGCCTCCTGGCTTTGAAACTTACATGATCTTCTTTTCCCTAAAGTTCTCCTTCCTGATCTTCTTTTCCCTAAACTTCTTCCAGATCTCTCATCCCTAATCTCATTTTCTCTGAATCACTTCTTGAAAGCCCCCTATTCCTGCGGATGGGCAGAATCACAGCCTTTGGGACTGGAGTCCCCTGTGTTTCTCCTTTGCTAACAAAGCAATAAACCTTCTTTTTCCTTTTGCTCAAGACCTTGTCTTTGTGATTGGATTGGCCTCAAGGACAAGGACCTATGGAGCTTTCGGTTACACCCTCTGAGCATTCTGCACTACCCCCAAATAAGAAGTCGTTCTTTAGGCCAGTTAATTGCACCCCCACTTACCCCTAAAGATATAATTTCAGAATAATAGGTACTGACAATGAGAGTGAGGAAGGTATCAAATCTTACAGGTTGGTCTGGGTGCTAGGGATTTTAGTCCAAAGGCTTTCAAACTCAGAGAGAGAGGCTGTGGCAGGAGGATTGTAAATTCAAGGCCAGCCTCAGCAATTTAGTAAGACTATGTCTCAAAATAAAAAATAAAAAGGGATGGGGATGTAGCTCAGTGGTAAAGAACCCCTGAGTTCAGTCCCCAGTACCACACACACACACACACACACACACACACACACACACACACAAAGTGGAATTGAGGATTCTGGGCCCATTGGACTGGACTCTTAACTTGATTTCTGCCTCTTCTACCCCCTGTTTGGTGGTCTGCCTATGATATCTGTAAGGTTCACTTAGGATGACCAACTTGTCCTGCTTTGCTCAGGTTTAGCATTGAAAGTCCTGTGCCCACTGGGCATGGTGGTACATAACTGTAATCTCAGTGACTCAGGTGTCTGAAACAGGAGGATTACATATTTGAGGCCATCCTTGCAACTTAGTGAGACCCTGTTTCAAAATTCAAAATAGCCGGGTGTGATAGCACACACCTGTAATCCCAAAGGCTCGGGAGGCTGAAACAAGAGGATCATGAATTCAAAACCAGCCTCAGCAATTTAGCAAGGCCCTAAGCAACTCAGTGAGACCCTGTCTCTAAATAAAATACAAAAAGGCTGGGGATGTGGCTCAGTGGTTAAGTGCCCCTGAGTTCAATCCTTGGTACCAAAAAAATAAATAAATAAACAAACAAATAAATAAAAGGGCTTGGGAGGTAGTTTAGTGCTACAGTGCCCCTGGGTTTCATCTCCAGTATAGCAAATGGGGGAGGGGAAGGAAGTCCTGCATCCCAAGAAATTTCTGGAACCTGAGCATATGGGAACCGTTGGTCGTCCTAGGTTCAATGGAGCATAGTGTGAAAACCATGGATACAACCACTTTGACCAATTGATGAAGATACTGGAGCCAAGATAATTGTGGTTTGAAGTCCAGTAGATAGATCACCATGCTCAAGAGCCGTCAGTATCGGGGTTAAATTTTGTTCCCATGCCTTTTATCTCTGTGAGAGATAAAATGGCCCATATCCAAATCTCCCTCAAAATGCTCTCTTGTGAAGCCTTCCCTGATTCCTCTAGAAAGAGTCATGCCTGCTCTTCTAATTCTTTTTGAGCATTTATCAGGCAGGGTTTTTTTTTTTTTTTTTTTTTTGGGGGGGTACTAGGGATTGAACCCAGGATCACTCTACCACTGAGCTACATTTCCAGTCCTTTTTATTTTTTGTTTTGAGACAGGGTTTCACTAAGTTACAGAAGCTGGCCTTGAAATTGCAATGCTCCTGCCTCAGCCCTCTGAGGGTTGTCACTGTGCCTGTCATGCAGGGTATTTTTTTTTTTTTTTTTTTTTTGGTACCAGGAATTGAACTCAGGGGCACTCAACCACTGGGCCACATCCCCAGCCCTTTTTTTTTGTATTTTATTAGAGACAGGGTCTCACTGAGTTACTAAGTGCCTCGCCATTGCTGAGGCTGGCTTTGAACTCGCGATCCTGCTGCCTCAGCCTCCCAAAGTGCTGGGATTACAGGCGTGCGCCACCGCGCCCGGCTGCAGGGTATTTTTTTAATTTTTTTTTTTTTTTTTTGGTACCAGGGATTGAACTCAGGGGCACTCGACCACTGGGCCACATACCCAGCCCTTTTTTGTATTTTATTAGAGACAGGGTCTCCCTGAGTTGCTAAGTGCCTCGCCATTGCTGAGGCTGGCTTTGAACTCGAGATCCTCCTGCCTCAGCCTCCCAAGTGCTGGGATTACAGGCGTGCGCCACCGCTCCTGGAAGGCAGGGTTATTTTTTTTTTTTTTTTTTTTTTTTTTTTTTTGTGGTACCGGGGATTGAACTCAGGGGCATTCGACCACTGGGTCATATCCCCAGCCCTTTTTTGTATTTTTTATTTAGAGACAGGGTCTCACTGAGTTGCTAAGTGCCTCGCCATTGCTGAGGCTGGCTTTGAACTCGCGATCCTCCTGCCTCAGCCTCCCAAAGTGCTGGGATTACAGGCGTGCGCCACCGCGCCCGGCTGGCAGGGTTATTTTTAATCCAGGGTCTTTTCCCCATCTGGACAGAAAGATTCTTGTTTCTAAGTCCCACTTATTTTCATATCTCTTGGCAGCTAGTGAGGTGTCTGGCACAGAGGAGACAGATAGATGGATGGATAAATAGGTGGAGAGATGGATGGAGTTTGAGGATGGGTGGATTGGAAGATGGATGGATATATGGTTGGAAGGGTGGAGAGAAAGATAGATGAATAGAAGGCTGGGTGCCTTGCTGATGGGATGAACAATTGGGCAGTTTCTAGGCAAGTTCCTCTTACATCAGTTCCCTCTACTATGGCCATTTTGCTTGAATTTGATTTTTAGAATATCTAACACATGTACATTTAGACATAAGGCTCAAAGCAACTTCCCAAGACAATTAGCAATCTTTAAAGTGTATTATTTTGGAATAATTTGTGCCATTGCTTTCATCTACAGAAAGCTATGGTTTAATTACACACATACAATATTTGATGAAAATACCTCAAATAGGCAGCTGATGGCAGTGACGAAGACTGTCTGAAAATAAAACAGCTTAAAAATATCAGACAAGGGAGCATGTAGGAGGCAGGGAGAGAGGGTAAACCATTGCTGAATATAATGAGCAAGACAATCGAGACTGGACTGGAAAGGGAGAAATCATGATAGGAGGAAATGGGGATGCGCTTTAGAAGGACTTCCCAATGATCAAGATCAAGAGACAACAGGATAGAAAGTTTTGAAAGAAAGAGGGACATGGCAATAATTATGGTTTGGAAGCAAAACATTAGATTAAATGATTATTTATTATTATTATTTGGTACCAGGGATTGAACCCAGGGGCACTTGACCACTGGGCCACATCCCAGCCCTTTTTGTATTTTATTAGAGACAGGGTCTCACTGAATTGCTAAGTGCCTCACCATTGCTGAGGCTGGCTTTGAACTTGCAATCCTCCTGCCTCAGCCTCCTAAGTCACTGGGATTACAGGCATGCACAACTGCGCCCAGCTATCATCATTATTATTTTTAATGCAGTGTAGGGATCAAACTTAGGGCTTCACCTTACTCACACTAAGAATGTACTCTACCACTGAAATATATATCCCCAGACCTTTTTATTTTTATTTATTTATTTATTTTGGTACTGGGGATTGAACCCAGGGGCACCTAACCACTGGCCACATCCTCATCCTTTTTTTGTATTTTATTTAGAGACAGGGTCTTGCCAAATTGCTTAGGGCCTTGCTAAATTGCTGAGGCTGGCTTTGAATTCTCTATCCTCCTGCGTCAGCCTCCCTGAGCTGCTGGGATTACAGGCATGAACCACCACACCAGACGTTTATTTTTATTTTAAGATAGGGTCTTGCTAAATTGCAGAGGCTGGTCTGAAGCTTGCAATTCTCTTGCCTTAACCTCCCAAATCAGTGGGATTACAGATGTGCCCCACCATGCCTGGTTCCTATTCAAGATTCTTGACTTACTAGTAGTTCATTCAGCTAAAATTTATTGAGCATATTGAGCATACATTCTGACCCACAAGGTAGGCCAAATGCTTTCACTTATATTGTCTCAGCCCATCATGCCAGAATCAGGAAGACCAAGTGCACGCATACTCTATGTGCACATTTTTCTTGGGGGATTTCATCCACACTCATGGTTTTAACCACAACAGCTGCCTTGACTACCAAATGTTTGCAGGACAGACCTCCTCTTGAGCCCAAAAGCATATCTCCACCTTGCTGCTGATTATCTTCCCTTGGCTGTCCACAGGTGCCTTAAACTCAAGAGACCAACATAGGACCTATGTGTGTCCTTCTTAAACTTGCCTAGATTCCCCATCTCTATTCACAGCACCATCACCTGACCATCGTCTTCTCCCTGCCTATGCCACCTGCCCCCACCTCCACCCCAGTACTGGCTATCATGTCCAGGAAACCTAGCTAGCAGATTTGCTACTTCTTTCCACCCATGAGGACCATCCTAAGTTCTCAACATTTCTCACTGGGTTACTACCCTGCTTTGTTGTGGCCGCCTACTCTCCCATCTTATGCCCCCTAGTTGGTTGCCAGATTCATTCATTTATTTATTTTTATAATTTTTAGTTGTCAATGGACCTTCATTTTATTTATTATATGTGGTGCTGAGAATCGAACCCAGTGCCTCACACATGCTAGGCAAGCGCTCTACCACTGAGCCACAATCCCAGCCCAGCCAGATTTATTTTTTCAAAGTGCACATTTGATCAGGCATACCTCCCCCAAAGCCTTCTGATGATATCCCAATTCTTTTTGTGTGTGTGTGGGGGGGAGTACTGGAATTGAACCTGAGGGTGCTAAACCACTGAGCCACATCCCCAGCCCTTTATATTTTTTATTTTGAGACAGTTTCTTGCTAAATTGAGTAGGGCTTTGCTAAGTTGTTTTAGGCTGGCTTTACTGGCTTTGAACTTGCTTCAGCCTCCAGAGCCACTGAGATTACAGGCATGTGCCACCATGCCTGGCCCCTCTGCATAGGCTACTCTTGACTAGGAATGCCTTTCCTCTCATTTACATAAACCTAATTTTTCTCCATTCTTCACAACTCAGTATGTCACCTCTTCTAGGCTGACTGTCTGATCAACTCTCTGCCCAACTCTCTGCTCTTGAGCCTGGGTCAGGTGTGTCCCTCCTCTGGGATCCTTTATTTTTTTTTTAAATAAATTTTACTTATTTATTTTAATGTGGTGCTCACATGTGCTAGGCAAGCGCTGTACCACTGAGCTACAGCCCAGCCCTCCTCTGGGCTTTTATTGTGTTCAAGTGCTTGTCTCTTTCTCAGAGCTGATCACACTGTATTACAGTTGCCTATTTTTCTGTCTCTTCTGCTCAAATGAGAGATTTTCTAGTTCAAGTGTGCTATATTTCATGTCTGCTTTTTTTTCTTTTTGGTACCCGGAATTGAACTCAGGGGCACTCAACCACTGGGCCACATCTTTAGCTGTATTTTGTATTTTATTAGAGACAGGGTCTCACTGAGTTGCTTAGCACCTCGCCATTGCTGAGGCTGGCTTTGAATTCCTGATCCCCCTGTCTCAACTTCCCTTGCTGCTGGGATTACAGGCGTGCACCACTGTGCTTGGCATGTCTGCATTTTTTGTGCTGAGCGTGTCGCCTGGCACGTAAGTTTGTTTTTGTTTCAGTACCGGGCATTGAACCCAATGGTGTTTAACCACTGAACTACATCTCCAGCCCTTTTATTTATTTATTTTTAAAATGTTTTTCTTTAGTTGTAAATGGACACAATGACTTTGTTTTCTTTCTTTGTTTGTTTATTTATTTATTTTTTTATGTGGTACTGAGGATTGAACCCAATGCCTCACACATGCTAGGTGAGCGCTCTGCCAATGAGCTACAAATCCAGTCCCCCTTTTTATTTTATTTTATTTTTTTGTGCCAGGGACTGAACCTAGGGATGCTTTACAACTGAGCTACATTCCTGACCCTTTCTTTTATTCTTTTGAGAAAGGGTCTCACTAATTTGCTTAGGGCCTCCCTAAATTGCTGAGGCTGGGCCTTGAACTTGCAATCCTCCTGCCTCAGTCTCCCAAATCACTGGGATTACAGGCCTGCGCCACCTGCACCTGGCCAGGAAATGTTGAAGGTGAATAAATAACTTCCTGCAGTTCTCTATCTTCTATAGGGCTTTGATCTCATCTTCCCTCTGGGGGAAGTCAATTGAATACAGTTTAAGACAGGACTGAGTGTGCTATGGAAATCAGTAAGTTTTTCTCTCTTCCTTTCCTTCATCTCTCAGAATCCACCGGTGCCACACCCTTGGCACAAACACAGGCAGCTAGGCCTGCAGAATGTCAGCTGGCAGCGAGCAGCCCTTCCCTTCCTCCCTGGCTCTGTCTTCGCTCAGCACAAATCGTTTTTCCTTTTTGGGTGTTCAGAGCTCTGATAGCAGAGAGCTGGGTGGGAGGGAGGCAGCGATCGGCTGTCTGCTGGGAAGCAGAGGGCTGTGGGAGAGCCGAGATGTGGGTGGAAGCATGGCTATGTGGGCCGTTTGGAGGCAGAAAGAAAACTGTGCTCTTTGGGGCTGCATGGGACAGAGCAGCTGGGATGCACTTGTCCCCTTTTGCTCTTTGGGGGCTGGGATCATCCTGTTGATATTTAGCCTCCTCCTGAACATTGGTGAGCTGAGAGAGGGGGCGGGAAATAGTAGAAAGATTATAGATTTTCTGAACTGGCCCTGTACATTTCCTTGATACCAGACCACTGGGTAGAATGTTGGGGGTCGGGCTGTCATTATTTCCTTATTTTGAGGAACATAGGAGCAGAGAGTCTGCCATACCTCATTCATTCATTCATTCATCCATCCATCCATCCATCCATCCATCCATCCAGTACTTGGGTGATGCCAAATGCTGAGGACATGGAGGTGAATGAGGCACAGAGCTCCTCCTGAGGCCAGCAGTAGACAGGTCACAACACAGCAGCCCTGTGTGGAATGGCATGGTTGTGAGAGCGAGGTTTTGGGAGGTTTGGAGGAAGACTGGCCACTCTGTCCAAGGAAAGGCATCATCTCTAAAGGTGACAGTGGGCTTCTAGGGTTTCTGCAGTGTTTTTCTCTGTTTAACTCTGTTTAACTCTTCAGGAAAAGAGTAGCCTCATACATGACAGAAAGAGTACTGAATTCAGAGAAGACAAAGTGGTTTCAGATCCTGGCTCACCATTGGTTAAGTGTTCTGATCAGCTGAGACCTTGAACAAATGACTATCAATTCTCCAAGCCTCAGTTTTCTTACATATCAGATTGGAATAATAATGACACTCGACTCACTGTTCTGCTGGGAGGACAATATGATCTTACGTACCTGACAATGTTTTGTCAACTGTAAAGTGCTGTTCAAATGTGAACTGTTATTTACTCTTCCATTTATCTATGAAATCAGTCACTATCAAGTGCCATCTCCTAAGGCCTGATAGGTCCCTCCTCAAGGTAGGAGCCTGTTGGATGCATGTGGTGCGCATGTGTGAGTCTGTGGGACTGCAGCGTGCCTTGATTAAATAGCAACCATCTGTTCTGTCTGAAGGGAAGTCCTAGCTTCCCCAGGGCCCCCAGCCCTCACCCCCGGGTGCAGGCGGGCAGGGACATGTCTCTAGACCACCCTCTCCAGGGATGCAGAAGCACAGAGGAGGCCAGCAGAGTGTGTGACTCACCAGCCTTAGTCACCACCCTGCCTACAGGGTTTCTCTGCTCTGCAGATGATGAACTCCAAATACACACAGCTGAAGAGTCAGTTAGTATTCCAGGCTGTGTCTCTGAGAGGCCTCTGAGCCACCAAGAAGGGCGCTGAGTCACTGTTCTACCCTTCTCCCAGGCTCCAACACATCTCAGGAGCAAGCTAAAGGGAAGCAGAAGCAGAAAAAGAGGCCCAGGCCTGGTGGAGAGGCCAGGCTCTCGGACCAGTGTCTCAGCAGGTCCTGGCCAGCCACATCATCAGCTCCAGCTTGTGTACAGTGCTTTACAGTTTACAAAATGCTTTCATTCACTTTCTCCTGTTTGATTCTCATAAAAACCTTGTAAAGCAGTTAGTGGAGGGCCCTTCTAGAGTCTAACTGCCTACATTTGAATCCATCTCTGTTGCTTACTGGCTGTGGGACTTTAAGCAAATCCCTTAGTCTCTCTCTCTCTCTCTCTTTTCCCTTTGGCAGTGCTGGGAATTGGTCCCTTAACCTTTTATGCCTCAGTTTCTTCATTTAAAAAATGCCGATGGGCTGGGATTGTGGCTTAACGGTAGAGCGCTCACCTAGCACGTGGGCGACCCGGGTTCGATCCTCAGCACCACATACAAATAAAATGAATGGGTCTGGGGTTGTGGCTCAGCGGCAGAGCACTCGCCCTTGCACGTGCGCGGCCCGGGTTCCATCCTCAGCACCACATAAACATAAATGCATTGCATTGTGTACAACTAAAGTAAATAAATAAATATTTTTAAAAAATAAATAAAAAATGCCGATAATCACTGGGTGTGGGAGTGCACGCCTGTAGTCACAATTACTTGGGAAGCGGGAGAGATCACGTGAGCCCAGAAATTTGGGGCCAGCCTAGGCACAATGAGAGTACCACCCCCCCCGCCCCTACCCCCGTACTGGTGTTTGAACTCAAGGGTGTTTACCACTGAACTACATTCCCAGTTCTTTTTTATTTTGCAATAGGGTCTCACTAATTGGTGAGATTGGCCAAGAACTTGTAAACCTCCTGCTTCTGCCTCCAGAGTAGCAGTGGCACATACCACTGCTATATCTTTTTTAAAGGATTGATAGTTATTTTAAAATATTTTTTTAGTTGCCCATGGAACTTTATTTTATCTATATGTGGTGCTGAGAATCAAACCCAGTGCCTCACACATGCTATGCTCTACCACTGAACCACAACCACAACCACAATTATCAATCCACGATTGATAATTTACCTGCCCATTGTCTGTTTCCAAAAATTAAATGGAAGTTATAGAAAGGAGGAGTCTGCAGTACTTAGAACACTGTACTATGCTCATGTTTTTTCTTTTTCAATGTTGGGGATCAAGCTGAGGGACCCCCACATGGTATGCAAGTGTTCTACCACTTAGCCATACCCCAGACTAATATCTGTGTGATAAAAGAACCATGCCAGGCACATAGTATGCACTATGAGCATTAACTATTATTTTGGTATTGTGTTTGAATCCAAGGGTGCTTTACCACTGAGTTACATCCCCAGCCCTTTTTATTATTTTAAATTTTGAGATGGGGTCTCACCGAGTTTCTTAGAGCCTTGCAAAGTTGCTGAGGCTGGCCTCAAACTTGTGATTCTCCTGCTTCAGCCTCCTGAGTTGCTGGGATTACAGGTGTGAGCCACCATACCTAGTCAATCCAGTTCCTTTGTGCAGTGCAGAAAGCAGTAGAACTTTCAGCAAATCATGGCGCGTCTGTGCAGCATGGTTCTTTCATTTGTAAAGTGGGCATCCTGCTGGGAGTGGTGGTGCATGCCTGTAATCCCAGCAACTGCAGAGGCTGAGACAGGAGGATCATGAGTTCAAAGCCAGCCTCAGGAAAAGCAAGGCACTAAACAACTCAGTGAAACCTTGTCTCTAAATAAAATCCATAATGAGAACTGGGGATGTGGGTCAGTGGTTGAGTGCCCCTGAGTTCAGTCTTTAGTACCCACCCCCCAAAATCGGCATCCTGATTCAACTCACCTCACAGGTTTAGCTTTGAGATAATTCAATGACGCTGTATAAAGTGATGGACACATAGTAATAAATCAATTCATATAAACTATTAACCATCTTCATTATCTTTTGGGGGCCCACTAAAGTGTATCCTAGATTTAAATAAACCTTAAAGAATGTAAGAGTTAGAAAGGTTCTTAAAGAATATGGTCCAATTTTAAAATTTTTATATATGAGAGGGGCTGGGGATATAGCTCAGTTGGCAGAGTGCTTACTTAGCATGCACAAGGCATGGGGTTCAATCCTCAGCACTACCCCCCTAAAAATTTTTTTTAATATATGAGAAATGAAGCCTAGAATCATTTGACTCACCCAAGGACACATACTTAGCTTAAAAAAAAAAAGAAAAAGAAAAAGAGCAAAAAAAGCTGGGTGCACATGCCTGTAATCCCAGTAATTTGGGAGACTGAAACAGGAGGATTGTAAGTTTGAGATCAGCCTCAGCAACTTAGTGAGGCTCTAAGCAATTTAGCGAGACCCTGTCTCAAAATAAAAAATAAAAAGGGCTGGGGATGTGGCTCACTGGTTAAGTGTCCTTGGATTCAATCAAATAAGAAAAGTCTGGAGATTGGGGCTATAGCTCAGCAGTAGAATACTTGCCTAGCATGTATGAAACCCTGGGCTCAATCCCCAGTACTGGGTAGGGGGGGGGGTAAGAGGAAATTCTGGGTTTTGTCTTGGAGGAGGCTAAGGTGAAACTTTCTTTGGCAGTCTTGAATCTGGGTTCATCTGACACCAGTTACTTCCACCATGTCACCAAGTTCCATTCCAAGGAGATCAAAGTCATGTGTGCATCTGAGGTACTAATGGGGAGAAAGGTCAGTGCCACATGTGCCCTGGCCTCCTATACATGAATTCAAAAACAGTTGATGGTGACATCATTAAGGCAATTAGTGCCTGGAAGGCTCTGAAGATTATAGTGAAACTGACCATTTACAACAGACAGGCCCAGATTCAGGTGGAAACTTCTGCCTTTGCCCTAATTATCAAAGTCCTCTAGTAATTGCCAAGAGAAAAATAAAACAAAACAAATCAGGGAAATACCAAACACTGGAAATATCACTTTCTTTCTTTTTTAAATATTTATTTATTTGCTTTAGTTGTACACAATGGGTTTATTTGTACGTGGTGCTGAGGATTGAACCTGGGCTGCGCACGTGCTAGGCGAGTGCTCTATTGCTGAGCCACACAATCCCAGCCCTGGAAATATCACTTTCAACAAGATTTTCAACTTTGCTTGACAGATGTGGCACCAATCTTTAGCTAAAAAGCTTTCTGGAAACCATTAAAGAGCCCTGGGAACTGCCCAGTCCGTGGGCTGCATTGTTGACTGTTGCTACCTCATGATGTACATAATGTCAACAGATTGTAGGCCTAGGACAGGTGTGATGGAATGCTCAGCTAGTTACGAAACACAAAGGAGTTTAAAGGATTCACTGTTGCAGAAGACAGAATAAGCATAGTAGAATATAAGGGGTGAGGATGTAGCACAGTGGTAGAGCACTTTCCTAGCATGTATGAGGCCCTGGATTTGATCCCCAGCACCTACAAAATAAAAAAAAAAAAAAAAAAGATGTGATTTCTTTCATACACCTCTGCTCCTGCCATAATGTCAGGCTGTCAAGAAGACCCTTACCAGAGCTTAGCTGACACCAGCATCATGCCCTTTAGCCTGCAAAATTGTGAGCTAATAAATCTCATTGCCTTATATCATTCTAGTATTGGACTAATACACCCCACTAAGCAATAAGAAAAAAAATTATTTCTGTTTAGTGCTTCACTGTATCTCCAATGCCAGCACTAGTAGAGACTCAATGAATACTTGATGAATTTTTTTTTTTTTTTTTTTTTTTTGGTACCAGGGATTGAACTCAGGGGCACTTGACCACTGGGCCACATCCCCAGCCCTTTTTTGTATTTTATTTAGAGACAGGGTCTCACTGAGTTGCTAAGTGCCTCGCCATTGCTGAGGCTGGCTTTGAACTCACGATCCTCCTGCCTCAGCCTCCCAAAGTGCTGGGATTACAGGCGTGCGCCACCGCGCCCGGCTACTTGATGAATATTAACTGAATCTCTCTTGACCTTTAACCCTGGCAGATTATGGGGTAATACCAGGCTCTCTAGAAACAGCATCTGGGCAGTCTGTGTTTTTTTTTTTTTTTTTTTTTTTTTTTTTATGGTACTGGGGATTAAACTCAGGGGCACTCAACCACTAGGCCACATCCCCAGCGCCCCCCCCCACCCCGCCTTTTTGTATTTTATTAGAGACAGGGTCTCACTGAGTTGCTAAGTGCCTTGCCATTGCTGAGGCTGGCTTTGAACTCGTGATCCTCCTGCCTCAGCCTCCCAAGAGCTGGGATTACATGCGTGCGCCACCACGCCCAGCTCAAGTCTGTTTTATCTCAAATGTCACTTCCTACAAGAGACCATCCCTCATGCCTCCTTCTACTAGTCTTCTACCCTCATTGTTTTCTGTTGCATTATCCTATTTCCTGAAAGCCCTTATCACAATCTGAAATCTTTTTTTTTTTTTTTTTTTTTGGTGGTGCCGGGGATTGAATCCAGGGCCTTGTGCATGCAAGGCAAGCACTCTACCAACTGAGCTATGTCCCCAGCTCCTGAAATAAATCTTGTTTATTGGGTTACCTTTTTATTATTTTCTCATCCAGTTGGAATGTAAGCACGTGCGCTCTCCCTCTTCTTCTCCCTCTCTCTCTCTCTCACCAGAGATTGAACCCAGGGGCACTTAACTACTGAGTTAAATCCCCAGAACTTTCTATTTTTATTATTTATTTATTTATTGGTACCATGGATTGAACCCAGGGATGCTTAACCACTGAGCTACACCTAAAGCTCCCCTTTTAATTTTTTTAATTTCTTTTTTTTGAGACAGGGTCTCACCAAGTTGCTTAGGGCCTCGCTGAGGCTGGCTTTGAATTTATGATCCTCC
This sequence comes from Tamias sibiricus, assembly GCA_025594165.1. Lineage (NCBI taxonomy): Eukaryota > Metazoa > Chordata > Mammalia > Rodentia > Sciuridae > Tamias > Tamias sibiricus. The sequence goes on along the minus strand of CM046660.1, from coordinate 21,254,340 downwards.
TGCCTCAGCCTAGATTATAGGCATGGGTCAGTATGTCCGACCAGGGAAGTAAACTCTTGAAGGGAAAGACTTCACTCAATTTTGTATCCTAAGCACCTAAAATATAGTAAGTGCACATAAATATCTGTTTGTTAGTTTCTGCATTATCTGACGTTCCTAGGTTGTATTCTAGGTATATGTAGGTTTAGGACAGATTGCTTTGATTGTAAAAATCAACAAAGATGTTCCATTTCAGTAAAAGAAAGACACAAAATTACACATACCCTCAACAATGTAACAAATGCCTGGAAAAATCATGGAAGGGGTTGGGGATGTGGCTCAGCAGTAGAGTACTTGGCTACCATGCATGAAACTTTGGGTTCAATTTCCAGCACCACACACACACACACACACACACACAAAGTAAATATGCTGATTTTTTTCTGAGGGGTTAGGTTATGGGTACTTGTTATCCCTTCTCCTTTCAAGTGCTTTTGGGCATTTTTCTCAAATGTTCCATGATGGTCAAGGTTTATTTTTAAAATAAAAGAAATTAATGAAAAAATTAGAGTGGATAGATAAAAATTAAAAGATAAAGGGAACACACCTACAAGTGCCAAAGCTTCCCCAGGGTTGTCAACTCTCCTGTAGCTGTGTCTGCCCTGGGGTGGGGGTTGGGGAACAGGGCCCTGCCCCATTCTTCAGTGGTGTTGGAATTGACCCTGCCCCAAGATGGAGTGTTTCCTGGGAGGATGGGCTCACGTGGCACTTGGAAGCCTGAGGTTCAATTATGATTGCTTGGTAGGTTTGGTCTGAGACTAAAGCATTTGGTTGGCATAGGGATGGGTTCAAACTCTACCCAGCTGATTTGCTCCTCCATGGGATCAGAGGAGATGATCTTGCTAATTGAAAATACTGTGCAAATGGAGAACTTAGAAACCAGGATGGGCAGAGGGGCACTGGCTGTGACCAAAATACCTGACATAAACAACTTAAAGGAAGAAAGATTTATTTGAGTCATGGTTTCAGAGGTTTCAGTATACAGTTGACTGGCTCCATTTCTTTGGGCCTGTGCAGGAGCCCTGTTTGGGGATTGGCTTGAATTGCAGTTGACTATGAGCCGTGGAGATTTGGCCATTGTCGCCACCCGTAGTCTCACGGGATTTTGTTGCGGGATCTGGAGTGACTTGGCCGAAATTGCTGATCGGGTCAGCGCCATTTTAGTGGTGTGTTTGGCGTGAGTTAGTTGTTAGAACCAGAGAGAAAAGTTATCAGAATAAAAAGCTGTTTGTCTCCAGTTTGCTTCTGAAGTTCTTCCCGCGGCTCCGGTGCTCCGAGCGCTTCAGGCGGCAACAGGCCTGAGGCAGAACACCACGGCATGGAAGGACATGGTGGAGGAAAGCAGTTCAACTCATAGCAGTGGAGAAACAGAGAAAGAGAGGTAGAGTTAGAGAGGGAGACAGAGAGTGAAAGAGAGAGAGGAACACGGTGCTGGGGACCCATTTTCTTCAACTAGGTCCCATCTGCTGCAGTTTCCGCTGCCTCCCAGTAGTCCATTCAGCTATCAGTGGATTAACCCACTGATGAGGTCAGAGCTCTTATGATCCAATTGCTTTCCCAAATCCTCACCTCTGATGGGCACGGTGGTGCACACCTGTAATCCCAGCACTTTGGGAGGCTAGGCAGGAGGATCGCGAGTTCAAAGTCAGCCTCAGCAATGGCGAGGCACTTAGCCACTTAGTGAGACCCTGTCTCTAAATAAAATACAAAAAAAGGGCCGGGGATGTGATCCAGTGGTCGAGTGCCCCTGAGTTCAATCCCCGGTACCACCAAAAACAACAACAACAACAACCTCACCTCTGAATAGTGCTGCATTGGGAACCAAGTCTTTAAAACATGAGTCTTGCCAGGCACAGTGGCGCACACCTGTAATCTCAGCACTTGGGAGGCTGAGGCAGGAGAATCGAGAGTTCAAAGCCAGCTTCAGCAATGGCTTTGAACTCAGTGAGAACCTGTCTCTAAATAAAATACAAAAAAAGGGCTGGGGATGTGGACCAGTGGTTGAGTGCCCCTGAGTTCAATTCCCAGTACCTATCAATCAATCAATAAAATATGAGTCTTTAGCAGATACCTCAAATCCAAACCGCAACAGGCAAGGTAGTAGAGAGGAAAGAGGGTTGAGCTTGGCTTGGGTTCCAGTCCTGACTTGTCTGTTTCTTGCTATGTATACACCAATAGTTACTTTGTTTCTTTGAGCTAGTTTTTTGTTTGTTTGTTTTGTTTTCTTAATCTGTAAAGTGGGAAACAATCCCTGTTGTGGGATTGATGGATACCAAAGGGGAAGAGGATTCTTTGCCCTAACAGCATCCCTGACAGAAGCAAGAAAATCCCTACAGAATCTGTTTAAGAATTTCACTTGATCTGGGTGCGGTGGTGCACGCCTGTAATCCCAGCACTTGGGAGGCTGAGGCAGGAGGATTGCCAGTTCAAAGCCAGCCTTAGCAAAAGTGAGACACTAGCCGGGCACGGTGGCGCATGCCTGTAATCCCAGCACTTGGGAGGCTGAGGCAGAAGGATCACAAGTTCAAAGCCAGCCTCAGCAATGGCGAGGCACTTAGTAACTCAGTGAGACCCTGTCTCTAATAAAATACAAAAAAAAAAAAAAAAAAAAAAAAAAAAAAAAAAAAAAAAAAAAAAAAAAAAAGGGCTGGGGATGTGATCCAGTGGTTGAGTGCCCCTGAGTTCAATCCCCAGTACCAAAAAAAAAAAAAAAAAAAAAAATACAAAAAAGGGCTGGGGATGTGGCCCAGTGGTCAAGTGCCCCTGAGTTTAATCCCTGGTACCCCTCACACCCCAAAAAAATTAATTTGGGCAGGGTGCCATGCAGGAGCCCTGTTTGGGGATTGACTTGAATTGTGGTTGACTATGAGCCGTGGAGATTTGGGCATTGTCGCCTTCCGTAGTCTCACGGGATTTGTCCCGGGTTCTCGAGTGACTTGGCCGAAATTGCTGATCGGGTCAGCGCCATTTTTGGTGGTATGTGTGGTGCGTGTTAGTCGTTGTTAGAGCCAGAGAGAAAAGTTATCAGAATAAAAAGCTGTTTGTTTCCAGTTCGCCTCTGAACTTCTTCCCGCGGCTCCGTTGCTCCAAGCGCTTCAGGCGGCAACAGGTGGCGGCCCGTACGGGGACTTCGGAGCGGACAGATAAGAACTGAAAGGTCTCTAAAGATGGGTTCGAATATAACTGAATCCCAAGTGATAGAGGCTATGCAAAGACTCCTTGATATACCTGACTCTGTTCTCAGTGAGGAGTATATAGAAAAAAGTGAAAGTGATCAAAAAAGCGTAGCTTCCACTGGGCCAACTAAGACCAGTAAAGAGAGTATTAGAAGAGACCCAAAAATGACAAAAATCCAAGCTATTAAAGCTATTCGGGAGTTATTGGTGATAGCTGAAGGATACTTGCTCTTACTGGAACCTGGGCCTCAGGATATTGCTGTCAGTGAAATTAGCAGTGGTGAGGAATCTAGTAAAAGTGATCCTGAGAAAATGAGGAAAAAGAAATTTAAAAAAGACCGAGAAAAAGGACCGTCAGGTAGAGGAACCACTTGGGTCCTCTACTCCCCCATGGGTGGAATCCATTACAGAAAATATGAAGGGTATTACTAGGCATTTGCATACCCTAGAAACAGAAATAAAAAGTCTTTCTGATCGCTTATGTGCTCTCGAGGACAACTCACAGATGCATTGGGAACGGCCAGCATTTGAAAAGAAAAATGGACAGAGTGTCCATCAGTCAGTAGATTTCAAAACAATAAAAAATCTCAAAGAGGCAGTAATGACTTATGGGCCCCAAGCTCCTTTCACGTTGAGTATGCTGGAGTCCCTTAACACCTTTAGCTTAACCCCCTCAGACTGGAAAAGTCTATGTAAAGCAACATTAAGCGGGGGGCAATTCTTGGTTTGGCGATCGCAATTCCAAGAACTTTGTATAGAAACGGCTAAAAGAAACGCGGCTGCAGGGTTTGAAAACTATGATATAGACATGCTCACAGGAGAAGGGCAATTCGCAGACTTACAGGCTCAAACAGATTATGACCCAGATGTATATGCTCAGATAAACACAGCTGCCTTAGAGGCATGGAAAACTGTACAAGGACCTGGGGATCTACAAGGTAGCTTGTCAAAAGTAATTCAAGGACCTAATGAGCCTTATGCTGACTTTGCTGATCGACTTTTGAGAATTGCAGGTAGTGTGTTTGCAGATGTTGACCAAGCTATGCCATTAGTTGTTCAATTAGCTTATGAAAATGCAAATAAATGGTGCCAAGCAGCCATCAGGCCATGGAGAACTAAAAAGGATCTTTCCGTATATATACAACTATGTAAAGATATAAATGAGGCCTTTGTCACAGGAAATGTGATTGCAGCCTCAATGAGAGGTGCTTCCCCTCGAAATTTCACAAAGGCTAAACGTAGACATTATAATCAATCAAGATATTCCAGGCAAAATTATCATAATCAATCAGGCTATTCTAGGCAAGATCCCAAAAGAGAAATAAGACCAAGCTCATACCGTGCCCCAGGCCGCTGCCCCAGGTGTAAAAAGGGAAATCATTGGGCCAATAAATGCCATTCAAAATTTGACATCCATGGAAATCCTTTGTTCAGGAATTCAAAAAAACGGGGCACGGGGCCCAATACCCCGGGGCCCACAAATGTACGGGGCATTGCAGAAGGAGTATCCTCAAGCATCCACTCAGATGCTTCCCCGACACAATCCCTACTACCCATCCACTCCCTCGCCAGAGGAACAAGAGGAAATGCAGGATTAGACCTCTGTTCCACAGCCCGAATAGTGTTAACACCTGAAATGGGGGTTCAACTGATTCCCACAGGAGTCAGGGGACCTCTTCCCTCAGGGACTGTAGGACTTATTATCGGGCGTAGTCCTAAAAGCTTATTAGGTTTGCAAGTGACCCCAGGTGTAATAAACTCAGACTACAAAGGGGAAATAAAAATAATGCTTAGCTCACCCCAAAGTATAACTTCTGTTAATCAAGGAGATAGAATTGCTCAGTTGCTTCTCCTTCCCAATTTACATAATTCATTTAAAATGGGTATGCCTCAAGAAGGGAACAATAGAGGATTTTGTTCCACTGACTCAAGACCCATGGCTTGCTGGGTTCGAGACTGTTCAAGGAGGCCTATGTGTAAAATAAAAATCCAAGGAATAGAAATGGAGGGATTAATAGATACTGGAGCTGACTCTTCCATTATTAATTTACGCCAATGGTCGAAGCACTGGCCTCTGCAAAAAGCTTCAACCAGTTTAAGAGGCTTGGGATATAATAACCTCCCAGATAAAAGTGCGGTAATTTTAAAATGGGAGGATGATGAAGGCCATAAAGGAACATTTCAGCCTTATGTTTTACCTAATCTACCGGTTACTTTATATGGGGAAGAGATATTTTGCAACAAATGGGAGTACACCTTGCAACCAAGCCTGCAGATGTTAAATGTGAAAACCTACAGGGTAATCTTAACCCTAAAAGAACTCATTATCAAAAAGTACAGAATAATCTTAACCCTAAAAGTAATCATTATCATAAAGGAAAAAGATATTTTTTTGGGGGGCCACTGAGAAAATAATTTTGAAAATACCATGGCTTTCTGATAAGCCAGTGTGGGTCCCTCAGTGGCCCCTATCTAAAGAGAAATTACAAGCAGCCCACCTACTAGTTCAGGAACAATTAGAAGCAGGTCATATAGAACCTTCCACCTCTCCCTGGAATTCCCCCATATTTGTGATCAAGAATAAGTCAGGAAAATGGCGATTGTTACATGATCTTAGACAAATCAATAAAACCATGCAAGTTATGGGCCCTACTCAACCTGGACTTCCTAGTCCCGTAGCTATTCCAAAAAATTTCCATCTTATTACTCTTGATATAAAGGATTGCTTCTTTTCTATTCCCCTACATCCTCTGGATGCCCCCAGGTTTGCTTTTTCCGTTCCTTCTATGAACAATAATGGCCCTGATCAGAGATATCAATGGAAGGTTTTACCACAGGGAATGGCTAATAGCCCCACCATATGCCAAATATATGTGGACAAGGCTATCCAACCCATTAAAAATAAATATCCAAATCTCATGTGTCTACATTACATGGATGATATTTTATTGGCCCACCCTAATCAAAAAATCTTATTTAATATATTCAGTGATGTGGTAGAAAATTTAAAAAAATATGGATTATATATAGCAGAAGAAAAAGTTCAAACCAGATCTCCCATATTATATTTAGGATTTAAAATCATGGATACTTTTGTTAGACCCCCAAAAATTCTAATAAATAAAGAACATTTGACCACCCTCAATGATTTCCAAAAACTACTGGGAGACATTAATTGGCTTCGCCCTACACTAAATCTCACTACTGGCCAACTAAAACCTTTATTTGACATCCTTCGCGGAGACCCTGATCCATCTTCACCACGAACATTGACTCCTGATGCTAGGAAAGCTTTAAAGTTAGTAGAAAAAGCCATCGAAGGAGCTCATTGTGATAGATTTGATTTAACTCAACAGCTGATGTTGATTATTATTTCTTCACAATATACACCCACAGGAGTATTTTGGCAACAAGGGCCTTTATTATGGATACATTTGCCCATCTCTCCTAAAAGTATAATTGAATCTTATACCTCCATGGTGGCTAAACTTATTCTTCAAGGACTTAAGACTTCTACTAAAATATTTGGCATTCACCCTGCTACTATTATTACTCCCTATTCATCATCACAGATTGAATATTTATGCTTCAATGATAATGATTGGGCTATAGCTAAATGCTCTACTTCTGCAAAGTTTGATAATCATCTTCCTAAGTCCCCTATATTATCTTTTTGTATTAATCATCCTATTATATTTCCACAGGTAATAAAAAATCAACCTATTCCTAAGGCATTTAATGTATTTACAGATGGGTCCTCAAATGGTACTGCTACAGTAGTCACTACAAAAGAAAATATGACTTACATAACTGCACACAAATCAGCTCAACTAGTGGAATTGGAAGCTGTGGTAAGAGCTCTGGAAAATTTTAGGGACCAGCCCGTAAACATTTTTTCAGATAGCCACTATATTGTACAAGCCGTCCCAAAATTAGAGTTAGCAGGACCAATAGCACCTCATACTCCAGCCTTTAAATTGTTTTATCAAATACAAAAACTTTTTTTTTTTTTTTTTTTTGGTACCAGGGATTGAACTCAGGGGCACTCAACCACTGGGCCACATCCCCAGCCCTTTTTTGTATTTTATTTAGAGACAGGGTCTCACTGAGTTGCTAAGTGCCTCACCATTGCTGAGGCTGGCTTTGAACTCGCAATCCTCCTGCCTCAGCCTCCCAAAGTGCTGGGATTACAGGCGTGCGCCACCGCGCCCGGCTAAATACAAAAACTTTTGTGGGCAAGAAAAGAACCTCTATTCGTAGGCCATATTAGAGCACATACTAATTTGCCTGGTCCCCTCCATGAAGGTAATCAAAAGGCTGATGAACTTACAAAAACAATATTTATACTTTCAGTGCTACAACAAGCTACTTTATTTCACTCCCAGTTTCATGTCAACAGCACCACCTTGCAACGTAGGTTTAAAATCACAAAGGAGCAAGCCAGAACAATTGTAAAAGATTGTAAATCTTGTATGACACATTTGCCCAATCCTCATTTCGGAGTTAACCCTAGAGGATTAATGCCCAATCATTTGTGGCAGATGGATGTTACTCATGAGCCAAGTTTTGGAAAATTGCGATTTATTCATGTGACCATAGATACATGTTCAGGCATGATTTTTGCTTCCTTACATTCTGGAGAAAAAGTTAAAGATGTTACATCTCATTGTTTGCAAGCTTTTGCTGCATTGGGCATCCCCAAAATGCTTAAAACAGATAATGGCCCCGCATATACGTCCTCATCTTTCAAGCAGTTTTGCGCAAAATTCAATATATCCCATAAAACAGGCATCCCATACAATCCTCAGGGTCAGGGCATTATTGAAAGAGCAAACCGAACACTGAAAATTATGTTATTAAAACAAAAAGAAGGAAATTGGAAAAGTCCTAAGGACAGTTTGGCAGTTGCCCTGTTTACCTTAAATTTTTTAACTTTAGACTCTAATGGTTATTCTGCTGGAGACAGACATTGGAATCCACACCAACAACATAAACCTTTGGTTTACTGGAAGGATGTTCTTTCAGGTACATGGAAGGGTCCAGATCCAGTATTAATTTGGGGAAGAGGATCTGTTTGTGTTTTTCCAAAAGACGAATCCTCTCCAATATGGATACCATCTAGATTAATAAAACAGGTACCACATCAAAATGATCAAGATGAAGTTATTGAAGAATCAAGATTAATAAAAAAGGTACAAAATCAAGAGGACCAAGATGAAGGTACAGAATGATTCCCTCAAAAGAGTCCTTCAAAATATTTCACAACTTAAGTGTCATTCCTCCCGGCCGGGACGAGGAGATCTCTCTTTAGTGTGCACACAATTGTATTTTTTTTTTCTTTTTATACATGTCTTTATGTCTGTACATTTGTATACATTTCATGTTAATGTGACGTCACAAATATATGTTTGTATGTTTGTTCGTCTGTCCAGTGTGACGTCACAAAGAACAAAGCGCTTATGAAAAAGAAAAAAAAAATATATATATGGATCCAAATAACTTTAATTCATTTTAGGTTAAGAGTATTCAATTTAGGTAAATAATTTTATAAATGAAGGTACTTTCAATTTTGATTATAGGTATCCCTGGGACTTCTCTTCAGCAAACAATATGACTAGTGCTATATAACCTGATATTTTGGTGTTTTGACATAAGATTGTTTATTTGTTATTAACTTCATTTGTTTAATAGCTCATTAATTTCAATTATCTCAACAGGTAAAAGATTGCTCTGTATACAGAGACTCAAGGGTTCCAGCTAACAAATTATTTCTCTAAAGTGCCTTTACCTTTTCTTTAATCTATCTTTAATGCAGTAATTACCCTCAGTCTTTCTTTGATTTGTTCTAAATATGATATTTTTCCAACTTATGTTTGTAGAAGCTCAACCAGCGATGTGTGTGAACAAAAATCAACTTTAATTTTCAGCTCAACCAGCGATGTGTGTGAACAAAAATCAACTTTAATTTTCTAATCTAATTATTCTATTTTGTAGTTTGACAACTCGCCTCTTGACTCAGTGCTGCAATAGCACTGCCTTTTCTTTAATAATTGATGCTTGAGTTTCTAGGTAGCGGGCCCTGAAGATTTGCCGGTGGCATTGTCTAAACATAAAAAAGACGTCTGCTGCTACAGCTGCAGGGATCGCGGCCGCCGCAAGCATCCCTGCTGCTCAAGCATCAAACAACTTCACCAACAGTGTGGCCTCTGCTCTTTATGCATGGGGCCTCCTACCTCAACATGTTACAACAAATGGACATTTTGATCTTTCATTGTTTGGGACTTTACGGGACAATGCCTTGCGGGTATTTGTCTAGAGAATTCAGTGTGTTACTTGATGGAACTTAGGGCAGCTGATTTGTTTAAACAATTTGATATGCTATGCAATTTGGCTCATCACCAAAAGGCTTGTCGCCTTAAAGCCGCAACATCTCCTCACAATTGGACGGCTGTTAGTCATCATATATAGTCGATCCTAAAGGGCTCCATTGGATGGCTGGTTAGCCAATGACGGGTAAGATCCCCAGAGGGGGACAACCTAAGACAGGCACAGTCGCACGGGACAGTCTCATGTGGCCGACGTATATCAACCTAAGACAGGAGTCAAGGGCACAGCCTTGATTATCCGATGACGGGTAAGAATGTTGGTTGCACATAGACGTCCTAGAGCATTACCTCTTTTAAAACAAAAAGGGGGAAATGCAGGAGCCCTGTTTGGGGATTGGCTTGAATTGCAGTTGACTATGAGCCGTGGAGATTTGGGCATTGTCGCCACCGTAGTCTCACGGGATTGTTGCAGGATCTCGAGTGACTTGGCCGAAATTGCTGATCGGGTCAGCGCCATTGTAGGTGTGTGTTTTTGGCGTGTGTTAGTTGTTGTTAGAGCCAGAGAGAAAAGTTATCAGAATAAAAAGCTGTTTGTTTCCAGTTTGCCTCTGAACTTCTTCCCGCGGCTCCGTTGCTCCAAGCGCTTCAGGCGGCAACAGTGCCATGGCACACACCTGTAATCTTAGCTGGGAATCTGAGGCAGGAGGATCAGAAGTTCAAGGCTAGCCTCAGCAATTTAGTGAGGCCCTAAGCAATTCAGCAAGACCCTGTCTTTTTTTTTTTTTGGTACCGGGGATTGAACTCAGGGGCACTCGACCACTGGGCCACATCCCCAGCCCTTTTTTGTGTTTTTATTAGAGACAGGGTCTCACTGAGTTGCTAAGTGCCTTGCCATTGCTGAGGCTGGCTTTGAACTCGCGATCCTCCTGCCTCAGCCTCCCAAAGTGCTGGGATTTCAGGCGTGCGCCACTGCGCCCGGCTTAAGACCCTGTCTTTAAATAAAATATAAAAAAGAGCTGAGGATGTGGCTCAGGGATAAAGCACTCCTGGTTCAATCCCTGGTACAAAAAAAAAAAAAAAAGAAGAAGAATTTCACTTGGTTATTTTCTCTTCCTCCCATCCTATTAAGGTGACTGGGAATACCACATGATACACCAGAGGAGAAGGAGCTTCATAATCCAAAAGGGACCAGGAAAGCCGGGTGTGGTGGAGCATGCCTGTAATCCCAGCACTTGGGAGGCTGAGGCAGGAGGATCGTGAGTTCAAAGCCAGCCTCAGCAATGGCGAGGCACTTAGCAACTCAGTGAGACCCTGTCTCTAATAAAATGCAAAAAAAGGGCTGGGGATGTAGCCCAGTGGTCAAGTGCCCTGAATTCAATCCCTGGTACCAAAACAAACAAAGAAACACCCAAAAAAGCCAAAAGGAACCAGGAGAGAGGGAGAGAGGGCTCAAACAGTTTTCTTCTGACCAGAAGGCACCAGTGACAGAATGTCCACACATGACCACCAGGTGATTCCTGAAGAAACGCTCTTTGAGGAGTGTTTGGCAGGTAACATGTATTCTTCGCATCCTATCTTCTCTCATTCATTCATTTATTTGATCACATGGGCGACACTCCTTTAGTCGTTCTCTGTGTCAATCCTTATCTGACCACTATTGGGGAAGCTCTAGGAACCCAGGTTGGGCAAAATCTTGCTGTACCTCACCCACCCTGACTCTGCTGTCTCCTCTTAAGGCATGTATGGGGCTGGTCTTGCCATTTTAGCCTTTTCCAATTAGGTATGATGAAGGTGGAGCGACTTGGAGGGCAGCCTGGCCAATGGGTTATTTATTCCATCACTTGAACCACAATACAGTTCCGAATTTCCCTTGATTTGTCTAATTCAAGGGATTAAGGACCAGATGTGATGGGGGCAGGGCTGCCACTAAGTGTCACAAACCCTTCATTTTGTATCAGCTGATGGGAGACCATAATTGCCCAGATGGTGAGGGAGCATGATTAGCCCTTCTTTTATGCCAGACCCCAAGGGAGATAGGAATTAATCATGGAGCCGGGTGGGAGGGGTTCTTCTGTCTCCCGGCTCTTTCTCAAGCTGGCAAGAAGTTTCCCTGATGAATATGCAGTAGAAGAAGCTGGTCAGTCTTCCAGTTTAGCTGAAGTCAGTTCTAGCTGTAGATTCTGATTCTGGCAGGCTCTGTGCTTGGTACAGACTTTCCCTCCAAGCCCTCTCTGTCTGGTTGCATATTTCATTTCCCTGCTTTTCCTACATGCTTCATTTTTCACTTCCCACTCACTCTTCGATTTTCTTTTCTTTTTTTGGTGATCCTGGGGATTTGAACCCAGGGTTCTCTGCCACTGAGCTACATATCCAGTCTCTACCCCCACCCCACCCCCATTTTATTATTCATTTTGAGATAGGGTCTAAGTTGCTGAGGCTGACCTTGAACTTGTGATCTTTCTGCCTCAGCTCCCAGATTGCTGGGATTCAATGTTTTTATTTTCTTAGCAACACTTACCACTGTCAAGAGTGACTTCCTACTCACCAAGATTAACATCCACCAGGATTGTCCTCATCTATTTGAATTCCATATAACATTTGGAACTGTTGGCCACTTCTTCCTTCTGAAAACTCTTCCCTTGTCTTCTGGGAGTCCATCCTTTTGCTTTTCTGATTTGATCTTCTCCATCTTCATTCCTCCCCTCCTCCATCTCCTATCATGACAAGTTCCCATTCCTCTGTCCTTTTCCTACTCTCGCTCCCTCAGTGAGTGGCAGGCACTGTTGGTTGTTAATTCAGTACCCACTCTCTTCTAGTTCAGGGAAGGTACCCCTCTTGTGTGTCAAGCTATGAGTCCTGATTGGTCCAAACAATCATGGTGATCATTTATCTTTACCTATTTTCTTTTATTTACTTTTTGTTTGTTTGTTTTTTTGTACTGGGAATTGAACCCAGAGGCGTGACATCCCCAGTTCCTTTTTGTATTTTATTTAGAGATAGGGTCTCACTGAGTTGCTTAGGGCCTCCCTAAGTTGCTGAGGCTGGCTTTGAATTCATGATCCTCCTGCCTCAGCCTCCTGAGCTGCTGAGATTACAGATGTGTGCCACCACAACTTGTTCTTTGCCTATGTTTTATTTAAGGACGGACATGTAACATAGTGCTGGCTAATGAGGCATGAACAGAAATTTGGGTGGGAGGGGTTTCAGGGAATAAAAGCATGAAGAGAAGCTGCCTTTCCTGTCTTTTTATTTTTTCCTGTGAGATGCTGGGGATTAAACTCAGGGCCTCATGTATGCAAGGTTAGCAGCTCTACCACCAAGCTACACCCCCAGCATTTTAAAAATTTATTTTTGTACTGGGGATTGAACCCAGGGGCATTTAACCTCAGAGCCACATCCCCAACCCTTTTTATGTTTTTATTCTGGGACAGGGTCTTGCTAAGTTACTTGTTGCGGGGGGTGGGGGTGGCTCACTAAATTGCTGAGGCTGGCTTTGAACTTGCAATCTTCCTGCCTCAGCATATAGATGATTATTATTATTATTGTTATTATTATTATTATTTGTTACTGGGGATTGATCTCAGGGGCACTCGACCACTGGGCCACATCCCCAGCCCTTTTTTTTTTTTTTTTTGTATTTTATTAGAGACAGGGTCTCACTGAGTTGCTAAGTGCCTCGCCATTGCTGAGGCTGGCTTTGAACTCGAGATCCTCCTGCCTCAGCCTCCCAAGTGCTGGCAGATTATTTTTTGAGACAGGGTTTTGCTAAATTGCCACAGCTGGCTTCAAACTTTTGATCCTCAGCTTCCCAAATAGCTGAGATTACAGGCATGCACCACTGCACTGGGTTGCCCTTCATCCCTTTAAATAAGGTTTGATGATATGCTGCCTGAAGCCACCTATTTGTGAGCCTGGAGAAAAGTCCAACAGAATCAGTCACAGGGATGCTGCCCTGAAGCCTTGATGTAGTTAAGCCAGTGAATGAATCAATTCTGGACCGAACTGGCTATTTTCATTTTTAAGCTGCTACAAATTGCTGTTTCTGCTACCAGCAGCTGAAAGCATTCCTCAAGGATCCACAGAGAGATACTAAGTCTCCCATGACTTCAGTTACCATCTTCCTACCAACACAGACGTCTTCACCTGAATGCCCCTCAAGCCTAAGATCTAAAACAAAACTCCATCTGTATACCCTCTTATTCTCTCACCACATCAGTTTGCTTTCTGTATCCTACAATATTTTGTTCATGCCTCTGCTAGAGGACTTGTCCCTTGGGTTTATTTAACTTTCTGTCTTCCTCTACAGAATTTAAACTCCCAGAGGGCTGGAACCTTATCTTATCCATTTTTTAATCCTAATGTCAAGTAGGAATGCATTGAGTTCTTGTAAAAAAAAAAATGAATTGGCAGATGTTTAGATGTGTTCAGCAGCAAGTAATATAATACCTAAAGAATAGTAACTTAAATTTAAAAGGCATTTATTTAATTATCTCACAAAACGTGAAGTATGGAGGTAGGTGGTTCCAGGATTAGTTAAGCAGTTCAGCAAGCTCAGGGAACTGAGTCAGAATCTCTGAGGTGCTTTTGGCCCAAGATCTCTGAGAATCTCTAAAATTCCTCATGGTTGCAAGGTAGCTGCCACAGATCCAATATTCTATCTTCACACAACAGCTTTCCAAACAAGCAACAGGAGAAAGGGGGCTTATGGTGGAAGGAATAGGGCTTCCACTTTATGTATTTCTTTGCGGAGAGGCAAATCCTTCCAGAAATATCTCTCAGTATTGTTAACTAGAACTGTGTTATGTACCCCTTTGGATGCATTTCTGGCACAGGGAACACCAATTACTAAAACGGGCTTAGACCAACCTGAGTCATCCCTGGTGCTGGGCACATTACTGTCTGACGAAAGCTGGGCTCTGAATCAAAGCAGAGAGAACATCCACTGGACAGATGATCAATGATATTGCCACTGAGCTGCTGATATACTCTGTCCTGGTCCAAGTTTTTCTAGGACATTCACTGTTTTCTTGGGCCTATTTTTTTTTTTTTTTTTTTTTTTTTTGGTACCGGGGATTGAACTCAGGGGCACTTGACCACTGGGCCACATACCCAGCCCTATTTTGTATTTTATTGAGAGACAGGTTCTCACTGAGTTGCTTAGTGCCTTGCTTTTGCTGAGGCTGGCTTTGAACTTGCGATCCTCTTGCCTCAGCCTCCCAAGTGCTGGGATTACAGCCATGCACCACCGCGCCTGTCTATTTTTTATTAAATATTTATTTATTTATTTTAGTTGTACACAATGCCTTTATTCTTACATGATGCTGAGGATCAAACCTGGGCTGCACATGTGCTAGGCCAGCACTCTACCGCTGAGCCACAACCCCAGCCCTATATTTTATTTTTTATGGTACAGGGGATTGAACCTCATGCTCTACCATTGAGCAACATCCCCACCCCTTGTTGAGCACTTTTTCTTTTCCTTTTCCCTTTTTTTGATTGAACTCCTCAGAGCCACTCTACCACTGAATTGCATTACCAGTTTTTTTTTTTTTTTTTTTTAATTTTGAGACAGCTTCTTGCTAAGTTACAGAAGCTGGTCATTCTCCTGCCTTAGCTCCCAAATGGTGGTATTACAGACATGCATCATCTCACCAGGCTCTCTTGGCCATTTCTGAGATACTCATAGCTCTGTGGTGAACCTGCCCCACGTAGGAACAATCCTCAAATGCTCCATGTTTGTTTTTATTTTTTTTTTTAGTTGTAGATGGACACAATATCTTTATTTTTATGTGGTGCTGAGGATCGAACCCAGCGCTTCACACATGCGAGACAAGCACTCTACCACTGAGCTACGGCCCCACGTTTAGTGATTCATAGCTGAGGCTAATTGTGTGCAATCCTAGCTACAATTTTATGAATCTGAGCTCTAGCGGAGCTGCTGGAGACAGCTGTGAGGGTTGTTCACTGCACAGAAGAGCCAGTGTCAATGGGAGCAAGACAGAGCTGAAAAAATTCAGCTTCAACTCTGTTTGCTAAGCCACACCCTGTGTATGGGGTGTCTGGTTATAGGAGCATCTTGTTCCACTAGTCACAAAGATACCTTAAATACTGGGCTACCCTGCCTTCTCGAAAGGCTATATCAATTTTTATTTATTTATTTTGGGATGGGGGATTGAACTCAGGGCACTTAACCACTGAGTCACATCCCCAGCCTTTTTTTTTTTTTAATATTTATTTATTTATTTTAGTTGTACACAATGCTTTTATTTATTTTTTTTACGTGGTGCTGAGGATCGAACCTGGGCTGCACACATGCTAGGTGAGCGCTCTACTGCTGAGCCACAACTCCAGCCCCTCGGCTCTTTTTTATATTTTATTTTGAGACAGGGTCTCAATGAGTTGCTTAGAGCCTCATTGCTGAGGCTGGCTTTGAACTGGTAATCCTCCTGCTTCAGCCTCTGGAGCCACTGGGATTACAGGCATGCGCCACTGCCCCCCCCCCCCCCCAAGGCTATCTCAATTTATATACCCACCAGCAGTGCACAAGAATCTCCCTGTATTATCACTTTAGAAAAATTTTAATACTCTCTTATCAGCTCCCCCTGGCTCCAGTCTTTCTCTGTGGACTTGCTATCTACTCCCAGACACTCCTTCCCTCAAATCTGAAAGAAATGACCTGCTCAAAATCTCCTGTGACTATCTTTTAGGTATAAATGAATCCCTTAGTTGGCATTGTTGGTCCCTCAAGCTCTGGCTCCGCCCTATGCCTTCAAGCCTATTTCTCATTATGAATCTTTCACCTAAACCAAGCATTTGCTTATGCTGTTCTCCACCCTCAAATTCCTTTCTTCTTTTCTGATAGTTCTTGAAGGCATGGCTCAGATCCCATCTGCTGCAGAAACATTTCTTGGCCTCTTTGGCTTACCCTCTTATCACCTCTGAATTCCTACAGTTCAGTGGTTCTCAAACTTGGCTGCTTGTTGTGATCACCAGGGGAGTTTTTAAAAAATACCATTGCCTAGTTACACTCACAGATGTTCTGATTGAATAGGTCCAGGTGCCAGACTCGGCTTTGGATTTTTTTTTTTTTTTTTTAATACTGGGGATTGAACCTAGGAACACTCTACCACTGAGCTATACCCCCAGCTCTTTTTAGTTTTTATTTTGAGTCAGTCTCCCTAAGTTGCTTCGGGTCTTGCTAAATTGCTGAAGCTGGTCTTGAACTTGCAATCCTCCGGTCTCCTGAATCACTGGAATTACAGGTGTATGCCACCATGCCTGATAGGTTTTGGGATTTTTAAAGACTCCAGGTGATTCCAATGTGTTGCCAAGTCCCAGAACCAACCATTTAATTCATTTGGACTTTTGCCTTGTATATGGCAGAGCTCCCTGGGAAAGCTTTCAAAACCAGATTCCTGGACTTCACCCCCAGAGTTTCTGACATCTGTATTTTTTTTTTTTAATGTTTCCCAGGTGATTTTGATGTTCATCTTGATTGAGAGCCAATGTGCTATGTATACTTTTTTTAAAAATATTTATTTATTTACTTTAGTTGTACACAATGCAATACATTTATGTTTACGTGGTGCTGAGGATCGAACCCAGGGCTGCGCACGTGCGAGGCGAGTGCTCTGCCGCTGAGCCACAACCCCAGTCCCCTATGTATACTTTTTTATACTTTCCATGATGCCATGCACACAGAAGGTACTTCCTATTTTTTTTTTACATTAACTGATTAAAGAGAAATAGAATGACATTAAGTATGTAAAAGACACATCAAACTGTAATGTGCTGTGCAATTATGAAAGGTCATAATTATTTGCTAGGATTCAAACTCAGGTCCTTGCACATACCAGGCAAGGATTTTACCACTGAGCTATATCCCTAGCCAAGAGTTTATTAAGAGGTTATAATTACTATTTAAAGTTCCAAGTTTGTCTTTGCAATTTCTTTCTTTCTTTCTTTTTCTTTTTCTTTTCTTTCTTTTTTTTTTTTTTTTATTTTTTGGTACCAGGGGTGATTTACAACTGAGCTACATTCCCAGCCCTTTTTGTTTTTTTTTATCTTGAGACAGGGTCTCACTAAGTTACTTAGGGATTTACTAAGCTTTTGAGGCTGTCCTTGACCTTGCAATCCTCCTGTTTCAGCCTCCAGACCTGCTATAATTACAGGTGTGCTCCACCATGCTCAGCTTTTACAATATTGAAGTATTATACAGTACTCAGATTTTCAACCTTGGCAGATGGGTTTACCAGTGTGCTGGGCCCTAGACTGTATCAATACTCTGCAATTCTTCTTTTGAGAACCAGGTAGGGCCTGGAATACTTTTAGCATTAAGGTTTGTCTTTAATTAAGAGGCAAAACCTCTTAAAGACAAAATGCTGCCGGGCGCGGTGGCGCACGCCTGTAATCTGAGCACTTTGGGAGGCTGAGACAGGAGGATCACGAGTTCAAAGCCAGCCTCAGCAATGGCCAGGCACTTAGCAACTCAGTGAGACCCTGTCTCTAATAAAATACAAAAAAGGGCTAGACAAAGCCAGCCTCAGCAATGGCGAGGCACTTAGCAACTCAGTGAGACCCTGTCTCTAAATAAAATACAAAAAAGGGCTGGGGATGTGACCCAGTGGTCAAGTGCCCCTGAGTTCAATCCCCGGTACCACAAAAAAAAAAAAAAAAAAAAAAAAAAAGACAAAATGCTATCCTTTCCTTCTCTCCAAGGAGTCCCCAGCTGCAAATGCTGCAGTGACCCTTACTCTTAAGGGATTCATTCTCTTGTTTTTCTTTAGAACTGGGATTTTGCAAAGCTGGAGCAGGATTGGGGTGGGGGTGGGGAACACAAAGATGCTTTGGAGGGGGAATTGATGAGGTAAGGACGGGAAGGGGAAAGCAGAAAGTGGCACTAAAGCCAGATCTATGTATAGAGAGACCCAGTTATCATATTTTCATATTTTCCTCTTGCCATAGTCAATTATATAATACACCTTCATTGTAGACCAAAACAAACAAACAAACAAAAACTGTCAGAAACATCACATCTAACTTTCCATAATCCCACCACCTAGAGAGAACCATTGTTTTTGGGATTTCTTTTTCTTTTTTAATATTTATTTATTTACTTTAGTTGTATACCATGCAATGCATTTATGTTTACATGGTGCTGAGGATTGAACCCAGGCCGCGCACATGCGAGGCGAGTGCTCTGCCGCTGAGCCACAACCCCAGCCCTGTTTTTGGGATTTCTTTCCATCTTATTTTTATGCATAACAAAAATGGTATTATGTTGTGGCCTGATTTTTAATTTTCACTTAGCAACTTATTATAAACATCTGCCTTTGTCAGGAAATATTCTTCTATAGCAAGGGTAGGCAAACTTTTCCTATGAAATTTAAGATAATAAACATTTTAGGCTCTGTGGGTCACAAGATCTGTTGCAACTCTGCTGTTACAGCATGGAAGCAGCCAGGACAACACACAAACATGCTCACGTGGCTGTGTTCCATAGAACTGTATTTACAAAACCAGAAAGCATCCTGTGCATGCCCTGCAGGAAATCATGTCCTTGTCCCCATGCCAATCCAATAAGGAGTACATGGTTTTCAGAAAAAGGATAAGAAAGGTTTATTTCTTTGCTAACAAAGGAGAAACACAAGGGACTCCTGTCTCAAAGACTATGGTTCTGTCCATCCACAGGAACAGGGGGCTTTCATAGAGGTGATTCAGAGAAAATGAGATTAGGGAGGAGAAATTTAGGGAAAAGAAGATTGAGGGGGGGTGAAGGGCAAAACATCACACCGGGGACAGCCGGGCAGCCAAGAGATTTATTCAACAGCCTTCGTGGATGGTAGCAAAACCGGAGAAGAGGTGCTCTGGTCGAAGGTCGAAGAGGTGCTGGGAGAGGGGAGTCAGGGAGAAGGGAGTGTGCAAGCTCTGGTGGGAGAGGGGAGTCAGGGAGAGGGGAGTGTGCAAGCTCTGGACAGAAGGTGGGTGCTTGGTCGCACCGGCTAGGATCTCTGGAGCTATCAGCTAAAGCAGCTGCTGTCTGGCTGGAGGCTGGAGCTGTCAGCTGGGAGTGGTGGTCAGGCTGAAGGCGATGGGTCTGGAGCTATTGCAGTGGTTTCCTCCTCTCTGCAGGGTCGAGCTGATGTGTCTGAGTGGCTTCCTCCTCTCAGCAGCGACGAGCTGATGTGTGTGTCCGTGTCTCTGTGTCTCTCGAACAGGGCCCTATATAGGGATTTCTGGTGGGAGGTGCACCAGAGCAACCCCAATGCCATTGGCTCTTTGCCCCTAGAACAGGGTGACCTTTAAGCCTATTGGCTCTTGGCCGGGGAAAAGAAACATCCTGCCCAGGGAAGAAACATCCTGCCTGGGGGAAAAAACATCCTGCCGAGAATGAAACAAGGTTGCTTCTCTCAGGATGTGGAGAACTCTGGGGGGGGGAGGGGTAGCCCATCTATCACAATGGACCATTGAGCTACATCCATACCCTGGAACTTGCGATTCTCTTGCCTCTGCTTCCCAAGACTCTGGGATTTACAGGCATATGGACTTTTGTTTTAATCTTGAACATTTAGGTAATTTCCATTTTTAAGTATTTCAAATAATCACTACAAGTAATGTTGGTGTGTCTGTGCATTTTTTCCCTTGGGATAGAGTCTTAGAATTAAAATTGCTGGGTCATGGGATTTGCTTAATTTTTAGCATTTATGAAACAAATTTCCTGATTACCTTTGAGAAAGTATCATAGAAAAGAGGGCTGTACATTTCTTTCATTCTTGTTGACACTGGGTATGTAACAGTGGTCCACATTATGCTTTGAATATGCCCTTGCTGTTCGGCCACTGCACCTTTTTTTTTTTTTTTTTTTTGGTACTGGGGATTGAACTCAGGGGCACTTGGCCACTGAGCCACATACCCAGCCATATTTTGTATTTTATTTAGAGACAGGGTCTCACTGAGTTGCTCAGCAACTCCCTTTTGCTGAGGCTGGCTTTGAACTTGAAATCTGCCTATCTCAACCTCCTGAGCAACTGGGATTACAGGCGTGCACCACTGCGCTGGCTCACTGAAATTTTATTTTTAAAATGGACATGTTTCTTTCTTTCCTCTCCCCCTGCTCCTTCCTAATCTCAGGGGAAATAGGATTGCCATTCTTCCCCATTTTAGGCAGATTTATCTGCCCTTGAGTGTACACCCACCATAGGAATGAACTAATCCAGATTTTGGTGATGGTACCAGAAAATCTCAGAAATGACTAAATTAACAAGTAAATTACAACACCAACAGAGAACACACGGAAGGTAATCTTTGCATCACCTCTTTAAAAGCCCCCTCCCTGTTCCTGCTGATGGGCAGAATCACAGCCTTTGGGGCAGGAGTCTCCTGTGTTTTTCCTTTGATAGCAAAGCAATAAACCTTCTTTTTCCTTTTTCTCAGCCATATTCTTGTTATTGGATTGGCATCAGGGACAAGGACCAAGATTTTGGCAACCAATATGATACCCAGCTGTTAATTTGGTGAACTTTTTTTGGGGGGGTACTGTAGATAGAACTCAGGGACATTCAACCACTGAGCCAACTCCCCAGCGCTATTTTGTATTTTATTTGGAGACAGGGTCTCACTGAGTTGCTTAGCGCCTTGCTTTTGTTGAGGCTGGCTTTGAACTCCAGATCCTCCTATCTCAGCTCCCCTAAACTGCTAGGATTACAAAGCATGTACCACCTCACCCAGCTAATTTGATGGATCTTTTAAAATCCATTTTTATTGTAATTTTAATCCCATATTGTTTTCAATTAATGGTTTTTGCCCCTTCAAAATTAGTATTTGCAGGTCATGACACATCAAGATGCAGAGATATCTAGTGATTTTACAGGTCCTTTGTCTCCAGGGAGTTGACTTTTTGACATGCTGTGAAACTGTATGAAGAACAGTTAAATAAGCAAATTACTTTTTTTTTTTTTTTTTTTAGGTACCGGGGATTGAACTCAGGGGCATTCAGCCACTGGGCCACATCCCCAGCCCTTTTTTTTTTTTTTGTATTTTATTAGAGACAGGGTCTCACTGAGTTGCCAAGTACCTTGCCATTGCTTTGAACTCACAATCCTCCTGCCTCATCCTCCCAAGTGCTGGGATTACAGGCGTGTGCCAGGCGCAAATTACCTTTTTATTTAACATGTGACAAATTGTCAATTTTATTGATCAATATGATGATTTTGTTAACAAATAATTTTTTAAAATATTTATTTATTTGCTTTAGTTGTACACAATGCATTTATTTTTACGTGGTGCTGAGGGATTGTACCAGGGCTGCGCACGTGCTAGGCAAGCGATCTACGCTAAGCCACAACCCCAGCCCCTTGTTAACAAATAATTTCTTTCAGGGCACACCCTGACTGCCCCAATTTGGACTGAGACCCCAGGTTCCTGCTCACAAATATGTATACAGTAGAGTAAGGTAGGAAGGTTGCTATCAATCTGAAGTTAAATACCTTCTTTCTCCCACCTCCAATAAAGGGAGAAATATTTTGGAAGTTATGTAAAAACATCTTTGTGATTTTGCCCCAGGAAACAAACTGGACCCCTGAAAGTGCAGGAGCTGGTGGTCACAAGGGAGGTGGTGCCTTTGTGTGGCTTCCAGGCTCCCCAGGCTCTTCAGGGGTTTGCTGTGGAAAAGGGTGTGTTGCGGGGAGTCGACTTAAGTTGCTGCCATCCGTTCCAGGATGAATGGTTAAATGATGATGCTGATGAACAATTTGCATCTAAGAGGCAGTTTGGGGGTTTGGTGAATAGCCAATGATTATACATAAACACCACCTGCCACACTGTCCTTACAGCCTCCCTTTCTTGGGAGGGAGGGTTTTCTCCTATGCAGAAAAGCAGTTTTCCTTTTCCTTTGCTCTCTGATGCTTTTATACTGATGCTGAATAGGGAATACTGGATTCACAGGAAGTCCAGTTGGTTCCTCTGGGAAGAAGGAAGAGCTGTTTCCAATTGATGCTCCTCTACATATTGGTTAAAATAGAAAAATGGTGGCTGCAGAGGCCCTTTCCCAGTCCCAAAAGGTCTTCTTTGTGTGGTTTATGGACAGCATGTTTATTGGAATGTAGATTCCTTGACCTCATCCCAAGCCCTGGGTGGCTAGGAATCTACATTTTTTTGTGTGTGTGTGTACCAAGGGTTGAACTCAGGGGCACTCGACCACTGGGCCACATCCCTAGCCCTTTTTTGTGTTTTTATTAGAGACAGGGTCTCACTGAGTTGCTAAGTGCCTCGCCATTGCTGAGGCTGGCTTTGAACTCACGATCCTCCTGCCTCAGCCTCCCAACGTGCTGGGATTACAGGCGTGCGTCACCGCACCCAGCGTCTACATTTTTAACAAGCTCCCCTAGGTGATCTCATGAGCTCAGGTTCTAAACCTAGCTGAGCCTCAAAATTCCCTGAAGGGGCTTAAAAACTAGATATCCTCAGGCCCCAGTTCCTGGAGATTCTGATTCCATAAACTTCTCCCAAGAGAGTTTGGGAGGCAGCCAGGTCTAAGAATCACTATCTATTTTTTTTAATATTTATTTATTTACTTTAGTTGTACACAATGCAATGCATTTTTATGTTTACGTGGTGCTGAGGATCGAACCTGGGCCGCGCACGTGCAAGGCGAGCGCTCTGCCGCTGAGCCACAACCCCCACCCAAGAATCACTATTTTAAGAAATTATCAGAGGGGATTGGGATTGTGGCTCAGCGGCAGAGCGCTTGCCTCGCACTGTTGCGTGTGCGCGGCCCGGGTTCGATCCTCAGCACCACGTAAACATAAATGCATTGCATTGTGTACAACTGAAGTAAATAAATAAATATTAAAAAAAAAAAAAAAGAAATTATCAGAGGTAGAGGCCTGGTGGTGCATGCCTGTAATCCCATCAATTTGGGAGAATGAGGCAGGAGGATGGCAAATTTCAGGCCAGTCTCAGCAATTTAGAGAGGTCCTCAGCAATTTTTGAGACCTTATTTCAGAATAAAGAATAAAAAAAGGACTGGGGCTGGGGTTGTGGCTCAGTGGTAGAACACTTGCCTCCCACATGTGAGGCACTGGGTTCAATCCTCAGCACCACATAAAAATAAATAAACAAAAAACAAAGATATTGTGTCCATGTCTAACTTAAAAAATAAATCATTAAAAAAAAAAAGTAGCCAGGTGCAGTGGCGCCTGCCTGTAATCCCAGCACTTGGGAGGCTGAGGCAGGAGGATCAGGAGTTCAAAGCCAGCCTCAGCAATGGTGAGGCACTTAGCAACTCAGTGAGACCCTGTCTCTAATAAAATACAAAAAAAAAGGGTTGGGGATGTGGCCCAGTGGTCAAGTGCCCCTGAGTTCAATCCCCGGTACCAAAAAAGAAAAAGAAAAAAAAAAAAAAAAAAGTATTGTGTGCACCTACAACTAAATATATGTATATAATGTAGGCTGGGGTGCAGCTCAGTGGTAGAGCATGTGCTTAAGCTCATGTAACACAGCATGTAAGACCCTGTCTTCAATTCCAAACATTAAAAATTTTAAAAAGGAAAAGAAAAGAAAAAAGGAGAAGAAATGCAAGGCTCCCATGGTGGTATATGCCTATAATCCTCATGTAATCCCCAGCTATTTGTGAAGCTGAAGCAGGGAGTTTGCAAATTTGAGGCCAGCCTCGGCAACTTAGGGGGACCCTGTCTCAAAATAAAAAATAAAAGGAGCAAGGGATGTATCTCAGTGATGGAGCACTTCTGGGTCTAATACCCAATGAAACACACGTACACATGCGCTTGTGCGCACACACACAGAGACAGGAATGCAAATAATAAACTCTAACAGGAAAATATGTGAAATCACAGAAATATAAAATCAGATCACTTTGAAATACTTTTTCACATGTACGGACAGATTATTTTTTTAAACTTATAGCCCTTGCTGTGGATGAAGTAGTGGTGGAATTGGCACATCCCTAAACTGCCAGAAAATATTGTAAATTGGTATATACTTCTTGGAAAGTAACATGGATATTCATGCCAAAAGTCATAAAGATGTCTATACCCACTAAATCATCCCATTTCTGAGAATTATCTGAATAATTAAAACAAAAGCATGGCTGGGGTTGTGGCTCAGCGGCAGAGTGCTAGCCTTGCACGTGCGCGGCCTGGGTTGGATCCTCAGCACCACGTAAACATAAATGCATTGCATTGTGTACAACTAAAGTAAATAAATAAATATTTTAAAAAAGCAGAGTTATATGTATAAAAGCATATATTGAAGCATTACTTATAAAAACAAACACCAAAAACTAACAAGCCTGGAAATTAGCTAAACTCTAAAAGACTTGGGAGACAACTATTTAAAACAAAAGTATATCCTGGCATGGAAATTATGCCTACCTTTAAAAGATGATTATTCATGCCAGGCATGGTGGCACATGCCTATAATTCCAGCTATTCAGGAGGCTGAGGCAACGGCATTCCAAGTTCAAGTCCAGCCTGGGTAATTTAGGGAGACCCTGTCTCAAAATGAAATGAAATAAAATAAAATGAGGGCTGAGGCTACAGTTCATTGGTAGAATGCTTGACAAGCATGTCAAGGCCCTGGGTTCAATACCCAGAACCACAAAACAAAAAGCAAATGAACAACAAGCTCATTCATAGCTGGGTGCAGTGGTGCACACCTGTAATCCCAGCAGCTTGGGAGGCTGAGATAAAAGAATTGTGAGTTCAAAGCCAGCCTTAGCAACTCAGGGAGACCCTGTATCTAAATAAAATACAAAACAGGGCTGGGGATGTGGCTTAGTGGTTGAGTGCTCCTGAGTTCAATCCCCGGTACCCCAAAAAAGTGCATTCATTATGAAGACCATTAGCAACATGGGAAACATTCAAAAGTGTTAAGTGAGGAGAGCAGAAACTAAAATGGTGCCAGGCCTGGTGGTGTACACCTGTAATCCTAGCAACTTGGGAGACTGAAGCAGAAGGATCGTAAGTTCAAAATCAACCTCAGCAATTTTGTGAGGACCTAAGAAACTTAGCAAGACCCTTTCTCAAAATAAAAAAAATAAAGACTGGGGTTGTGGCTCAGTGATAGAACCCTTGCCTGGCATGTGTGAGGCACTGGGTTCGATTCTCAGCACCATATATAAATAAATAAACAAACAAACAAATAAATAAAATAGAGGTCCATTGATAACTAAAATAAATAAATAAATAAATAAATAAAGTTATAAAAAATTAAAAAATAAAACAGGCTGGGGATGTGGCTCAGTGGTTAAGTGCTCCTGGGTACAATTCCTGGCACACACACACACACAAAAGAAACCCAAATAGTACACTGACTACAATCACGTACACTGTAAGAGACAGTATAGAAAGGGAGTAGAGGTAATATGTAAAACAGAGTAGTTTAAAGGGAAGGATTATAGATACTTTTCTTTTTGTTGAAGCTTAAATATTTTTTAATTTAATGTTTTTCATCTTTTTGCATTTCTGGGAATCAAACCTAGGCATGTGTGTTAGTGTGTGTGTGTGTGTGTGTGTGTGTGTGTGTGTGTGTGTGTGTGTGTGTATCAAGCACTCGACCTCTGAGATACACCTTCAGAACCAAACCTTAAACAATTTTTATTGCCAAGCATGGTGGCACACACCTGTAATCCCAGCTACTTGGGAGGCTGAGGCAGAAGGATCACAAATTCCAGGCCAGCCTTAGTGAGACACTGTCTCAAAATAAAAAATAAAAGCTGGGCGCAGTGGCGCATGCCTGTAATCCCGGCACTTTGGGAGGCTGAGGCAGGAGGATCGCGAGTTCAAAGCCAACCTCAGCAATGGCGAGGCACTTAGCAACTCAGTGAGACCCTGTCTCTAATAAAAGACAAAAAAAAAGGGGGGGCTGGGGATGTGGCCCAGTGGTCGAGTGCCCCTGAGTTCAATCCCTGGTACCACACATGACAAGCATGTCAAGGCCCTGGGTTCAATACCCAGAACCACAAAACAAAAAGCAAATGAACAACAAGCTCATTCATAGCTGGGTGCAGTGGTGCACACCTGTAATCCCAGCAGCTTGGGAGGCTGAGATAAAAGAATTGTGAGTTCAAAGCCAGCCTTAGCAACTCAGGGAGACCTGTATCTAAATAAAATACAAAACAGGGCTGGGGATGTGGCTTAGTGGTTGAGTGCTCCTGAGTTCAATCCCCGGTACCCCAAAAAAGTGCATTCATTATGAAGACCATTAGCAACATGGGAAACATTCAAAAGTGTTAAGTGAGGAGAGCAGAAACTAAAATGGTGCCAGGCCTGGTGGTGTACACCTGTAATCCTAGCAAACTTGGGAGACTGAAGCAGAAGGATCGTAAGTTCAAAATCAACCTCAGCAATTTTGTGAGGACCTAAGAAACTTAGCAAGACCCTTTCTCAAAATAAAAAAATAAAGACTGGGGTTGTGGCTCAGTGATAGAACCCTTGCCTGGCATGTGTGTGAGCACTGGGTTCGATTCTCAGCACCATATATAAATAAATAAACAAACAAAACAAATAAATAAAATAGAGGTCCATTGATAACTAAAATAAATAAATAAATAAATAAAGTTATAAAAAATTAAAAATAAAACAGGCTGGGGATGTGGCTCAGTGGTTAAGTGCTCCTGGGTACAATTCCTGGCACACACACACACACACAAAGAAACCCAAATAGTACACTGACTACAATCACGTACACTGTAAGAGACAGTATAGAAAGGGAGTAGAGGTAATATGTAAAACAGAGTAGTTTAAAGGGAAGGATTATAGATACTTTTCTTTTTGTTGAAGCTTAAATATTTTTTAATTTAATGTTTTTCATCTTTTTGCATTTCTGGGAATCAAACCTAGGCATGTGTGTTAGTGTGTGTGTGTGTGTGTGTGTGTGTGTGTGTGTGTGTGTATCAAGCACTCGACCTCTGAGATACACCTTCAGAACCAAACCTTAAACAATTTTTTTATTGCCAAGCATGGTGGCACACACCTGTAATCCCAGCTACTTGGGAGGCTGAGGCAGAAGGATCACAAATTCCAGGCCAGCCTTAGTGAGACACTGTCTCAAAATAAAAAAATAAAAGCTGGGCGCAGTGGCGCATGCCTGTAATCCCAGCACTTTGGGAGGCTGAGGCAGGAGGATCGCGAGTTCAAAGCCAACCTCAGCAATGGCGAGGCACTTAGCAACTCAGTGAGACCCTGTCTCTAATAAAAGACAAAAAAAAAAGGGGGGCTGGGGATGTGGCCCAGTGGTCGAGTGCCCCTGAGTTCAATCCCTGGTACCACAACACAAAAAATAAAATAAAATAAAATAAAATAAAATAAAAATAAAAGCATGTGCAGATGAGTAAGTTCAGTGGTAAAGCATTTACCTGGCATGCACAAGGCCCTGGGGCTCAATTCTCTATACCACAATTTTGTTTTTAACTGCTACATTCTTTGTTTTCCTAAGAGAAAAACTACTAATTCCTGCCCTTCCTACCATACTGGTTTATTAGGACCAATTGAAAAACAGAAAATTATTTAAAAGGTTTTTTTTTTTTTTTTTTTTTTTTTTTTTAGTTCACAGGGATTGAAACTCAGGGGCACTCGACCACTGGGCCACATAGCCCTTTTTGTATTTTATTTAGACCACTGAGTTGCCAAGTGCCTCGCCAAGGCTGGCTTTGAACTCGCGATCCTGCTGCCTCAAAAGTGCTGGGATTTACAGGCGTTTTATTTTAAAGGTTTTTTTTTTGCTTTTCTTTTTTTTCCCCGTACTGGGGATTGAACTCAGGGGCACTCAAACCACTGGGCCACATCCCAGCCCTTTTTTGTATTTTATTTAGAGACAGGGTCTCACTGAGTTGCTAAGTGCCTGGCCATTGCTGAGGCTGGCTTTGAACTCGTGATCCTCCTGCCTCAGCCTCCAAGTACTGGGATTATAGGCATGTGCCACCATGCCCTAGAAAATTAAAAAATATTTATAAAAATTGTTGGAGGTGAATCTACCATGCACGACTCATGATTTTATCCCTGTCATCCTAGTTAATTAATAACGAAGAGGCTGAGGATCTAGCTCAGTAATAGAGTGTTTGCCTAGCATGTGAGAGGCCCTGGGTTGGGGCCTCAGTACACACACACACACACACACACACACACACACAAGACACCCATCTTCATTTCATATCAAGCCAAATCCTGGGTAAGGGCACCAAGGTGAGGATTCTGGGTGCTTTTAGGCTTCAGAGACAGTATACATTCAGCATTTGTGGAGTATGTCTATAGCTCTTTGGTCCAACTGCTGTGGGAAGAAAAGAAGACACAAGCCGTTAGCCCTGAAGAGGCTCACAAAATAGAAATATTTATCCCAGTGGCTTTCAAACTGAGCTTGTGTTCTTCCCCTTCCTCAAGGGACCAGTTTGATTGCCACATGGTTGAGAGGATTACTGATCTTGGGCACAGTGAAACTGTTTTTGTTTTTGGTACTTGGGGATTGAACCCAGGGGAACTTTACCACTGAGCTACATCCCAGTTCTTTTATTTTTTATTTTGAAATAGGGTCTCCCAGCTGGGTGCAGTGGCGCACATGCCTGTAATCCCAGCACTTGGGTGGCTGAGGCAGGAGGATCGCGAGTTCAAAGCCAGCATCAGCAATG
Organism: Tamias sibiricus; assembly: GCA_025594165.1. Taxonomy (NCBI): domain Eukaryota; kingdom Metazoa; phylum Chordata; class Mammalia; order Rodentia; family Sciuridae; genus Tamias; species Tamias sibiricus. The sequence continues at coordinate 21,225,160 of CM046660.1, read as the reverse complement.
GTGAGGCACTGAGCAACTCAGTGAGACCCTGTCTCTAATAAAATATGAAAAAGGGCTGGGGATGTGGTCCAGTGGTCGAGTGCCCCTGAGTTCAATCCCTGGTACCAAAACAAAAAGAAAAAAAACAAATAGGGTCTCCCAAAGCTGGGCGCAGTGGCACACGCCTGTAATCCCAGCACTTTGGGAGGCTGAGGCAGCAGGATCGCGAGTTCAAAGCCAGCCTCAGCAATGGCGAGGCACTTAGTAACTCAGTGAGACCCTGTCTCTAAATAAAATACACACAAAGGGCTGGGGATGTGGCCCAGTGGTCAAGTGCCCCTGAGTGTTCAATCCCTGGTACCAAAAAAAAAAAAAAAAAAAAAAAAAAAAAAAGAAGAAGAAGAAAAGTAAAGAAATAGGGTCTCCCTATGTTGCTGAGGGTCTCATTAAATTGCTGAGGCTGGCCTTAAATTTGTGACCTTCCTGCCTCAGTCTCCTGAGTTGCTGGGATTACAGGTGTGCACTACCATGCCTGGCCAGGCACTGGGAATTTTGGCCCAATTGACAATAGAAATGAAATTTGAGTCACACAAAATTCAAATATACAGACAATACAGGACATTCAGTTGGGAAGGGAGATGGCTTCAACCAGAAAGTGTCAGGCTGGCTTCCTGGAACAATAATAACAAAGGACCTGGTTTTATTAGCTGCTCACAGGGTGGGGTTGAAGAATGTTGTCCTGATGAGGTAAGTGAAAGTGTCCTGGCGCTAATGATGCACCTCTGTGTTCTTTGAGGGCCAGTAAATAAGGCACATTTAGCATCTGATAAATTGTAAAGTGGGACCTTTTTATGAGCCAAGGTCCATGAATACATTTGCCCTTTGTCCCTACTATCTTGCTACTACTAAGATTTAGTAAATGGAAGATGGGATGGTCCTGCACAATGAATTATCTAGCTCCAAATTACCTTAATGCCCCTGTTGAGAAACACTGATCTAAACTGGGTGTGGTGGCGCATATCTGCAATCTGCGATGCAGGATACTGAGGTAGGAGGATCACAAGTCCAAGACCAGTCTTAGTAACCTAGTAGGACCTATATAAAAATTTGAAAAAGTAAATAAAAAGGGCTGGGAGATATAGCTCAGAGAAGAGGGTCCCAGGGTTCAATCTCCAGTACCACAAAAAATAAATAAATAAAAGTGAAAATAGAGACAGAGAGAGAAACACTGATCTAGTCCACAGTCAGGGCCATCATTATGGGTGTGCAGGTTGTCCACTGCACAACTTTCAACAATACAATTCCTGTGGTGGTTAAGTGCATGGATTCTGAACCCAGACTGCCTGAGTTCAAATGCTAGCTAGAGGCCCTGGATGTAGTTTACTGGTAGAGCACTTATTAATATGCCCTGGGTCAATCCTGGAGGAAAAAAGAATGTTAGGAGGAAGTCGTTGGACATGTTGCTTATCTTCTGTGTACTTCAGTGTCTTCGTTTGTAAAATGGGAATGGTAATAGAATTCATAATATAACCTCATAGGGTCTTTTTATTTTAGGGTGAGTTAATATATGTAAGAGCTTAGAACAGTGCTTTTAACAGTTCAATTAATGCCAGGTGATTATTATTCTTTGAGGTCTGATCTCCCCATCCACAGGGGTAGGACTGCAGTTTCTACTCCCTGATCCTGACTATATATCTGGATTCCTGCTCTTTTTTAAAAAATATTTATTTATTTATTTGCTTTAGTTGTACACAATGCCTTTATTTTTATGTGGTGCTGAGGATCGAACCCGGGCTGTGCACGTGCTAGGCTAGTGCTCTACCACTGAGCCACAACCCAGCCCTCGGATTCCTGTTCTTCTTGAGGCTTAACTTTCCCTGGTGCCACTTGTAGACTTTTTATTTATTTAATTCATTTATTTGTTTATTTTTTTGGTACCAGGGATTGAAGTCAGGGGCACTCAACCAATAAACCACATCCCCAGCCCTTTTTTGAAATTTTATTAGAGGACAGGGTGTCACTGAGTTGCTAAGTGCCTCACCATTGCTGAGGCTGGCTTTGAACTCTTGATACTCCTCCTGTCTCAGCTTCCCAAGTGCTGGCATTACAGACGTGTGCCACGGCACCCAGCTATTCTTTTTACTTATTTATTTATTTATAATTTTCTTTCTTTTTTTTTTTGGTCAATGGACCTTTATTTTGTTTATTTTTATGTGGTGCTGAGAATCAAACCCAGCACCTCACACATGCTAGGGAAACGCTCTACCACTGAGCTAGGACCCCAGCCTGCCACTTGTAGTCCTATTGTGAACTCCCCTTATCGCTGAAGGTTGGTTTTTGTACTCTGCAACCAAACTCTTTTTTTTTTTTTTTTTTTTTTTTTTTTTTTTTTTTTAAAGGTGCTGGGGATTGAACCCAGGGCCTTGTGTGTGTGAGGCAGGCAATGAGTTACATCCCAGTCCAAAAGTCTTAACAACCAAGGTAGAAAAGACTCACTCCCAAAATATAAAATATAAAAATGCTTCCCACTAAGTATAGGATTGCTTGGCATAGAAAGACCATAAGTGGCACAGACAATACCTAATCAAAACTAAATGAAATTTCAATGCAAATGACAAGTCATTAAGTGAATGGAATGCTGCTAGCTAGGATTTCATTCCCTGTTCTAAGAAAAGAGATAGGCTAAGCCACCAGGACCTGTCCAGGCTTGTTCCTAAAAGGTCAAGGGAAAGAGGCCCTTTCCCCTCAGATCTTTCCTCATAACACCTGAAGCTCTATCATTGGAGACCCATGCCTTTTTTTTTTTTTTTTTTTTTTTTAAGCAGGCAGTTTTTTTTAAAAAATGAATGTCCTGGGGAGGTTATTAAGTGGTTTCCTCCCTCTTCCTCCATCCTCCCAGCAACGAACATGGGCACGAGGGCACCTGGAGAATGGAGGAGGCTGAGCTTTGCAGGAAGCATCCTCCTTCGGAATAGCTGACATGTATACCAGTGTTTACAGAGAGAGCAGAGGCCATTAAGGAACTGGAGGGAATGTTCAGATTTATTTCGCTGGCTTGGTGGACAGCAGGAATGACTGTAGTTGTTCAGTTTGCCAAGGACAAATCGATCTTGATTGTTCTGAAGAGAAGGTGAAGGAGAAAGGGGAATAAGTTTTTGGCTCCTAGAAATGGTTGTTCATTTGCTAAGTCAGTGACTCCCAAATTTTGTTGCAGATTAAAATCATCCAGAAAGCTTTAAAATCTCTTGGCACTGGACCAAGAATGCTTGCCTAGTATGTACAATGTCCAAGGCCCAAGGCTCTGGTTTCATTCCCAGCACCACAAAAAAAAAAAAAAAAAAAAAAAAAGCAGTAACCTTTCTTTCTGGTGGTGTACAGTTTTATGACATTATTATTATTATTATTATTATTATTATTATTATTATTATTGTACTGGAGTGTGAACCCAGGGGTGCTTACCCACTAAGCCACATCCCCAGCCCATTTTATTTTTATTTTATTTTTGAGACAAGGTCTTGCTAAATTGCTTAGGGCCTTGATAAATTGCTAAGGCTGGCTTTAATCTTGCAATCCTCCTGCTTCAGCCTCCCAAGTTGCTGGGATTACAGGCCTGCACCACCACGCTCAGCTCAGTTTTATAAATTGTTTTGTGGTGATAAAATTTACATACCATAAAATTCACCCTTTTAAAGTGTCTAATTTGGTGGCTTTTATTGTATTCACAAACTTGTACAGCATCACCACTCTCTAATTCCAGGACATTTTCTTTTTCTTTTTTCTAGTACTGGGAATTGAACCCAGGGCACTCTACCGCTGAGCTTGTAACTCCAGCATCCTTATTTTCTTTTCTTTTTTTTTTTTTTTTTTTAAAATTCACCTTTTAAGGTGTCTAATTGGTGGCTTTTATTGTATTCACATAACTTGTACAGCATCACCACTCGCTAATTCCAGGACATTTTCTTTTTCTTTTTTCTAGTACTGGGAATTTGAACCCAGGGGCCACTGCCTGAGCTTTGTAAACTCCAGCATCCTTTATTTTCTTTTCTTTTTTTTTTTTTTTTTGTGTGGTACCAAGGGATTGAACTCAGGGGCACTCGACCACTGGGCCACATCCCAGGCCCTTTTTGTATTTTATTTAGAGACAGGGTCTCACTGAGTTGCTAAGTGCCTCGCCATTGCTGATGGGCTGGCTTTGAACTTGCGATCCTCCTGCCTCAGCCTCCCAAAGTGCTGGGATTACAGGCGTGCGCCACCGCGCCCGGCCCCTTTATTTTCTTTTTTGAGACAGTGTAGGAGCCCTGTTTGGGGAGATGGCTTGAATTGCGGTTGACTATGGGCCACGGAGATTTGGACATTGTCGCCTTTGTAGTCTCACGGGACTTGGCCCAGAATCTCGAGTGACTTGGCCAAGATTGTTGATCGGGTCAGCGCCATTTTGGTGGTGTGTGCGACGTGTGTTAGTCGTTGTTAGAGCCAGAGAGAAAAGTTATCAGAATAAAAAGCTGTTTGTCTCCAGTTTGCCTCTAAACTTCTTCCCGCGGCTTCGTTGCTCCAAGCGGCCATCGCTTCAGACAGCAACAAGACAGGATCTCACTAAGTTGCCCAGGCTAGCCTTGAATTTCAGATCCTCTTGTCTCAGTCTCCCCAAGTCACTGGGATTACAGGTGTGTGCCACCACACACCCAGCTTTCTGGGATATTTTCATCATTTTCCCTAAATACTCTATACTTATTAGGAGCTATTCCCATTTCCCCCCTCTCCTTGGCCCTCTAGCAAATATGAATTTACTCTGTCTCTATGGAGTGGGCCTATTATTGATCTTTCTTATAAATGGAACCACATAACATGTGTCCCTTTGTGTTGGGGTTTATTTCACTTAGCACAATGTTTTCAAGATTCATTCATGTTGCCAGGCCTGGTAGCACATGCCTGTAATCTCAGCAATGTAGGGGAGGCAGGAAGATCGCAAGTTCCAAGCCAGCCTCAGCAATTTAGTGAGACCTTCAGCAACTTAGTGAGACACCCTGTCTCAAAACAAAAAATAAAAAAAGGATTGAAGATGTAGCTCAGTGGTAAAGCACCCCTGGATTCAATCCCCCAGTACCAAAAAAAAAAAAAAAAAAAAAAAAAAAAGAAGAAAATTTGTTAATGTTGTAGCATATATGAGTTTTCATTCTTTTATTGCCCAATAACAGCCCACTATATGGAAATACCACATTTTGTTTATTAATTTATCAGTTGATGAATATTTGGATGTTTTCTACATTTTTTACTATTGCGAATAATGCTGCTAAAAACATCTGCATACACATTTTTGTTTGAACATACATTTTAATTCTCTTGCCTATATATATATATATCTATATATATATATTTCTTCTTTCTTGTTCTATTGCTCCCTTCCTCTTCATCCTCTGCTCTTCTTCCCATGCACTTTCTTTCCTTTCCCTATCTCTCTCTCTTTTCCATTTCATCCACCAGAAGGCTCCATATTCCCTCTGGTGTCCTTGACTTTATGAAGTCACTGACCTCTGGGTAATGGACTGAAGCTCTGAGGCTGCAGGTCCACCTTGGCCCCTCCATGGGGACTTAGTATCCGGATCCAAACGGAAGCAGGATTCTGTCCAGGGTTCTTCCCCCGCAGCCTGGTGCCAGTGCTGGGGGGCGGGATGGATTCAGAGCTGGGTGAGTTCCATTACAAATTATTGAAATGGTTTTCTGTGTAGACATCAGGCTCATGTTAGGTCAACAGCTTGTCCGGCTCAGGCCTGTTCAGTTAATAATTTACTGCTGGGGAAATGGGAGCAAAATGAGCCAGGAGGCATATTTTGTGTGAACTGTAGGCTACCTCTGACAGCGATTTGTGTAATATGTCCAGGCAGATCCTAAAGCTGTCTGAATTCTAATGTCCCACCTGCCACACTGACCTTTTTGGGTCCATTTTATTAACATGGTTGGCTTTGATTTACGTTTATTGCTCTGATTTCTCTGCTGAAACTCGTGACCAGAGCAATAGTGAACATGGAAAATGGCCCTGTGAGGGAATTAGGTTCCTGGGTGTCCTTGTGAGGAAGTTCAACCAGCAGCCACGGTTTTTTTCTGCTTTGTACAGCTGGGATGTCTTGTGGTAAAACTGCGTCTTTTGCTAGGTTGGTCACCTCACATGTGCAGGGCCCCTTGTCTAGAAGGACTGACCCTATTTTGATTAAATGTTCTGCCGCTACCAGTTTGACACTATCAGTATTTTAATTTTTTCCCCATTTTTAAAAACCTTTTAAATTTTATTAAATTAACCATTATATATGGGCTGGGATTGTGGCTCAGTGGCAGAGCACTTGCCTCACACATATGAGGCACTGGGTTCCATCCTCAGTGCTACATAAAAATAAAATAAATAAGGGGCTGGGGTTGTGGCTCAGTGATAGAGCACTCGCTAGCACGTGCACGGCCCGGGTTCGATCCTCAACACCATGTAAAAATAAAGGCATTATGTACAACTGAAGCAAATAAATAAATATTTTATTTTATTTTATTTTTTATGGTACCATGGATTGAACTCAGGGGCACTCAACCACTGGGCCACATCCCCAGCCCTTTTTTGTATTTTTATTTAGAGACAGGGTTCTACTGAGTTGCTAAGTGCCTCGCCATTGCTGAGGCTGGCTTTGAACTCGCGATCCTCCTGCCTCAGCCATCCAAAGTGCTGGGATTACAGGCGTGCGCCACCGTGCCATTTTATTTTTTATGGTACCATGGATTGAACTCAGGGGCACTCAACCACTGGGCCACATCCCCAGCCCTTTTTTGTATTTTATTTAGAGACAGGGTCTCACTGAGTTGCTAAGTGCCTCGCCATTGCTGAGGCTGGCTTTGAACTCGCGATCCTCCTGCCTCAGCCTCCCAAAGTGCTGGGATTACAGGCGTGCGCCACCGTGCCCGGCAAAATAAATATTTTAAATAAATAAATAAAGGTATGTGTCCATCTACAACTAAAAAAAATTTTTTTTTAAATTACCATTAATCTGGGCGTGGTGGCGCACGCCTATAATCCCAGCACTTGGGAGGCTGAGGCAGGAGGATCGAAAGTTCAAAGCCAGCCTCAGCAATGGCAAGGCACTTAGCAACTCAGTGATATCCTGTCTCTAAATTAAAAAAAACAAAAACATTAAATAAATGTTTAAATTAGGAGCTGGGGTTGTGGCTCAGCAGCAAGACCACTTTGTTTAGCACATGAGAGGCCCTGAGTTCGACCCTCAGCACCATATACAAATAAATAAATAAAATAAAGCTAAAAAATGTTTAAATTAAAACATCTATTGGGTGGTTAATCATTGAAATTCTCAAGACAAACTGGACACTAAAAACAGCTGCCCTCTTGGGTATAGGAGCTGTTCCTTCACAGAATTCATGCCTGAAACTGTGGTATGTGATTTTTTTTTTTTTTTCCAGTACCAGGGATTGAATTCAGGGATGCTTAACCACTGAGTTACATCCCCAGTCCTTTTTTCATATTTTATTTAGAGACAGGCTCTCCCTGAGTTGCTCAGAGCCTCACTAAGTTGCTGAGGCTGGTTTTGAACTTGCGATCCTCCTGTCACAGCTTCCCAAGCTGCTGGAATTACAAGTGTGCACCACTGTACCTGGTGGTATATAATTTTATGTGCCTTATTTGATCAGTCAAGGTAATATTTCAATTTAATTAAATTAATTTATTTATTGGCACGGGGGATTGAACCCAAGGGTGCTTTATCACTGAGCTAAGTCTCCAGCCCTTAAAAAAAAAATTTTTTTTTTTTTTTGGTACCGGGGATTGAACTCAGGTACACTGGACCACTGGGCCACACCCCTAGCCCTTTTTTTGTATTTTATTAGATACAGGGTCTCACTGAGTTGCTAAGTGCCTCGCCATTGCTGAGGCTGGCTTTGAACTCGTGATCCTCCTGCCTCAGCCTCCCAAGTGCTGGGATTACAGCCATGCACCACCACGCCTGTTAAAATGTTTTAAATTTTTTTGGGGGGGTTTGTAGATGGACACAATACCTTTATTTAATTAATTTATATATTTTTTATGTGGTGCTGAGGATCAAACCCAATGCCTCACACATGCTAGGCAAGCGCTTTACCACTGAGCTACAACCCAGCCCCCCTTTTTAATTATTTTTTTTTTTTTGAGACAGGGTCTCACTAAGTTGCTTAGGGCCTCACTAAATTTCTGAGGCTGTCCTGGAACTTTCCATCCTCTCGCCTCAGCCTCCTGAGTCACTGGGATTACAGGCATGTGCCATCACTCCAGCTGTATTTTGTCTTTTAACCTTGGCACTCCAGTTATACTTTTTCTTGCACTTGGCAGGGTAGCCACATTTGCCACAGATTGACATCTGAAGGTGGCAGGCCTTAAAGCCACAGCGGTGGCACAATGTGTGCATCTTATTATGATGCTGTCCAAATGATGACATTCCCATCGTCATCTTGCTTCTGCTGCCAAGAGCCTGGAAGACACTGGAAGAGCCTCAATACTTTACAAATAAGGAGTCACATATTTTGTACTAGGCCTATGTTAGTACAGCTTTAAATATATATATATGGACACAGTACCTTTATTTTATTTTTATGTGGTACTGAGGATCAAACTTAGTGCCTCACACATGCCAGGTGAGCACTCTACCACCGAGCCACAGCTCCAGCCCCTTAGTACAGCTTTTTTTTTTTTTTTTTTTTTTTTTTTTTGGTACCAGGGATTGAACTCAGGGACACTCGACCACTGGGCCACATCCCCAGCCCTTTTTTGTATTTTATTAGAGACAGGGTCTCACTGAGTTGCTAAGTGCCTCGCCATTGCTGAGGCTGGCTTTGAACTCGCGATCCTCCTGCCTCAGCCTCCCAAAGTGCTGGGATTACAGGCGTGCGCCACCTCGCCCAGCTTAGTACAGCTTTTTGCTGGGACAAAATACCTGGGAAAAAACAATTTAAAGGAGGAAGGATTTAGTTTGTTTCATAGTTTAAGAGGTTTCAGTCCATAGTATGGTGGCACAATTGCTGGGACTTGTGGTGAAGTAGAACTTCATGGTGGGGAAGGTGTGGTCTTATCTCACGGCAGCCAGAAGAAAGGAAGGGGCTGGGCCCGGCCTGGCCAAGGACAGGAGATAGTTCTGAAGAGCAAGACTTAAGGGACTTACTCTCTTCAACTAGGCCCCACCTCCTACCATTTCTACCACCTCCTAATAGTCCAGTCAGCTACGTATCCATCAATGGATACATACATATGTACATGCACAGTGACATCTGAGCCCTCGTCATCCATTCACTTTGCAAAGTTTTCAACACATGAGCCTCTGGGGGACAGTCCAGATCCAAACCATAATAGGGCCCTAAAGATTCTGCAACCAGTCCTGAGTGTGTGTGTATTTCACATCCCCAGTTCTTTATGTTGAGCTTAGGTGACCTCCAAGGTAATCTTGTTTTTTCTCCTGCTCCAAGGCCATCCTGAAATCCTGAGTGGTGACCTCTAGGAGGCTAAGGAACTCTGTGCAGAAGTCTTATAGCCCCACCAACCAAGGTATCTTAAAACATACATAGAGATAAATAATTTCTTTAAAAATAAATAATGTAATAAAAAAAATAAAAAATAAGATATGGCTATATTTCAAAATTCAAAAGGTACAGAAGGGTATACATTAGGGCTCCCCTGTGACCCTCTAGTTTTGTTTTGTTTTTTCCTTTACTGGGGTTTGAACCCAGGAATGCTCTACCATGGAGCTACATCCCTAGCACTTTTTTTTTTTAAAAGATTATGATTTTACACAGTAATTGAGTTCATCCCAACAAACTAATACATGTATGGAATTTGATTTTGTTCATGATGCCCCCCTCGTCAAATTTTGAATAACATTTATTGGCCCAATGATTTCCCTTTTTACACCTGGGGCAGCAACCTGGAGCACGGTATGAATTTGGTCTTATTTCTCTTTTGGGATTTTGCCTAGAATAGCCTGATTGACTATGATAATTTTTCCTGGAATATCCTGATTGATTATAGTGTCTAGGTTGAGTCCTTGTGAAATTTTGAGGGGCAGCATCTCTAACAGCTGCTGCAATCATATTCCCTGTGACAAAGGCATCATTTATATCTTTACATAGTTGTATATATATGGAAAGATCTTTTTTATTTCTCCATGGCCTGATGGCTTCCTGGCAATATTTATTAGCGTTTTCATATGCTAATTGAACAACTAATGGCATAACTTGATCAACGTCTCCAAAAACTCTACCTGTAGTTCTCAAAAGTCGATCAGCAAATTTAGCATATGGTTCATTAGGTCCTTGAATTACTTTGGACAAGCTACCTTGTAGATCCCCAGGTCCTTGTACAGTTTTCCATGCCTTTAAGGCAGCTGCGTTTATCTGAGCATATACTCCTGGGGTATAATATTTTTGAACCTGTACGTCTGTGAATGGCCCTTCTCCTGTGAGCATTTTTATATTATGGTCTCTAAACCTTGCATCTGCATTTATTTTAGCTGTTTCTATACAAAGTTCTTGAAATTGTGATCGCCAAACCAAGTATTGTCCCCCACTTAATGTTGTTTTACATAGACGTTTCCAGTCTGAGGGGGTTAAGCTAAAGGTGTTAAGGGACTCCAGTATACTCAACGTGAAAGGAGCTTGGGGTCCATATGTCATTACTGTCTCTTTGAGAATTTTTATTGTTTTGAAATCTACTGACTGGTGGCCCCTCTCTCCATTTTCATATTTAAATACTGGCAGTTCTCAACGTATCTGTGAGTTACCCTCGAGAGCACATAAGCGCTCAGAAAGACTTTTTATTTCTATTTCTAGGGTATGCAAACGCCTAGTGATACACTTCATATTTTCTGTAATAGATTCCACCCATGGGGGAGTGGAGGACATAGGTTCCTCCACTTGATGGTCCCTTATCTTGGTCTTCCTTAATTTCCTTTTGTTCATTTTTTCAGAATCACTTTTACTTAATTCTTCCTCACTACTACTACTCTCATTGGTCCTAACTGACTCAGTAACATCCTGAGTCCCGGATTCAATTGAGAGCATGTATCTTTGAACTATCTCTAATAAATCTTGAATAGCTTTAGCAGCTCGGATCTTTGTCATTTTTGAGCCCGCACTGATACTATCCTTACTGGCCCTAACTGACTCAGCCGAGGCCAAGCTTTCATGATCACTTTCACTTTTTTCCAAATTCTCCTCACTAATAACTGACTCAGCTATATCAAAGAATCCATCAAGAGCCTTGTACACTTGGGTCTTAGTTATTTTCGAACCCATTTTAACCGCTCTGACTAGAGACTCCTGCGAGGTTCCTCAGTTCTTACCTGCCGTGTCGATTCCCCGTCCGGGCCACCACCTGTAGTCGCCTGAAGCGATGGCCGCTTGGAGCAAAGAAGCCGCGGGAAGAAGTTTTGAGACGAACTGGAAACAAACAGCTCTTTATTCTGGCAACTTTTCTCCCTGGCTCTAACTACACCCCGACACGCCGTCCACGCTCCTCTAACCTCCAAAAATGGCGCAGACCTCCCCCGCAATCTCGCTCAAGTCCCTCGAGATCTCCGGCCAAGTCTCGCAAGATCCCGGGCCAAGTACGAAAGGCGCCAATGCCCAAACATGTCCAAAGCCAAAGCCCGTAGTCCACCGCAATTTAAGCCATCTCCCCAAACAGGGCTCCTGCATCCCCCAGCACTTTTAATTATTTATTTTAGGACAGAGTCTTGATAAATTGCTCAGTTTGGCTTCAAAACTTGTGATCTTCCTGCCTCAGGCTCCTAAAATGCTGGGATTACAGGTATGCTATACCATGCCTGGCTTTTTTTTTTTTTTTTTTTTTTTTTAAGACTAGGGTCCTACTATGTTGCCTAGACTGACCTTAAATTCCTGGGCTCAAGCAATCCTCCTGACTTGGCCTCCACCTCAGCTGGGACTACAGGTGTGTGTGTGTGTACCACATGAAACTTAACTCCCTACTTATTTATTTTTGGTACAAGGGACTGAACCCAGGTATGTTCAACCACTGAGCCATATCCCCAGCCCTTTTTATATTTTATTTTTAGAGACAGGGTCTCACTGAGTTGCTTAGGGCCTCACTAATTTGCTGAGGCTGGCCTTGAACTTGTGATCTTCCTGACTCAGCCTCCCAAGTCTTGAGGATTTCAGGCACGTGCCACTAGATCCAACTAACTTCTTATTTTCCTTGTTCCCCTTCTGCAAAGCAAGTGCTACTACCGATCTCTGGGCACCCTCCAGACGGAGTCTATGCTTTGATAAGATAAATGTACATATTTCCAAATTTTTTATTTATCATATGGTGGGATAATTTGTATACATTTTTTTGTAGATCCTGAGGATTAAACCCAGAGGCGCTTTACCAGGCCTGGTGGCATATGCCTGAAATCCTCGAGACTTGGGAGGCTGAGTCAGGAAGATCACAAGTTTAAGGACAGCCTCAGCAATTTAGTGAGGCCCTAAGCAACTTAGAGTGACCCTATCTCAAAATAAAATATAGAAAGGGCTGGGATGTGACTCAGTGGTTAAGCACCCCTGGGTTCAATCTCTGGTACCACTGAGCTACATCCCTAGCCTCCCCCCCTTCTCCTCTCCAAACAGTGTTCTGCTAAATTGCTTAGACTGACCTTGCACTTGAGATCCTCTTGCCTCAGCTTCCCAAGTAGCTGGGATTACAGGCATTTGCCACCATGCCTGCCTAACTTTTGCATTCTTTTTTGTTTTTGTGTGTGTGTGTGTGTGTGTGTGTGGTACTAGGGATTGAACTCAGGGGCACTTGACCACTGGGCCACATCCCCAGCCCTTTTTTGTATTTTATTTAGAGACAGGCTCTCACTGAGTTGCTAAGTGCTTTGCCATTGCTGAGGCTGGCTTTGAACACGTGATCCTCCTGCCTCAGCCTTCCAAAGTGCTGGGATTACAGGCAGCGTGTGCCACCACGCCCAGCACTTTTGCACTCTTTTGAAAGTTCCTTTTGTTTTTTGTTTTTTTTTTTTCAAACCTAACTATGCATCTTAGAAATAATTCCAAACCATCATAGGGATTTACCTCATTATTTCTTCACTAACAATTTCCCATTGTTTGAGTTTGCCATAATTAACTTCACAAGTTCCCTATTGATGGACATTTAGGTTATTTTCACACGTTTGTTCCTATAAATAGTGCTCTTAGAAAAGAATGGCCAGATTTAGCGAATTAAAATACAGGCTGTCCAATTAAATTTGAATTTCAGATAAACCATGAATAATTTCTTGGTATAAGTGTGTCCCATAATTTTGTCCCAAAAAAGTGGGATATTTGGGACACGATTATACTACAAAAAAATGTTGTTTAATCTGAAATTCAAATTTAACATGGCATTCTATATTTTATCTGCCAACAAAGCCTAGCAAATAATAGGGGCTCAGTAAAGATTTTTTGAATAAATTGATAAATGTTCCTTCTCTAGAATGAAAGCTCATAAGGGAAAGGTTTTTTTGTTTTTGTTTTTGTTTTTTGTACTGGGGATTAGACTCAGGGGCACTCGACCACTGGACCACATCCCAGCCCTTTTTTGTATTTGATTAGAGACAGGGTCTCACTGAGTTGCTAAGTGCCTCACCATTGCTGAGGCTGGCTTCGAACTCACGACCCTTCTGCCTCAGCCTCCCAAGTGCTGGGATTACAGGCGTGCGCCACCGCGCCGGGCTCCTAAGGGAAGTTTTTAAAAAATATTTTTTAGTTGTTGATGGACCTTTATTTATTCATTTATTTATATGTGGTGCTGAGAATTGAACCCATCGCCTCCCACATGCAAGGCAACTGCTCCACCTCTGAGCCACAACCCCAGCCCAGGGAAGTTCCTTTGAAATGTTCCCTATAGGATTTTTGGTATTTAAAAGATGTGTTTAAGCCGGGCGCGGTGGCGCACGCCTGTAATCCCAGCACTTTGGGAGGCTGAGGCAGGAGGATCGCGAGTTCAAAGCCAGCCTCAGCAATGGCGAGGCACTTAGCAACTCAGTGAGACCCTGTCTCTAAATAAAAAAATACAAAAAAGGGCTGGGGATGTGGCCCAGAGGTCGAGTGCCCCTGAGTTCAATCCCCGGTACCACAAAAAAAAAAAAAAAAAAAAAAAAAAAAAAAAAAAAAAAAAGATGTGTTTGTTCAACACATGGACAAATGTTACAATGAAAGTCTTCATGAATGTTTCATTGGGCCCATGAGATAATTACTTGTGGAATAAATTCATTTGTTTAAAAGTCTGGTTGATTCTGCCAAATCACCCTCCACAGGCCTCCAAAACTTCTTGGCCAGGTTGTTTAATTATATTCCTCTGTCACCTAAGTCAGTTAACCTTTGGGGGATTTTCCCCTTGAGACTGCTCTAAATGGGGATCAGAAAGGAACTGAAAGTGCCAACCCCATTATACCAGCCCTTCATGTCTCCTCCATCAATTCATGCCAGAAAATAAGGAATTTTAGATGTAAATGGTTGGAGATAACATCTGGCCCATCAGGACCCCTCCCTCCCCCACTGTCTTATCCCCAGAGGTGCCCAGGGTGCCCAGAGTGCCCTACCAGTTCCTGGTGATGGATGGTTCACATTGGCTGGGCTGTCCCAGAGGCACCCTTGAGTTCATCGTCCACCTGCTTCCCAGTCTTCCAATCTGCCACTGGCACAGGATGATTTAATCATTATAATGAGGCTGTCACTGAGAGCACACTCTGCTACCTTCGATGGGAGAGGCAGTTCCTTGTCCCAACCGAGCTAGGTACATGTGCTCTCTGTTTGCGAACCACAGAGGGAACACAGTATTAAGCCTTTTGAACTCAGAATTAGGGTGCTTGGATTTGGGCCTCTGTTTCATTAGTTATGTACTAGCTGGATGACTTTGGACAAGTTACTTAACCTCTCTGAACATCAGTTTTCTCTGCGTAAATGCGGGCTAATAATCCAAAATTATTACCTCATGGGTGTGGCATAAAATTCAATAATTATTGGGAAAGAGTTTGGAAACTGTGAAGTGTTCTATAAACAAAATATCTTGGGGTATGTGTAGAATATGAATGGCCAAGGATCTTAAGTGGTTTATTATTTTTTGAGGTACTGGGGATTGAAACCAGGGCCTAGAACATGCCAGGCAAGTGCTTCACCACTGAGCTACATCCCCAGCCCTTTTTATTATTATTTTTTTTTTACTTATGTTTCATTTTGAGACAGTTTATCGCTAAGTTGATGAGGCTGGCCTCACTCAAAACTTGCCATTCTCCTGCCTCAGCCTCCCAAATTGCTGGGATTACAGGCATGCACCACTGTGCCCGGCTAGCTTGTATTATTCTAATTTTTACTATGATGTCCTCAAAATTTCTAAGAATGCTTAAAGGGCAACAGTATGGAAAGCAGAAAGCATAACTTGCTCTTTTCAAAATATTTAGAAACAGTTGATATCAATCAATAGTGCCCATCAACGCCAGGGGGCAGGACTAGCTAGTTACAAGGGCCAGCCAAGCCTCTCTAAACCACCCCTTGGTTACCCCATTGTTTCTTCCCAGAACTGGGAAATAAGGTCCCTGCTTCCTTGGGCTCCCTGTTTCTCTATGTAAAGAACCTCCTGAAAGACTGTGGAGACAGGCAAAATTGAGTCCATAAGCATCTAGAAACCTGCCAAGGAGGTGGTTGTCCAAACTAATTAAAGATGGAGTTTCTCCCAAGTCCTTACCTTGGCACCTGGCAATCCTTCAAGGATGGGAGTTCTTGCAATTTAAGAAGCCAGTAGTATCTCAGCACTCCCAAGGAGGGAGAACCTCCCCTAAAGAGGCTGGGGAGCAGAGGAAGTGCTAAGCCTGGCCTGGGGCGAGGGAGGGAGGCTCTTTCTCACCCTTGGTAGACCAGGATGTGAGTGTTGAAGTGAAGGTCCTGACCTGCCCTGTTCCTGCCTGCCAGCTCTGGGTGTGTGGCTCTGAACTCCTGTTTCCTTTGAAGTAGATGGAAAGGTGGCAAATCCATTTTGTGGGGCGGGTGGGCATGCCCGTGTGTGCTCTGAGATGGGGGGCTAGGATATTGCTGACCTGGTCTAGAGGGGCTCCTTGACTGTGAAGACACATGAGTTTTGCTGGGACCTGCAAATTGACAATAACTTCTCAACATCTACTTCCAGTGTAAATTGCCTCCAAAGGTCTCATGTTGCACCTTTTTGGAGAGGCTGCCAGCTGTGCAGCCAGTTGTTGGGCCTAGCAGCTTCACACTCTGAAGTGGGAAATACACAGGAATGAAAATAGGTTTGTCTACGTTGCACGCGGGGGTGGAAGGAATTCCCTAGATAGAGAAATCAAACGGACCTAGCCAAAGCACACAAACCCCAGTTTATTTCACATTCCACATCTGAGGGCAGAAATGAATTCTGAGCTTTAGCAAAGCAGGGAAGTGAAAGGTGGTGTGAGCTGGATGCTGGAAAAACGGTGGTGCTATAGGCTGGGGATGTAGCTGGTGCTCTTGCCAGCAGACTGGAGGCCCTGGTTCTATCTCCAGCACAGCAGAAATGATTAGGACTACAACCTTTGTAGCGCAAGAGTGGGTGCCTGCACCCCCTCCAGAAGGTCATGTACCTAGCTGAGGGAGCCTCTGAAATTTGAAGAGGGGTGTCCCGTTTCTGACCTGGTGGCATTATGCCAGCGTTTCCTCATCCATACTCTCCTTCTCAGGGAGTTTGGGATTAGAAAGGGGGACATGTTCCTTTCCTGGTTCTGTCTCGGCACAGGAAGTAGGTAAGTAGAAGAAGGAGGTAGAAACCACACTATTCCCCAGCACTACTCCCAGTGCCCTAGGAACCTCTTGGCCAATTAAAAGTTTGGAAGTTTGGCACCTGTAGCTTTTTCCATAAAGTGTCCCTCCCTACAGCTTTGCTCCATTGGCCTTTTCGTTTTGGAAACTGCCATCTTGTCTCAGGAGGGCCTTAGAATCTGCTGCACTCCATCCAGGGTCTTAGACATTACAAATTAGAAGCCAGCCTGGGCAACTTAGTGAGACCCTGTCTCAAAATAAAAAACGAAAAGGGTTGGGTTGTGGCTCAGTAGTTAAGCACCCCTGGGTTAAAAAAAAAAAAAAAAATCCGTTTACTCATTTACTTGTTTGTTATCTGTCTTCAGAGAAACAGAGACATTTCTCTCTTTTTTTTTCTTCATGTCTATAATTAGCACCTGTGAGAAGAGTACCTGACCCATAAGTGATTCTCAGAATATGTTGGATGAATGAACAGGAATCATGTTTTGTCACATATGTGACCAGGTTAAAAAGAATGCCTTCTTTAGAGGAAAATTCTTTTTATTTTTGGTTCTGGGGATTGAACCCAAGGGTGCTTAAACACTGAGCCACATCTGCAGCATTATTTATTTATTTTAAATATTTATTTTTTAGTTGTAGTTGGACACAATACCTTTATTTTATTTATTTATTTATTTATTTATTTTTTTTTTTAATTTTTTGTTTGCTTTAGTTGTACACGATGCTTTTATTGGTACGTGGTGCTGAGGATCGAACCCGGGCCGCACACGTGCTAGGCAAGCGCTCTACCGCTGAGCCAGAATCCCCTGCCCCTATTTATTTATTTTTATGTGATGCTGTGGATCGAACCCAGGGCCTTGCACATGCTAGGCAAGTGCTCTACCACTGAGCCAAAACCCCAGCCCCAGCCTTATTTATTTATTTATTTTGTGTTGCTGGGGATTGAACCCAGGGCTTGTGCATGTGAGGCAAGCACTCTACCAACTGAGCTATATCTCCAGCCCTGCCTTTTTTTAATTTTTAGAGACAGAACTTTGCTAAATTGCTTAGGGCTTCACTAAGATGCTGAGGCTGACCTAAAACCTATGATCCTCCTGCCTCAGTCTCCCAAGTCTTTGGAATTACACATGTGCGGGTTATATCACCAGGATTCAGAGGAAAATTCTGACGCATAGATTAGATTGGTGTTGTAGTAGAACTAGTCCCATTAATCCAGAATAATTTTCCTGCACTAAAGCCTGAATAGAGAGTTTGTTTTTCTAATATTTTATGAAATTGGCTTATATATCTATTGATCACTTACTATGTGCTAGGCACTGTGTAGGAACTTTCATATATGTCATACCTCAACAGAGAAATTCTATTCAACAGGTAATATCATTTGAACTTTTGCATTGTATGTGTGTGTGTGTGTGTGTTATACGTTGTAGATGGACACAATACCTTTATTTATTTATTTTTATGTGATGCTGAGGATCGAACCCAGTGCCTCACACATGCTAGGCAAGTGCTCCACTACTGAGCTCCATCACAACTCTAGACCTGCATCTATCTTTCTTTCTTTTTTTTTTCTTTTGTGGTGTTGGAGATCAAACTCAGGATATTGTGCGTGTTACGTGAGTGCTCTACCAGTGAGCTGCATCCCCAGCCCTTTAGTTTTAAATTTATTTTGTGAAAGGGTCTTACAACATTGCTGAGGCTGGCCTTGAACTTGAAGTCCTCCTGCCTCAGCATCTGGAGTAGCTGGGATTACAAGTACATGCTACCATGTGCAGTTGGATGTTTTTTGAATCAGGATCAAGGGGCTTACTTTGGAGCAGTTACATTTCTCATCAATGATACACTTGAGGGCAAATATATGTAGGTGATTTGAACTAAAACTACAGCAACACAAGAGACTAAACCTAAACTTAGGCAACAAAATGTTGCATTCTTGGGCTGGGGTTGTAGCTCAACAGTAGAGCACTCACCTAGCATGTGGGCTGCCTGGGTTCGATCCTCAGCACCACGTACAAATAAACGCATTGTGTACAACTAAAAGCAAATAAAAAAATATTTAAAAAATGTTGCATTCTATTTTTAGTTATAAGGGAAGTACTGTAACAAACAAAAGTCAGTAAAAGATCTAGGTAGGATTGTGTCTGGTCAACAGGGATTTTATTGTACATTAGAACTATGCCTTCACATTACAAAGCTTTGAACCAATAATAGTAGGTGACATATATCATGCATGTACTCTCCTGAGCAGTTTATATTTATTAACTCATTTAATCCTTCCAACAATCCTTTCTAGTTACTTTAAAAAATTTTTAGTTGTAGATGTACATAACACCTTTATTTATTTTTTTATTTTATAGTTTTTAAAAAAATACTTATTTATTTGTTTTAGTTGTACACAATGCCTTTATTTTTATGTGGTGCTGAGGATTGAACCTGGGCTGCGCACGTGCTAGGCGAGTGCTTTACCACTGAGCCACAATCCCAGCCCTTATTTATTTATTTTTATATGGTGTTGAGGATTGAACCCAGCCTCACATGTGCCAGGCAAGTGCTCTGCTGTTGCCGCCTGAAGCGCTTGGAGCAACGGAGCCGCGGGAAGAAGTTTAGAGGCAAACTGGAGACGAACAGCTTTTTATTTTGATAACTTTTCTCTCTGGTTCTAACAATGACTAACACACGCCACACACACCACCAAAATGGTGCTGACCCGATCAGCAATTTCGGCCAAGTCACTCGAGATCCCGGGACAAGTCCCGTGAGACTACAGAAGGAGACAATGCCCAAATCTCCACGGCTCATAGTCAACCGCAATTCAAGCCATCTCCCCAAACAAGGCTCCTACACTCTGCCACTGAGCCACAACCCCAGCCCCACCTAGGTACTTTTATTAACTCCATTTTACAAATAAAAAAATAGAGGCTTGGCTGGGCGTGGTGGCACATGCCTGTAATCCCAGCACTTGGCTGAGGCAGGAGGATCAAAGCCAGCCTCAGCAATGGTGAGGCACTTAGCAACTCAGTGAGACCCTGTCTCTAATAAAATATAAAAAAGAAAAAGGGCTGGGAATGTGCCTGAGTTCAATCCCTGGTACCAAAAAAAAAAAAAAAAAAAAAAAAAAAAAAAAAGAGGCTCAGAAAAGTTGACACATCCAAAGTTACACAGCCAGGAAATGGTAGAGAAAGCATTTGAATCCAGGCTCCTATGCTTACATTATGCTGTTCTGGTAGCCAACCAACTTGTCCTGGTTTGCCCAGGACTTCCCCGATTTTGGTCAGCAATTTTATAAATAAAGCCATAATTACATCCAGATTGTGCAGCATTCAGTGTGCTGATGGCTAAGAAGATAGGGGAGTTGTGAAAACGACCTTGTTAGGCTCTTGCTATTAAAGTAAACTAGGTAATATAGAGAAAGATCTGTGGAGAGGACAAAAATAGGAGCCAAGGAAAACAGTTCCAAATGAAAAATAATTACTTAGAATGGGTTTGGCAAAGGGCTGGCTGCAATGGAGGCAAAGAAAGTTGGAAATACCTGAAACAATGACGGAGATAATGGTGATAGTTAAATGTCATGTGCCAGTTCTTTCTTTCTTTTTTTTTTTTTTTTTTGGTGGGGGGGGGGGTACCGTGAGGTGCTTAACCACTGAGCCACATGCCCAGCCCATTTTTTTTATTAAATATTTATTTATTTACGTTAGTTGTACACAATGCGATGCATTTATGTTTACGTGGTGCTGAGTTTCGAACCTGGGCCGCGCACGTGCGAGGCGAGTGCTCTGCCGCTGAGCCACAACCCCAGCCCCCCCGTTTTGTTTTTTTAAATAATTTTTAACCTTTATTTTATTTGTTTACTTTTTTTTTTTTTTTTTTTTTTTGTGGTACTGGAGATTGAACTCAGGGCACTCGACCACTGGGCCACATCCCCAGCCCTTTTTTTGTGTGTTTTTTTTTTTTATTTTTTTTTATTTACATAAATAAAATAAAGTGCTGAGGATCAAACCCAGTGCCTCACACATGCTAGGCAAGCGCTCCACAGCTGAGCCACAACCCCAACCCCTTATTTGTTTATTTTTAAGTCGTGTGGGGATCGAACCCAGTGCCTTAGGCAAGCTAGGCAAGCGCTCTACCACTGAGCCACAACTCCACCCCCACCCCAGCTCTTTTTAATATTTTATTTAGAGACAGGGTCTCTCTGAGTTGCTGTTTAGGGCCTCACTAAATTGCTGAGGCTGGCTTTGAGCTCGTGATCCTCCTGCCTCAGCCTCCCAAGCCGCTGGGATTCCAGGCATGCAGCACCACGCTCAGCATGGGTTCTTTCTAATCACCTTACCGGGGTTAACTCATTTAATGCTTAGGCAGTCTTGTGAGGTAGCGCTGTTATTCACTTTAGGGAAACAAAACTGAGACTCAGAGAAGTTAAGCTGGGAGAATCCTTGTTGCATCAGAGGAAGAGGACTGCCCCAGGAGGGAATTACTTGAGAAAGAAAGCCCCTTTGAAAAAGGCATGTAGGCTTAGGACTATTCTTGACTTGAAAGAGTGTTTTAAAATGTTTCCTACTCATATTGGCTCCAGAATCTCTAAGGGCTGAAGCATTTTTTCCAGCCCCAATGGTTTGCCCACGTTTGAACTGGAAATCAGGATAAGGACTAATAGCCAGCCTGGACTTTTCACTCAACAAAACCATTACAGTCTTGCAATCAGTAAACTGCTTTTAGGAGCAGAGCTTCCACGTGACCTGGTGTTTGACAGCTGGCAAGTCAGGCATCTCCTATGTGACTTGGCTGGCTGGACAACTGGATGTTAATGAATGACTGATGAGAAAACAAGGCAATGATTGCCCCTGTTAGATGTCCCATTGTTTGGGGAGACGCCCGGGCCCCTCTGGAACAGCCAGTTTCATTTTATGCACCTTGGCGAATTATTCATCTGTCACCCTCAAGGGCTTGCAATTAATTTTCATTTGTCCTGTTTTTTTTTTCACAAGTGGGTTATAAATGGCTGCCTTCTTAGTGTTGTACAAAATCTCCCTTTAAAATAGTCCCCTGTAATAGGTAGAAGAGATCTCTTTAGAGCTGGGTAAATACATGAAGGACTTTGTTTTGTTCTGAGGAGGAGTAGACCTGGTTTGTCATAATCCCACTGGCTACTTTGGTTCTACTTTCAGGTAGAATGTGGGTTATTATTTTTTTTTTTTTTCATTTCAGTACTGAGGATCCACCCAGGGGCACTTTACCCCTGAGCTATATCCCCAGCCCTTTTTGTTTTGAGATAGGGTCTTCCTAAATTACTGAGGCTGGCCTTGAATTTGTGGTCCTCCTGCCTCAGCCTCCTGAGTAGCTGGGATTATAGTTGTGAGACACTGTGCTTGGCTAGAATGTGTTTTTTAAAAAGGGATGGGGTGTAGGGCTTTTATGTTTGCTTTATTTTGTTATTACTATTGTTGGATTCCTGGGCAGGGAAGTCCGCACACTTCTCAGGTAGCTCAACTAGCCACACACCCCAGGCACCTTAAGACTCCCAAGCACCTCAGGTCGGCCACACTGCTGGCCACGCCTCAGGTTGGCCATGCTGCTTACCACTCCCCAAGTGCCTTACTGAGCCAATTACGACATATGTGCTTGCCTTCTGACCTCTGGCAGCCTTTGGAACTGGTGTTCCCTCTGGGGGGTTCCTCAGACCACCGGTTCACTACTTAAGCGCTCTCCAGACTGAAACCGGCCCTCTTTTTTCTTTTTTTCCTTTTCTTCTCCTCCCATCACACGCGCCGATTCTCCCTTCCCCCACGTGTCCCCTCGGCTGATTAATAAAATTCCCCAGCGTTCGTTTCATCTACCCTTCAACTATTTATCACACCCCCTCCCATTTATTTTTAAAGGTTTTCTTTCTTTCCTTTTCTTTTCCCTCCCTCTTCCTTCCTCCCTCCCTCCCTCCCTACCTCCCTTTCTTTCTTTCTTCCTCTCGTTCTTTCCTTCTTTCTTCCTTTCTTTCTTTCTTCCTTTCCTTCCTTCCTTTCTTCCTTTCTTCCTTTCTTTCTTTCTTATCTTTCTTCAGTGCTGGGGATTGAACCCAGAATCTCACACATGCTAAGCATGTAACTACTACTGAGCTACACCCCTAGCCTACCTACATTTAAAAAAATAAATTCTGACATAATGTATATGTGAAGTGTGATTTAGTAAATAATTTTGAATCAAAGTGTACTATCTAAATGCCTCTAAAAAGTTGTGGTAAACTACATGTAAACCTGAAATGTACCTCCTGAACCATTTCTCAGAGAATAGTTCGATGGCATTAAGTACATTGACATTATTGTGCTACTATCACCACCATCCAGCCACAGAACTCTTCTCATCTTGCAAAACTGAAATTCTGTAACCATTAAACAACGACTCCTCATTGTCCTTCCTCATTTTTTATTTTTATTTATTTTTTTGTACTGTGGATTGAACCCAGAGGTGTTTAACCACTGAGACACATCTCCAGCCCCTATTTGTGTATTTATTGTTTTGGTACTGAGGAGTAAATCCAGGGGCACTTTATCACCAAGCTACATCCTCAACTCTTTCTTTTCTTTTTTTTTTAATTGTTTTTTGAGAATATATATATATATATATATATATACATATATATATATATATATATATATATATATATATATATAGTAGATGGATAAAATACCTTAATTTTATTTATTTATTTAGGGTATTGGGGATTGAACTCGGGCACTCAACCACTGAGCAACATCCCCAGCCCTATTTTGTATTTTATTTAGAGACAGGGTCTCATTGAGTTGCTGAGTGCCTCACTTTTGCTGAGGCTGGCTTTGAACTCATGATCCTCCTATCTCAGCCTCCCGAGCCACTGGGTGGCATGTGCCACCACCATCCCCCTACCTTAGTTATTTATTTTGAGACAGGGTCTTTCTAAATTACTGAGGCTGGCCTTGAATTTGTGGTCCTCCTACCTCAGCCTTCTGAGTAGCTGGGATCATAGGTGTGAGACACTGTGCTTGACTAGAATGTTGAAGATTGAACCCAGTGCCTCAAACATGCTAGGCGAGTGCTCTACCACTGAGCCACAACCCCAGCCCCAACTCTTTCTTATTTTATTTTTTTGAGACAGGTCCTCACTAAATTACTGAAGCTGGTCTTGAACTTGCAATATTCCTGCCTCAGCTCCTGGGTCCCTTCTCGTCACTGGGAATACAGGCATGCACCACAGTGCCTGGCTCATCTATTCTTTAAAAAAAGAAATTACAACAATGGAATCTTACTATTCATACCACTCTGCCACTTCAAGGCTACCTTATGTTCATTTCATCCATGTGCCATGATTCATTTAGCCATTTTTCCTGGTGATAGGCATTTGGATTGTTTGTAGTTTTTCACTATTACAAGCAACGTGGCAATAAACTTTCTTATGCATTTTTACATAGTTTGCATAATCGTGTATACATATCTATAGGATAAATTCTTAGAAATAAGATTTAAAAGTTGGATGGGAGGCTGGGGTATGGTTCGGTGGTAGAGCACATGCTTAGTTTGCATAAGGCCCTGGGTTCCATCTCTGGCAACAAGAGAAAAAAATTTTTTTGATGGATATTTCCAAATACTGAAGGATAAAATTTTAAGGCAACTGTTGATCTGAGAAGGCTGCTTATGGCTTTGTGAGTGGCTATAAGCTAAAAAGATCCGCACCCAGTCAGTAAGGACCATGCAACTGAAGGAAGTCCATGTAGTCCTGGCACCTACATCATTTCAGGCTGGAGTCTTTGTAGCACTGAGAAGCTTTGCCTTCATTATAAATGATCATCTTGTGTTGTCGCCTGAAGCGATGGCCACTTGGAGCAATGAAGCCGCGGGAAGAAGTTCAGAGGCGAACTGGAAACAAACAGCTTTTTTATTCTGATAACTTTTCTCTCTGGCTCTAACAACGACTTTAACATGTACCACACACACCACCCAAAAATGGCGCAGACCCGATCAGCAATCTCGCTCAAGTCCCGCAAGATCCCTGGCCAAGTCCCGTGAGACTACGGAAGGCGGCAATGCCCAAACATCTCCATGGCCCGTAGTCAACCGCAATCTTAGCCATCTCCCCAAACAGGGCTCCTGCAATCTTGGTCTTCTGATTTCTAAGTCAGTCTCTTGATGATTTGGGTGAGTATCAATTCATTCTCTAGAGAGTGTCTGTCAACTTAGGGCGATTAATATGATATACAATCCAGTCTCTTTACTATCCTTAGAGCCCCTGCTTGAAAACCTTTCTAGCTCTTTATTTTATTTTTACTTATTTTTAGGTGGTGCTGAGGATCGTACCCAGGACCTCGCATATGCTACCTTTCTAGATCTTTCCTATCTTTCCCAGTACCTGCCGTTAGTGGATGTCTTGAGAATGTCTAGTCAAGCTGGGTGCAGTGGCATATGCCTGCAATCCCAGCAACTTGGGACGCTGAAGTAGGAGGATAGTAAGTTTGAGGCTAGTCTCAGCAATTTAGTGAGGTCCTGGCTAACTTAGCGAGACCCTGTCTCAAAATAAAATATAAAAAGGGCTGGGGATGTGGCTCAGTGGTTAAGCACCCTTGGGTTCAATCCCTGGTACCAAAAGATAGATAAATAAATAAATAAGTACAGTGTAATTTATCTTGTCTGTGAATTATAAACTCTTTGTGGACAGGAGTTTTTTTAGCCACTTTTGGATCTCCCACAGCACTTAGACCATAGTTAGTGCTCAGTTGCTTTGCTTAATCAATTGTTGACTTGAACAATTAAAGGCCTGGAGCCACCATGACATCTGGAATAAGTTTGAATTCTCATTTTGTCCAAAGTCCAAGGGTTCCTGGTTAGTCTTGGCTGTCCTGGGGAAGACTGTTCAAAGGAGCAAATCATATCTTCCTGGGGATTATTCCATTTATTTTCATAGGATTAGGTTCAGGTTGGAATTTAACCAGGACCTCAGATTGTCCAATATGGGTTTGAGTTAGAGATTCATACCCAACCGATTAACCTGGCCAGGTATACGGGAAGGATACACCAAAGATTGCTATCTAGGCTTTGAAAGTGGAATACCACACCCAAAGTGTCAAGCCTGTGGTAAGTGGTAAAAACTTACAGGCATGTCTCCAGTCTACCAGACTGGGCTCCCTGATTTTTCCACCACCTTTTTTTTTTTTTTTTTTTTAATGTGTGTGGTACCGGGGATTGAACTCAGGGACACTCGTCCACTGGGTCACATCCCTAGCCCTTTTTTTTTTTTTGTATTTTATTTAGAGACAGGGTCTCACTGAGTTGCTAAGTGCCTCGCCATTGCTGAGGCTGGCTTTGAACTCGCGATCCTCCTGCCTCAGCCTCCCAAAGTGCTGGGATTACAGGCGTGTGCCACCGTGCCCGGCTTCCACCACCTTTTTAATAGACCATTCAGAATTTCTCTTGAGCTTCAAGTGACCCAAATCCTACTGCCTGATATATATTGCTTGCTTTCTTTCTGACCCTTCATTGCTGTCTCAAATGACCCAGAATGGAGGATGCCTTCTTGACTCATTTCGCGCTTCCCTGCCTAGGATCTTTGAGTCGAGTCAAAATCTTTGAACTTAACCTGGCCTGTAATCCCAGCACTTGGGAGGCTGAGGCAGGAGGATCATGAGTTCAAAGCCAGCCTCAGCAATGGCAAGGCACTTAGCAACTCAGTGAGACCCTGTCTTTAAATTAAATACAAAAAAGGGCTGGGGATGTGGCCCAGTGGTCGAGTGCCCCTGAGTTCAATCCCCGGTACCACAAAAACAAAAAACAACAACAACAAAAAAAACTTTGAACTCATTTTCCTTTGTGGTGGTGTGTTGAACTTGAATCCTCCTTTTGAAAATCCAGGAGCTACCCAGATGGGATTTTCCCTAGGATACCAGAGAGTGCTATAGCCACAGGCATTCAAGCATAATAAATAGGACATGTATCAGACAAGAGCCACAGTGGTGTCTGCCAATCTAAACAAGTTTCCCCTGTGAGGAACCCCCTGGTTGTGGGTTGGGCAACGAGGCATTAAGTTGTCCTCCAGGTAAAAGAAATATCCCATGAAAGGCACACTGCAAACACCTACTTCTAGCTCCTCTTCATTTCCTGTTAGGGCCTGGTTGCTAGTTGCTCTGGTACTAAAACCCCAATTTAGCTGGGGGATCTCAAAACCCCAGAGAAGAGAACCATCTGTCAGGTGCCAGGGAGTCAGTGACAGATGCCTCTCTGGGTGCAGGAAGCGATTCTGCAACTTCAGCTGGGAGAGATTCCCCAAGTGACAGCAACACCTCTGCCCACATTTACATTTTGATCTAATTTCTGTGTGAGATTTCAGAACTGATATTTTTCTGGTGACAAGGAACTAAAGCAATGACAGGCCTGAATCACTGTCATGTGCATGACAGGAAAGAAAATCACGTTTTCTACTGCTGGGATTGCCTGCTAGTAGAAAGGCAGATTTTTTTTGTTTGTTTGTTTGTTTTTTTAATCTCCATGAACTTAAGCAATGGAATGTCCTGCTGTCTCCTTGAATTAGTGTCTCATGCCACTGAGACTAGCAAAAGGGGATCCAGGTTGCATGTCCAATCCATAAATCATTTACTTGCTCCTGCTATGATAATATTTTTTTCTTGAACATTTTTTGTAAGTGAGTCATATGTTTCTTGTATAGCTTGCTTGAGAAGCAAGACCTTTCTATACTGGAAGATATAATAATTTCAGGGTCAGCAAGCATTTGTTTGCAGGGCCAGCAGGCATAAATGTCTCTCTCATGCAGTGGGGAATTAAGGTCTCTGAACTTGCAGTACATGAAGTTATGAACAGGTTAGGAATGCTCACAGTTTGAGATATAGCTTCCTATAGTGTGGCATGGCCCAAGACAACCCAAATTTAAGCACCTCCTCTAATTATAATTATTTGTCATATTTAATGAGTCACTTCATGCTCCTGAGCCACACTTGAAATGGTCACTGAGCATTGGTAGCACATGGAATGAATGAATACATAGTACTGAGTACCTGTTATGCCTCTGGCTCTGTGGTTTCTTTTCACCATTTTTGTTTCTGTAAAATGTGATTAATAATTCTATACCTGCTCTCTATCCCTGCAGTGTAAATCCAAGGACACTTAACCACTTGTAGGAGCCCTGTTTGGGGAGATGGCTATTGATTGCGGTTGACTTCGGGCCACGGAGTTTTGGACATTGCCGCCTTCCATACTCTCACGAGACTTGGCCCGGGATCTCGAGAGACTTGGGCCTAGCGCAGAGCGGGGTCGGGGCCATTTTGGTTGTTGGTTGTTTGCTGGTGTGTGGTACGTGTTAGAGTTGTTAGAGCCAGAGAGAGAAACTGACAGAATAAAGATCCTGTTTGTTTCCAGTCTGCCTCTGAACTTATTCCCGCGGCTTTGCTGCTCCAAGCGGCCATCGCTTCAGGCGGCGACAACCACTGAGCCCTTTTTATTTTTCATTTTGAGATAGGGTCTTGATAAGTTGCTTAGGGCCTTGCAAAATTGCTGAGACTGGCTTTGAACTTGCAATCCTTCTGCCTCAGCCTTCTGAGCTGCTGGGATTTCAAATGTGTACCACGGGCCTGGCACCTTTGCCTTTAACTCAGATTTTCTACATTTTTCTCTTTTTCCCTTTCATCCTAAATCTGTATGAGTTTGCCTGGGTGTGGCTTCATGGAACTGATTATTCATCTTGCCCCATCCAAGTCCAGTGCAGGCACATAGCTTGGAGAGTAGCATTTCCTCCTGATCTCATGCCCCTAGGTGTACATGTCATCTTGAAATGTACAACATCAATGGGAACATCAGTTTCCCACACATTGTAGGAGATTTCAGCTAAAATGTGTGTGAGTCACGTGAAGTTGAAGGGCTGGTTTTAGAGCCTTTGCACTACTCATTCCCACATTATCAGAGACAAGATCTGAGTGACCAGGTGAATTTGGTCACCTGCAGCAAAAAGAGCATGGGCTCAGAAGTCAGACCATTCCAACCAGGACTCCTTGCCCTGCCAGTTACTAATTGTATAAACTGGTCAGTGACTTACCCAGCTTGGGAGAAAAGGAAAATTTAGTGGAAGGATTCCAGGGCCTCTACAATCAGGGATAGCTGAAATGAGGGACTTAAATGTCTCTCCAGGATAAACTTTCCTCTGTTTCTTCTTCTTTTTCTATGTTATTCTTTCAGTCAAGCTTCTTCCCTAAAAAGGAGATCATGACTTTGATAGCTCTCATGTCTCATGGATCATAGCTTTATTATCAGAAAAGGCCTGGTCTCTTCCCTCAATCCCAATTTAAAAAATCCTGGAGTGGAACTCTGATTGGCCTAACTTGGGTCGGTAGCCTGATCCCAGACCAATCAACTGTGGCACAGTGGAGGCAGGGTCATATAGTAGAGGCAAGACCATGGGTACCACTCCCAGAGATTCTGAAACACACTGGAGCCTCATGTGCTTGCACTTAGGCAGTTACTTCACCTCTCTGAGCCTGTTTTCCCTTATGTAAAAATGGGACTATTAATATGGCCCAACACCACAATGAGGTATATAGCTTCCATTTTCATCTTGCCCTTAGTTTTACTTGGGGCTGAAAAATGATGAGACAAATCAGATTTTTTTTTTTTTTTTTTTTTGGTGCCGGGGACTTGAACTCAGGGGCACTCAACCACTGGGTCACATCCCCATCCCTTTTTTGTATTTTATTAGAGACAGGGTCTCACTGAGTTGCTAAGTGCCTCACCACTGCTGAGGCTGGCTTTGAACTCGCGATCCTCCTGCCTCAGCCTCTCAAGTGCTAGGATTACAGGCGTTCGCCACCACGCCCGGCTGACAAATCAGATTTTTAAAAAATATATATTATTTTAGTTGTAGACAGACAATTTGCCTTTATTTTGTTTATTTTTATGTGGTGCTGAGGATCAAACCCAGTGCCTCACACATGCTAGACAAGTGCCCTACCATTGAGCCACAACCCCAGCTCATTGTTTTGTTTTTTTAAGATGGGGTCTCACCATGTTGCTCAGGATGGTCTCAAACTCCTGGGCTCACTGGGTACAGTGGTGCACACCTCTAATCACAGCAGCTTGGGAGGCTAAGGCAGGAGGATTGCAAGTTCAAAGCCAGCGTCAGCAATGGCAAGGCACTGAGCAACTCAGTGAGACCCTGTCTCTAAATAAAATACAAAATAAGGCTGGGGATGTGGCTCTGTAGTTAAGTGCCCCTGAGTTCAATCACCAGTACCAAATAAACAACAATAAAAAAGTTCCTGGGCTCAAGCAATCCTCCTGCCTCATCCTCCTGAGTGCTGGGATTATAGGTGAGTACAACTGTACCTGGCTAGAAAACTTTTAATTTGTTAATAAAAGAGATTTGGTGCCTGGCGTGGTGGCTCATGCCTGTAATCCCAACAGCTCCAGAGGCTGAGGCAGGAGGATCGCGAGTTCAAAACCAGAAAGCCAGCCTCATTAAAAGTGAGGACTAAGCAGCACAGTGAGACCCTCTCTCTAAAAAAAATACAAAATAGGGCTGGGGATGTAGCTCAGTGGTCAAGTGCCTCTGAGTTCAATCCCCAGTACATACCAACCCCTCCAAAAAAAGAGATTTGGTGACATGTATAAAGCAGATCCTTTTTTGTTTTTAATTTTTTTTTTCAGTTTTAGATGAACACAATACCTTTATTTTATTTATTTATTTTTATGTGGTGCTGAGGATTGAACTAATTACCTTACACATGCAAGGTAAGCGTTCTATCACTGAGCTACAATCCCAGCCCTAAAGCAGTTACTTTTTTATATCTAAATTATTTCTGGACACCACCTAAATTCTAGAATTCAGTGTCTAATTAAATAGTACTTTTAAAAATAGTAAATGAAAATGTTTGAATATTTTAAAATGCAAACTTATCTGAAGATTATCATTACAAAACTGACAAAAAAAGGTGAAAATACTAGTGTAGGTATACAAATAATTAATTGAAGCTGGATGTGGTGTTGCACCCTGAAATCCCAGCTACTTGGGAGGCGGAGGCAGGAGAATCACAGGTTTGAGGTCAGCTTCAGCAACTTAATGAGGCCCTAAGCAATTTATCAAGACCCTGTTTCAAAATAAAAATAAAAAAGACAAGGGATGTTGCTCAGTGGTAGAGCACCACTGGGTTCAATCCCCATTATCCAATAACAAAAAAATCATAATTGAATATGAAATGTTTGTGTTTTATGTAATCCAAGTTTAAAACTACTAAAGGGGAAGGTACAATGTAAAAAATGTAAAAGAATTTTTTTTATAAATCAAGAATTTTAGGCTATAATAAATGAATAGATTAAAAGCAGATATTGTTCTACTTGGTAGGCTGAGGCAGGAAGATAGTAAATTTGAGGCCAGCCTTTGCAACTTAGAGACACCTTTTCTCAAAGTAAAAAAAAATAAAAAGGGCTGGGGATGTAGCTCAGGGGTAAAGCGCCCATAGATTTGATCCATGGGACCAGAAAAATTAATTGATTAATTAAATTAAAATAAAGTAAAGTAGATGTTGGCATATGTATATTTATAACATACAAGAGTATATGCAATTAATTAGTCTTTCTTTTATATTTACAAAAATACCTGGATGACACCCAAAGAGTATGTTTCCCTGGTTTTTGTTTTTGTTTTTGGTACTGGGAATTGAACCCACGAGTGTTTTTACCACTGAGCTACATCCTCAGCCCTTTTTATTTTGAGACAAGATTTTGATAAGTTGCTTAGGGCCTTGCTATGTTGCTGAGGCTGGCTTTAAACTCATGATCCTTCTGCCTCAGCCTCCTGAGTAGCTGGGATTACAGGTGTGAGCCAGTGTGCCCAATTGTTTCTTTGTGTTTTGGAGGCAGAACAGTCTTGTTGTGAGCAGGAGTAAAAATAAATTGAGCACTGTCTCCTAAGTGGTCAAGAGGATGGTTTCGTGATCATAAACTCAGCTGACATTTACAAATAGCTATGAATGACTAAATGAGACCATGACAATTGGGGGTAATACAGGTCTTAGAAAGTGTTGGAAGTTTAAACCAACCTTGCTCAGATTTCCTTCTGAAAAGCAGCCCAAATTGAAGCCCATCATTTGAGGTCTGGCCAAATGGTCCTGTTGCTTGTCTCCCCAGCTCCCTGTCTGTAGTTCCTACCTACTTTCCAGGGTTGTAGTAACAATGGCTAAAAGTATCTAGTCACAGCCTACAAAGATACTCAGTAAATACTGATTCACTTTCTTTTCCCAATGTCTCAAGAACTCTTGCAAAAAAATTCATGAGGAACAGGGTGCATGGGTGTGTACCTGTAGCTCTAGCTACCTGGGAGGATTGAGGCAAGAGGATTGCTTGAGCATAGGAGATCAAGACTAGCCTGGGCAACATAGCAAAACTCCCATCCTCATCCCTACTTGGGGGGAAATATAAATACACACACACACACACACACACACACACACACACACACAAATGGGTATAAACATTCCATTATAGGAATCGGTCACATGGCTCAAATACTGACACTGTGGTGATCTCTGATTTGTTTAAAATTGGCCTCAAAGATCCCACCATAATTCTCAATTTAGCCTGAGAAAACTCAATTTGAAATCTATCTCAGTATTTTCTTTTTGTCTTTTTTCTTTTTGGTACTGGGGATTTAACCCAGAGGCAGTTAACCATTGAGCCACATCCCTAGCACTTTTTATTTTGAAACAGTCTCGCTAAATTGCTGAGGTTGGCCTTGAACTTGTGATCCTTTTGCCTCAGCCTCCCAAGTCACTAGATTACAGGTGCCTGCCCCCATGCCCAGCTATCTCAGTATTTTCTAAATGCTTACCTGACCCATTAGGAATTCAGCAGACTAAAGCATGTGAAGAACCACATCTAGTCCCCAAATATGTGTGTGTGTGTGTGTGCATAAATGTTTGTGTGTATATATATTATTTATCGTGTATATGCAGACACATGGATATAATTATAGTGTATAGTATGCCACAGGCTCAAAATAGCGGAACAGATATGTAAATTATAGTTTAGAATTTCTCAAATCACTACTTTTTCCTAACGAGTCCATGTCCTTATGACATTGTCAGCACAATCAAAAAGAAAGAAATAAGGTTTATATTATGTGAATGTTCAGTCTCTATCATCTGGCAGAACATCTGTAACTAGCCATGTGGCTTTGGGCAAACCACTTGGTATTTTCAATTTGAAAAAACATTTGTGTGCCTAACACGTGTGAAGCTTTGAGGTGGAATCTAGGAGATGATTCAGACATGCCTTTAAAGAGAAGGGCCTATTGGGTAAACTTTCGGTAGAAGTAAGTACAGAATCTGCAAGGGTTCTAGAAGCATAGGGCATATTTAGGAGTCAGGACTAGCAAATGGTCTGTGTTGACTGAAGTGTATAAGACATGGAGAGTGTGTGGGGAGCTAAGGTGTTGGGGAGTTATTAACTGGATATGGGGATCAGAAGGGAAGGAGGTGGCATAGATCTAGAGCCTAGGTGACTTGAAGAATGGGATACCTTTTAATCAGTATTAGGGAAAATAACAAGAAGAGTGAGTATGGGAAGAATAATGACTTTAATTTTAAATATTTTGTACCGGGCTAGGGATTTAGTCAGTGGTGGCATGCTTGTCTAGTATGTGCAATGCCATGGGTTCAATCCCTAGCACCACAAAACAAAACAAAACAACAACAACAACAACAAAAAATGACATTGTCAGCACAATCAAAAAGAAAGAAATAAGGTTTATATTATGTGAATGTGCAGTCTCTATCATCTGGCAGAACATCTGTAACTAGCCATGTGGCTTTGGGCAAACCACTTGGTATTTTCAACTTGAAAAAACATTTGTGTGCCTAACACGTGTGAAGCTTTGAGGTGGAATCTAGGAGATGATGCTAAGTGGACATCCAGCTTGGAAGAGTTGCAGGGGTTGAAGCTAATAGACCCGAGAGTTGCTTAAAGTGGTAGTTGAGCCGGGTATGGTGGCGCACGCCTGTAATCCCAGAAGCTCCGGAAACTAAAACAGGAAGATTGCAAGTTCAAAGCCAGCCTCACAATGGCGAGGCACTTAGCAACTCAGTGAGACCCTGTCTCTAAATAAAATACAAAAAAGGGCCAGGGATGTGGCCCAGTGGTCGAGTGCCCCTGAGTTCAATCCCCAGTATACACCCCTCCCCCCAAAGTGGTAGCTGAATCACCGATTAGGATGTAGTTTCCACTGCTAAA
This sequence comes from Tamias sibiricus, assembly GCA_025594165.1. Lineage (NCBI taxonomy): Eukaryota > Metazoa > Chordata > Mammalia > Rodentia > Sciuridae > Tamias > Tamias sibiricus. The sequence goes on along the minus strand of CM046660.1, from coordinate 21,191,152 downwards.
ATAGTGATACCAAAATAATTGTGGTTTAAAACCATATAGAAGTGTTTTTCTTTCTCACATAATTCAGGGGTAGCAATCACAGGATAGTGTTCTCTCTCATATCTGGAAGATCAGAGATGCAGGCATCTTCTTTTTGCCCTATCAAGCTCAGGGTCATGTCACATGGATCAAGATGACTCAACACTACTAAATCTGTCTTTCCAGCCAGTGGCTGCCCACAACAAACACTATGTTTCTAGTCTCCCTTGCAGATAAGTGGCCAATGAGAGGCGAGCAAAAGACATGTGAGCATCCTATAAACATATTTTGAATATCAGTATATTCTCAAATACTGTCACAGAGCATAGCATTATGAAAGGATTCTTCTGAGGGAGGGACTTCAGGGTGCAACAGATAGCTAAAGGAGGATAAGAATTAAAGGCATAGAGGCAGAGGTCCTCAACCAGGGGTGATTTTGCACTCCCCAACCTGGTCCCAAGGGAACATTTGGCTCTCTGGAGATATTTTTGGTTGACACAACTGGGGTTTGTGTTCTACAGACCTCTAGCAAGTAGAGGTCAAGGATGCTGCTAAATAGTTCACAATGCATAGGAAAACCCCCAGCAACAAAGAATGATCCGGACTCCAAATGTCAATAGTGCTGAGGTTGAGAAACCCCTTATTAGGAGATGAGGACAGTGGTTCCCAAACTTTGCTGCACATTCAAATCACCTGGGGAGCTTTTAAAGATCCTAATACCCAACTCAGACCAAGGCCAAGAAATCTCATGGTGCTGGGCGCAGTGGCACACGCCTGTAATCCCAGCACTTTGGGAGGCTGAGGCAGGAGGATCACGAGTTCAAAGCCAGCCTTAGCAATGGCGAGGCACTTAGCAACTCAGTGAGACCCTGTCTCTAAATTTAAAAAAATACAAAAAAGGGCTGGGGATGTGGCCCAGTGGTCGAGTGCCCCTGAGTTCAATCCCTGGAACCACAAAAAAAAAAAAAAAAAAAAAAAAAAAAGAAAGAAAGAAAGAAAGAAATCTTATGGTGAGACTCAGGCATCAGTATTTTCATATAATCCCAGGTAATTCCAAAATGCAGCAAGATTCAAGAACCATTGGATTAGAGGAACTGGTAAACTTTTAGGAGAGTTTCAATGATTGCTGGCACATGGTGGGTTCTCAATAAACATCTGAGGAATGAGCAAATATGAAAGGAAAAAAAAGGAGGGAAGTATTCTTTGGCATTTGGCATCATGGGAGGTAGAAGTAAAGGGTCAGGAGTTAAGGGCTAAGTTAAGATTGGAGGTGGGGGTAGAGGGCGAGTGTTGCTTACAGTGTTGCTTAGAACTCTAGCTATATTGGGAAACAGGAGGAGCAGTAGGTTGAAGAAGAAAAGCTGATAGAGAAAAGATTTTCTATTTTTAGGTTGGTGGAAAATTGTAGGAAGACGGTAAGGAATAAGGAGAGAGAAAAGGGGTAAGGATATGACAGGAGACATCAGTAGAGGCATGAAATTGAGAAGAGACACATTCTTAGACACAAAAGGAGAACTCAGGTGAAAATCCGGGCTAATTCTGAGATGGAGGTAAGGATGGGGACAGTCTTTTTTTTTTTTTTTTTTTCCCCTCCTTTTCTTTTTTTGGTACTGGGAATTAAACCCAGAGGACACTTTACCATGAGTTAAATCCACAGCCCTTTTTAAGTTTTGAGACAGGGTCTGGCTAAATTACCTAGGTTGGCCTCGAATTTGTGATACTCCTGCCTCAGCCTCCTGAGTCACTGGGATAAGAGGCATGTGCCACCTCCCCTGGCTAGGAGAGTCTGGGATGGCTTCCATCTTCCCTATAAGTAGGAGGTGAGGAATCTACTGAAAATAAATATGATGGGAGTGGAGTTCGAACTTGAGGAATGTGGAGAAGTCTTGGGTCACACTGTATGAAAAATGCAGGAGCCCTGTTTGGGGAGATGGCTTGAATTGCGGTTGACTATGAGCCGTGGAGATCTGGGCATTGTCGCCTTCCGTAGTCTCATGGGACTTGTCCCGGGATCTCAAGTGACTTGGCCAAGATTGCTGATCGGGTCAGCGCCATTTTGGTGGTGTGTGTGGCGCGTGTTAATCGTTGTTAGAGCCAGAGAGAAAAGTTATCAGAATAAAAAGCTGTTTGTCTCCAGTTTGCCTCTGAACTTCTTCCTGCGGCTTCGTTGCTCCAAGCGGCCATCGCTTCAGGCAGCAACAGAAAAACAGTTAAGAGGAGCCCAGGTGGGCTGAGGATATAACTCAGTGGTGGCACACTTGCCTAGCATGAGTGAGGTCCTGGGTTCAATCCCCAGCACCACTTAAAAACAAAAACAAAAACAAAAAACCTAGGTCCTGGGCACAGTGGCACATGTCTGTAAATCCCAGCTACTGGGTAGGGTGAGGCAGGATAATTGCAAATTTGAGGCCAGTCTTGGCAATTTACAGGGTCTCAAAATAAAATAAGCAGGACTAGGGATGTAGCTGAGTGTTAGAGTACCCCTGGCTTTAATCCCTAGTGCTGGGTGGGCCGGGAGAATTTTTTGAGATTATAAATTTATACAAGGTCAAACTAGCATGACCTTGGGCCTTTCTCTAGCAGTGTGGCAGGGGAAAACAAATCACAAGGAGCCAGCTGGGCTGGTAAAGCAGGGACAGTAGAAAACCAATGGAAAGGCCTGGGGCTGGAGCTGAGTTAGAGAACCATGCTTAGCATGTGCAAAGTTCCTGAATTCAAGCCTCAGCACCAAAAGGAAACCCAAAATAAATAAATAAATGAAATAAATAAGGAGGAAAGAATTCTTTGGCATTTGTGATTAAATTCCAATATGGGTGAACATGAGATCTATGTCAGGAAGAAATATGAGTGAAATTAAAATAGTGCTGAAGGATTGGAGAAAGGTGAAGACTTAGAAATGTCAAGAAAATTAAAAAGAGGTTAAATGGTAGAGAAAAAGATGAAGTTGGGTCAGAGAAAATTTTATAGATTAAGATCTGGGAATAGAATAAGTTCAAATAATGATAGAATTTAAAGTGTAGGTTTGATTATATTATCTTTAAAGTCATTTTATCTATAAAAAAAAAAAAAAAAAAAAAAAAAAAAAACCAACTATGAGAGGGGCTGGGGTTGTGGTTCAGTGGTAGAGCGCTCGCCTAGCACGTGCGAGGCCTGAGTTTGATCCTCAGCACTCCGTAAAAATAAAGGCATTGTGTACAACTAAAACAAACAAATAAATATTAAAAAAAAAAACTATGAGAAATGTGAATGGTTGAATTCTGTATTTACATCCTAATTTCTGAGAAGCTGAGAGTGTGACCCTAATCAATCTTTTTTTACACATGAAGTTCCATGTGGTTTGTGTCCATAGGGATGGACTATCTGGGGGGACTTCTGCATGTGCTCAGTGGTGAAGATGATCAATCAGTATTGGGCCTCAATGTCTTCAAAATTTTTATAAAATTCAACTGAGGGGCTAAGGTTGTAGCTCAGTGGTAGAGCGCTTGCCTCCCATGCATAAGGCCCTGGGTTCGATCCTGAGCACCACATAAAAATAAATAAATAAAAATAAAGATATTGCGTCCATCTAAAACTAAAAAAATATTTTTTAAAAAAATCAACTGATACTAAAATATAAGAGTAGGCTCTGGAGACGGGCACAGTGGTGCACACCTGTAATCCCAGCACTTGGGAGGCTGAGGCAGGAGGATCACGAGTTCAAAGCCAGCCTCAGCAATGGCGAGGCACTTAACAACTCAGTGAGACCCTGTCTCTAATAAAATACAATAAAGGGATGGGGATGTGGTCCAGTGGTTGAGTGCCCCTGAGTTCAATCCCTGCTACAAGGGGGGGAAAAAAACAAAGAGTAGGCTGTGGAAGTTAGGAAACATGAGAGTCTTTCTGGGTCACATAAAAGTAAATATTTGAGAATGAAAAAATCTGCCTCGCACATGCTCATGCAATAAAGGCTAACCTCACTTTCCCCTTTCCCTGCCTTTGGGCAAATTGCAATAAAAAAAAAAAAAAAAAAAAAAAAAGTAAAATGGCAATATCCTAGAACAAAGTACTTTGTTTAAAAGGCTTAAACCACAGGTTGGTGTTTATGGGTGGGCTCAGACTCACACTCTATTGTGAGGCTAACAGGATGCTTGTCAGGGTCTTGTGATCATTACTTGTGACCCAGCAGTGGAACCTGGGCCCCTGAACTCTCTTTCTGCTGTGTTCTGAGAGCGAGAGTTTGGCCTCCTAATTGCCCCATATGGTGGTTTTATTTGGTGGCTCAGCTGGGTGGAGTGAACTCTGGGAAGAGATGCATTCATTTTTAGTTACCTCACCAGATTGCTAATTTTCACTCTGGCGGCATAAATCACCATAATTACTGTAATCCCCAAACAGAGAAGCAGTTATTCTGACACTATTGCTACACCCAAACTGTTCTACCTGGGGCTCAGGGGTTGGAGAGTGTCTGGCCTGCCCTGAAAAGACACTCTGAAACTTGGGGTGGGGGGCTTGCTGGGTAGCCATTTTCCTTTACCTGGGGGGAAAACTGAATCTTGGGAGGAGCAGCTTCTTCTGAACTAGCAGCAAGGGTCTGCAATTTAACATAGACCTTTGGGTCTGGAGTGTATGTATCTCAGTAATAGAGTATGTGCTTAGCATATGTGAGAAGTTGGGTTCAATTCCCAGCACCAAAAAGAAAAAAAAAAAAAAGAAAAGAAAAAAAGGACCTTGGCCCTGACAGCTGTTTACATGCTGGTGTGCAAACAGATCTCAACGAAACTTCAGTCCTCTTTTCTTTCCCTTCTTCTCATGAACTCATTTATTGGTGTGGCTTGGTTTTTGCATCTCTCCTGAGGAAAGCTTTGAAAGTCCCAAAGAATTATCTCATATCGGAGAGGAAAAAAGAAAGTCCAATGTAACTTGCCACTTTAACATCTATATTTGTAATATAGATTTAAGAAAAAAACCCAAAATCCTAAACTAAGTCTTAGATGTACTAAATGTAGATGAGTGGTAGAGCACTTGCCGAGCTGGTGGGAGGCCCTGAGTGTGATCCCCAGGACTAAAGGGGAAAAAAAAAAAAAAGAAAGAAATCTTGTAAATATGTGAAAATTCCTTACCATTCCCATAAAACGTGAGGAGGCCCATACCACACTTTCTTGCTAAGTTCATATCATAATAGTGTTTGAGTGCCTGTTTGTTTTGCTTCTGTTTTGCCGGGCATTTTTAAATTTTTGGAGTATTGGGGATTGAACCCAGAGGAGCTTTACCACTGAGCTTCATCCCCACCCCCGCTTTTTGTGTGTGTGTGTGGTACCAGGGATTGAACTCAGGAGCACTCGACCACTGGGCCACATCCCCAGCCCTTTCTTTTTTTTTGTGCCAGGGAGTGAACTCAGGGGCACTCGACCACTGGGCCACATCCTCAGCCCTTTTTTGTATTTTATTAGAGACAGGGTCTCACCGAGTTGCTAAGTGCCTCGCCATTGCTGAGGCTGGCTTTGAACTCGCGATCCTCCTGCCTCAGCCTCCCAAGTGCTGGGATTACAGGTGTGCCAACGCCCGGCTCCTTTTTATTTATTTATTTATTTTTAACTTCTGAGACAGGATCTCACTAAGTTGCTTAGATCCTCACTAAATTGCTGAGATTGGCTTTGAACTTTCGATCCTCCTGCCTCAACCTCCCAAGCCACTGGATTATAGGTATGTGTCCGTCTTTGCCAGGTATTTTAAAGACAGCTTTAAAGTGAGAGAGAATGAGGAAACCTGACTGTAACAAAAACAAAAAAGTCTGCTGAGGAGGGATGTTTTTTATCTAATATTATGAAGACTTGGTGGATTTAGAGCCCAAAGCATTTTTATTACTGATGCCCCAGAAGTGAATTTTAGGTCAGGAACATTTTGCGCAAAATCGAGGCTGTGCTTGGCCCCTGGAAGATAAGACAGAAATAATGGATTGCAACAGGATAAATTGCTCAGTAAGATGGCCCTGGCCCTGCCTGCCCCTGCCTCCCCCTGGCCTGGCTGCCCTCAGATGACAGGAAACAGACTTACTTTGTTTTTTGTCTTCCAATCACCTTCCCTCGTGTTTCATTAGCAGAGGGACTTGAATTATAAACACAGCTTCTGCCATGAGCTTATTTGGCTGAGTATGGCATTTAGAGCATTCTTGTTCTTTTTTGATGTTTCCCACTATCTTTCAGACCTCTTATGATCCTTTCCAGGACATAATACAGTGCCTAGGCACAAAGTACATGTGAGAACTCTTTTGTGATGTGAGAATTTTTTTTTTTTTTTTTTTTTTTTTTAGAGATTGAACCCAGGGATACTCTACCATTGAGCTATATCCCCAGCCATTTTTATTTTGAGACAAGGTCTTGCTAAATTGCCAAGGTTGCCGGGCGCAGTGGCGTACACCTGTAATTGCAGCACTTAGGAGGCTGAAGCAGGAGGATCACGAGTTCAAAGCCAGCCTCAGCAATAGCGAGGCACTTAGCAACTCAGTGAGATCCTGTCTCTAAATAAATTTAAAAAAAAAATACAAAAAAGGGTTGGGGATGTGGCCCAGTGGTAGAATGCCTGAGTGTTCAATCCCCGGTACCAAAAAAAAAAAAAAAAAAAAATTGCCAAGGCTGGCTTCAAACCTGACTTGTGATCCTCCTATTTCCTCCAAATTGTCTGGGATTACAGGTATGCTCTATCAATAAAAATTTGATACATGGATTCAAAATTGGAGAGGAATTTTGCAGGGCGGGGTCAAAGAGTAAAAAATGAGGGGCTGTTCACTTTCTTTGAAGTCTTGTTTCCAACAAGCAGGGGCCTCAGATGCACGGCTCAGGTCATTCTCAGAAGTGTCTTGAGTATAGTTCCTAGGGTCTCCATTTGTGTTTGGGCTATCTTTCCTGAAGTTTCTCTGCATTGATGACAATAACTTTTGGATGGCAGTCGCATGCCTAAAAACAAATCATTGTGATCCTGCCTTCTAGAGCAGAGATTTTCCCCTTAAGATCTGATCTGTTTTACTCCATCAAAAAAGGCCAGGCTAGCTGGGCACTGTGGCACATGCCTGTAATCCCAGCACTTGGGAGGCTGAGGCAGGAGGATCTAGAGTTCAAAGCTAGCCTCAGGAATGGTGAGCACTTAGCAACTCAGTGAGACCCTGTCTCTAATCAAATACAAAAAAGGGCTGGGGATGTGGCCCAATGGTCGAGTGCCCCTGAGTTCAATCCCCAGTACCCCCCCCCCCCACACACACACACAAAGGCCAAGGCTGTAACACTATTTTCTTTTGGTGACAGGATGCCCTTTCTCACCAACTTCTTAAGGATGCCACTTTCAGTTACATATACTTAGATTATTTCTACCCTCTCTCCCATTCAATCTAAAGTTGCTAAGAGGTTTGGTACTTTTTTTTTTTTGGTACCAGGGATTGAGCCCAGGAGTGCTCTACCACTGAACCACATTCTTCAGCCCTTTTTATTTTTAATTTTGAGACAGGGTCTTGCTAAGTTGCTTAGGGCCATGCTAAGTTGCTGAGGCTGGCTCTGAACTTGTGATCCTCTTGCCTAACCTTCCCAAGCTGCTGGAATTATAGGTATGCACCATTGTGCCTGGCTGGTAATTTCTTCTCTGCTTCCTACCACCTCCTAACTCCCAAGTTCTTACCCAAATGGCAGCAGCTGGGATTAGTTTCTTTCTTTCTTTTTTTTTTTTTTTTTTTTTTGGTACCAGCGATTGAACTCAGGGGCACTTGACCACTGGGCCACATCCCCAGCCCTTTTTTTATTTTATTAGAGACAGGATCTCACTGAGTTGCTAAGTGCCTCGCCATTGCTGAGGCTGGCTTTGAACTTGTGATCCTCCTGCCTCAGCCTCCCAAGTGCTGGGATTACAGGCGTGCCCCAGTTTGGGATTAGTTTCTTGTGTGGAGCAGAAATAGTATGGTAATTGGGGGTAGGATTGAACATACATGTCTTCGGGCTGGAGGTAAACTCAGTGGGAGAATGTTGCTGCCTGAAGCGATGGCCGCTTGGAGCAACGAAGCCGCGGGAAGAAGTTCAGAGGCAAACTGGAGACAAACAGCTTTTTATTCTGATAACTTTTCTCTCTGGCTCTAACAACGACTAACACGCGCCGCACACACCACCAAAATGGCGCTGACCCGATCAGCAATCTCAGCCAAGTCACTCGAGATCCCGGGCCAAGTCCCGTGAGACTACGGAAGGCGACAATGCCCAAATCTCCATGGCTCATAGTCAACTGCAATTCAAGCCATCTCCCCAAACAGGGCTCCTGCAGGAGAACATAAAAGCCCAGGGATCTGCATTCAATTTCCATAATAACAAGAACAAAATAAGCAACACCCCTGTTACTACAAGGATGGTAATGGGAAGTAATATTTTAGCCATCATGGGTAATAGTGTGAGTAGTGACTGAGTATAGTCTATTTGTTTTAATATTTTTTGCAGAGTTAAATTATTTATTAAGAACTATCTATCAATGGCTGTGTTAAAGGGTCACATAGAGATTGTCCAAGGAAGGCTTTACAATAATAATGTAGTGAACAGCTGGGTGTGGTAGCGCACAGCCTGTAATCCCAGCTGCTGGGGAGGCTGAGGCAGGAGGATCTTGAGTTCAAAGCCAGCCATAGCAAAGCAAGGTGCTAAGCCACTCAGTGAGACCCTGTCTATAAATAAAAATACAAAATAGGGCTGGGGATGTGGTTCAGTGATCAAGTGCCCCTGAGTTCAATCCCTGGTTACCTTCCCCCCCAATAATAATGTAGTGAACCACTGTCTGATTATACTAAAAATATATATTGTATCCAAAGACAGTTAAAATGCCCTCCTTCCCTTTTCTTTCATGCCGGGGATTGAACCCAGGGCCTTGCCCAGGCTGAGCACAGAGTCTATCACTGAGCTATACCCCCAGCACTATATTCACGTTTTTACAATTTTTTTTTTTTTGGCACTTGAACACTGGGCCACATCCCCAGCCCTTTTTTGTATTTTATTAGAGACAGGGTCTCACTGAGTCACTAAGTGCCTCACCATTGCTGAGCCTGGCTTTGAACTCGAGATCCTCCTGTCTCAGCCTCCCAAGTGCTGGGATCACAGGTGTGTGCCACCACGCCTGGCCTATTTTCCCTTTAAAAAAAATTATTTTAGTCGTCAGTGGACCCTTATTTCTTTATTTCTTTATTCATTCATTTATATGTGGTGCTGAGAATCGATCCCCGTGCCTCACACATGCCAAGCAAGCGCTCTACCACTGAGCCACAAACCCAGCCCCACTATATTCACTATTTAACTGCATATGGTTCCATGTCTCTTATAAGGAGACATGCATAGGAAGATTCCATGTGCCTCTGTTTAGGCTGTCAAGTTATTTTTATCTGTTTATTTATTTGCTTTTCTTTGATTAACAAATTCCACAGGTTTGAGGCCAGTCTGAGCAACTTACTGAAGACCACATCTCAAAATAAAAAGGGCTGGGGATGAAGCTCAGTAGTAGTGGACTCACCTACCATGCCCTCGGTTCAATACCTCCCTCCCCCCCAAAGCTCTTACAATATTTACTGCTATTTCTTTTGTGGTACTGGGGATTGAACTCAGGGGCACTCAACCACTGGGTCACATCCCCAGCCCTTTTTTTTTTTTTTGTATTTTTTTTTTTTTTTTTTTTTTTTTTTTAGAGACAGGGTCTCACTGAGTTGCTAAGTGCCTCACCATTGCTGAGGCTGGCTTTGAACTCGTGATCCTCCTGCCTCAGCCTCCCAAAGTGCTGGGATTACAGGCATGCGCCACCACGCCCCCGGCATTTACTGCTATTTCTATATATTATGATTCTTTAGTCCCTTTTCTTTTTTTAATATTTATTTTTTAGTTGTATTTGGACACAATACTTTTATTTTTACGTGGTGCTGAGGATTGAACCTGGGCTGCGCACGTGCCAGCACGTGCCAGTACTCTACCACTGAGCCACAACCCCAGCCAGCTCCCTTTAGTCCCTTTTCTGACATAGATTTTAGAATAATCTCCATAATCTGTTTCCTTTTCTGTTACATGTTGGAGTAAAACAGAATAAAAATATAAACTTTTAAAGGCAAACAGGCACTGGAAAGGAAGTCAAGTGGAAGAAGCCCCTGGAATCCTAACTTCAAGCTGGCAAGTTGACCACTTTGAATCAAGTGCAGGGTTTCCTATTCCATCCATGGGGAAAAGGAGGAAGAGAAAACGGAGAAGACTCAAAAGCTCAGAGTGTACAGTACTGATTCCTTGGGAACCTGGAAACATGAATTTTTTTGAGGCAGTGAGAACCACTATTTTGGTTTCCTCCACCTGCCTGCGATTCTTTAATCTATGGTGAGATGCTGAAGAAAGAGTCCACAGATCATCCGTGTCAAGTAGCCAAAGCAAAAAAGCAGAAGGGGCTGATTTTCTTCCTTTTGATTAATGGGAGGGCTATTTATTTATTTATTTATTTATTTTGTAATGGGGATTGAACTCAGGGGCCCTTGACCACTGGGCCACATCCCCAGACCTTTTTTGTATTTTATTAGAGACAGGGTCTCACTGAGTTGCTAAGTGCCTCGCCATTGCTGAGGCTGGCTTTGAACTTTCGATCCTCCTGCCTCAGCCTCCCAAGTGCTGGGATTACTGGCGAGCGCCACCGCGTCCGGCGGCTATTTACTTTTGAGTGCCTCCATCTCCCTACTTGTCACACAGAAAATACTCACCTCACCTTAGGGGTGCCACAGGGGAAAAGAAAACTGAAGTTGAGAGAACTAAGTGTATGACAACAGGTTAGCAGCACAGCTTATATTGGAGGAAATAAGTTCTGAGGGGACTAAGGATATTGGCAACAGGAAAACTGAGGGTTAAGTGTCACAAGAAAGGAGGGAGGTGGCTTTGTGGAGTCTCAGATTGGGGGAGGGGGTGTGTATTTGACACACAGGCTTCAATGGGACTACTGTCTATGCCTTGCGATACATTGGTGATTGCTATTTGTAGTGCGTGCCAACTGTGCGTCAGGCTCCATAGATAGTCATTTCATTTAGTCTTCACCTAAGAAGAGTACGAGCAATACTATCCCAGTTTGCAGATGAGAAAACTAAGGCTCCAGACAGTTAATTTGGTTAAGGCCACCCAGCTGGAGAGTGCCACTCTTCTCATCTGTAAAATGAGGAATTAATAACAGAACCAGAATCCATCGTCTGCCGGTTTGAATTGCTTGAAATCGAGCATGAGGATACACGAAGAGGCCGTGGAATATTCTGATCCACTGACAAGTGAGCTGGGCTTTTCCAGACTTTTGTTTGGGTTCCTTTTTCAAGGTTTCTAAAGCGCCGGCGCGGGAGGTTAGCGACCGCTTTCCGGCGCCCCTTGCGTAGTCCATGGTCGCCCTCTGCTGACGTAGTGTGGCAATGTGCTGAGAGTGACGTTTCCATGCCCGAGGGTGGATTTATCTCGCCGATAGAAGGCGCCCTTCGACGCTCCCAGTAACCCGCTCTTGGAATTCCTTCCTTGAAGACTTCCTGTCTGATCTCTATGATCCATCCTGTTGAGACTGGCGAAGTTCCTAAAGTTTTCGATTTACAGTAAACAAAAGAGAACTGCTCCAACCCGGAAGTGAAAGCTGGAGCCTGACCTGAGTGGCTTCCAGCGCCGGCCGACCGGAAGAAGGCAGAAAAGGAAGCTGTAGCCATGGCCGTGGCTGTGGCCACGGCGGGAGTCTTTGCCGGCTCGGAGCCAGGTCCCGCGGAAGAACTCGCCAAACTTGAGTATCTGTCTTTGGTGTCGAAGGTTTGCACCGAGCTGGACAACCACTTGGGGATCAACGACAAGGACCTAGGTAAGCTTGAGGAGGTCTCAGCGGCCTCAAGGATGAAGTTAAGGAAGGCAGAAGGAGAAGGGGAGTTGATGGACCGACTGTGAGTGTTCCTGTGAATCTGTCACAGATTTGGGCCCAGAGAATCTGCGGCAGTGCCTTCTCTCGAGAGCCCCCTCCCCTTCCTTCGATCTATTAGAAACCATTTTCCAAAGCTGTCAGTGAAGCTTGGGGTTCCCATCTCTGCTTGATACCCCCGCCCCAAGTTATTAAACAGCAGCAGCCGCCGCCACAATAATGGTAATTATGGGTGACATTTACCGGGTGCTCACTGCGTCAGCATGGTCAGATCTTTATTTACATTATCCTATTTGGTCTTCATTCCCCCCCCCCTTTTTTTTTTGGTACCGGGGAACCCAAGGGCTCTGAACCACTGAGCCACATCCCCAGCACTTCTATTCTTGATTTTGAGACAAGGTCTCTCCAAAATTTTCAGGGTTTCTCTAAATTGCTGAGGCTGGCTTTGAACTGGGTGTACTCCTGCTGCAGCCTCCTGAGCCACTGGTTCTTGCCACTCTTTGAGATAGTATCTGTTCTTTGAGCTCTGTTTGACAATGTCTCAAATACACATCATTAGGCATTTTGGGGCAAACTACATCCAAACTAAGAAATTTAAAAAGGCCACCCTTAGAGCTAAGGTCATAGACAGGTGGAGGTGAATAGGGATAGGTGGAAATCAAGGGTATAAGTGAAAGAATTGCTTTTGATGGTACAAGGATGCTTCAGCCATTGTAACAGGAGAATATGGCCATAGATGTAAATAAGTTTAGAGATTGATGGTAGGAAGGTGAGTGAGAGAGTGCCATCTGACTAGGTTTTCAAAATGAAAATGTAGCGAAGTTATCAGATGGAGGAACCCTGGGAAGGAGCATGTGATAAGAGGGCTAGAGATACAATATTTTAGAGCTAGTGTGTGAGGCCCTGGGTTTGATCCCCAGCATTACCAAGAAAGGGGGCTGGGTGTCAAGGAGGTCAGATTGGTGATTTTGGATAAGATAGTTAGTTTCTCTGAAGCTGTTTTTTCAACTGTGAAGTGGGTGATTTCTTCACTGGGTAACTATATAGTACTTTGGAAGATGCCCTGAAGCCAGTTCATTTTAGTTCATTTTTCTCTTGCCTTTCAGTCAAGATGTGCTTATCTTGTACAAACCAAGAATCCCTAATCCAAAAACCTGAAATCAGCATAATGCTGGCAGTGTGAATATATTGCTGCCTGCTTTGGGATCCTTTGAATATGGCATGCTGGGCACCAAGTGACTTAATTTTCCCTCCGCCTTTCTCTAAAGAATGTGGCTGAAATCAGATTGCCTGGGTTCCAATCCTCTCTCCACCAGTTATTGTTGGGAAGGTTGTGTCTCAAACATTATAAAATAGGACAATAACAGTACTTACTAATGAGAATTGTTGTGTGAGGGTCTTGGGGATAATCCATATAAAACTCTTAGTTTAGTGCACTACAGATAGTAATGTTCAAAAAGTATTAGCATTGTTGTTATTAACTGTGTGTGTGTGGGGGGGGGGTACTGGGGATCATATCCAGGCACTCACACATGCCAGGCAAGTGCTCTATCACTGAGCTGCACCCCCAGTTCTTTTTTATTTTTGAGACAGGGTCTCACACTATGTTGCTCAGACTGGCCTCAAATTTCTCCCTCAGCCTCCCAAGTAGTTGGGATTATATAGGCATGTGCCATCCTATGCTTTTAGTTTGTTATTATGCATAAGCATTATGCATAATGCTTAGTATCATTACAAAAATAAAGGCAAATTCTAGCATGGAAATGGTGTGGTAATACCAGTCATCCAGGTCTTCCATTTTATTTATTTATTTTAGGATTAGCACCCAAGTGAAATCATTAATAATTTCTTGTGGAACTCACAGTGTGAGGTTTATTATCTCAGCCAATGGTAAAATGTGCTTCTTTTCCAAACGTCTCTTTATTAATAAATTGCTCTAATATTAGAAGTGTTTTTGTTTTTGTTTTGGTACTGGAGATTGAACCAAAGGGTGCTTTACATCTGTAGCCCTTTTTACTTTTTGTTTTGAGACAAGGACTCACTAAGTTGCTGAGGGCCTTGCTAAGTTGCACAGTGAGGCTGGCCTTGGACTTGCTGTCTCCTGCCTCAGCCTCCGGAGTAACTAGGATTACAGGCATGTGTCACCATGCATGGCTAATATTAGAAGTTTTCTTTTTTTTTTGGTACTGGGGATTGAACTTAGAGGCACTCGACCACTGAGCCACATCCCCAGCCCTTTTTTGTATTTTATTAGAGACAGGGTCTCACTGAGTTGCTAAGTGCCTCGCCATTGCTGAGGCTGGCTTTGAACTCGCAATCCTCCTGCCTCAGCCTCCCAAGTGCTGGGATTACAGGTGTACACCACCATGCCCGGCTTAATATTAGAAGTTTTAAGAACTAAGCAGGTTTGAAAAGAACATTTGGGGGACAATTAAGTCTTTCATCAACTTGGAGACTATACCATCAAGTATCTGCCTGACTTTTACATATAGATTGGGTCAGACCTTCTGGAAACCATAGAAAGCATTGTATTGTGTATGTCTATGTGTATATGCATGGGCTCATGCTTTGGTACATTGTCATCTTAAGAGTCTGTGTGGCAGTGTGCACAGCTGATAGTTTTGTTTTTGTGGTACTGGGGATTGAACTCAGGAGCACTCTACCACTGAGCTAAATCACCAGCTCTTTTTTTTTTTTTTTTTTTTTTTTTTTTGATACTGGGGATTGAACTCAGGGGCCCTTGACCACTGGGCCACATCCCCAGACCTTTTTTGTATTTTATTAGAGACAGGGTCTCACTGAGTTGCTAAGTGCCTCAGCCTCCCAAGTGCTGGGATTACAGGCGTGCGCCACCGTACCTGGCTTACCAGCTCTTTTTATTTTTTATTTTGAGACAGGATCTCATTAATTTGTAGAGGCTGACCTTGAACTTGTGAGCCTTCTATCTCAGCCTCCTGAGTTGTTGGGATTATAGACATGCACCACTTGCACCATGCCATAGCTGATGGTTTTGTGAGAAGAGGGTATGACAATCTAGGCAAATAGGTCTTCCTAGTTTAAATGCGCTCAAGGACTTGATTGAGCCTTTTTTTTTTTGGTACTGGGGATTGAACTTAGGGGCACTTGACCACTGGGCCACATCCCTAGCCCTTTTTTGTATTTTGATTTAGAGGCAGGGTCTCACTGAGTTGCTAAGTGCCTTGCCATTGCTGAGGCTGGCTTTGAACTCACAATCCTCCTGCCTCAGCCTCCCAAGTACTGGGATTACAGGCGTGCACCACCGTGCCTGGCTTGATTGAGCCATTTTTAATAATGTTTTCATTCATAAAAATTGACTAGAACATACATGGATAATCCCAGCCATCTAAATTCTTTTTCTTTATCTTTACTAGATGATAGTCTTTGGCTTTTATGACTGTTGGGTAACCTGATTAGTTTTTTTCCACCATACTTAAAACTAATTTCTTGCTCAAGTTTCTATTCCTAATTCCTTTTCTCATTTGCAGCTGAATTTGTGATCAGTCTTGCTGAGAAAAATACCACCTTTGATACTTTCAAGACTTCGTTGGTCAAAAATGGTGCAGAATTCACAGTATGTGTATATTTGAAGACTTATTTTCTGTTTTAGTGTCATTATTGAATTTAAATTTTGGGAGGATTTAATGATAGAATGTGGGTGTAAGAAGGAGGCAGTTTGTACGTACCTATTAAATAAGCCATTTAATGTGCAATGTTTTCATACCATGAAGCAGTGGTGAAGGAGCTGGATTTCCCGTTACTCCTTTCTAGGAAACTGCATTAGGATTCCCATCATTAAGTATTTGTGCATGTTTACATTCTTGTTCTGTGAATCAGGAAGTCTGAAACAAGAATCTAGGTTTTATTTTTTATTTTTTCAAGATTCAACAAACACAATCTATAATAGAATCTAACAGTCATTTGTAAGACACTCCACACAATAGCAGAACACGTATTTTTTCCAAGTACTCATTGAACATATTCTAAAATAGATTATATCATGGAAATAAAACAAACATCAACAAAATTAAGAGATTTGAAATCGTATACAATATGTTCCTTAAGCAGGCTTATGTATTAGAAAACACAACAAAATAAAGAAGTCCATTAACCCTAAATTAAGAATCTACGTTTTAGAGGTGATTCTAAAGAATAAGAAATAAAAAGGTTGAAGGGAACTAAATAACTTTTTCTTTAAGGATTCCTAAACAGCAACATTCTCTAAAGCTGCTATTCTAGCTTCATGCTGTACCAGGTTGACATTTTGTGCTTCATTTGTTCATTAGCTAAATTCAAGTTCATAATTATCCCTTATATTCTTTTTCTTTTCCTTTTCCTTCTTTTTTTCCTTTCTTTCCCTTCCCTTCCTTCCCCCTCTCTTACCCTTCCTCTTTTTTCCTTCCCTTCTTCTTCCTTTGTCTTCCTTTTTTCCTTCCTTCCTCCCTCCCTTCCTTCCATTCTTTTCTGAGGATTGAACCCAAGGATGCTGCACCACTGAGCTATATCCTCAGTCCTGTTTATTTTGAGACAGGGTCTCACTAAGTTGTGGAGGTGGTCTTGAACTTTTCTCTTCCTCACTCAACCCCTTGAGTAGCTGGGATTACATGTATGTGCCATACCTGATTCCTTTCTCTTCTTTCTTCCTTTCTTTCTTTTCTTTTTCTTTTTCTTTTTTCTTTTTTTGGTACTGGAGATTGAACTCAGGGGCACTTGACCACTGGGCCACATCCCTAGCCCTTTTTTGTATTTTGATTTAGAGACAGGGTCTCACTGAATTGCTAAGTGCCTCGCCATTGCTGAGGCTGCCTCAGCCTCTCAAGTGCTGAGATTACAGGCATGCGCCACCACACCCGGCTCTTTTTTTTTTTAAATATTTTTTTCAGTTGTAGATGGACACAATACTTTTATTTATTTATTTTTATATGGTGCTAAGGATTAAACCCAGTGTCAAACCCAGTGGCTCACATGTGTTAGGCAACTGCTATATCACTGAGCCACAACCTCAGCCCCTGATCTTTACTTTTCTAAGTTTATTTAATCACTGATTGAGGGTTTGACAATTTTTTGTCCTGTGTTTCTTTTCAAAGGATTCTCTTATTAGTAACCTTCTGCGTCTCATACAAACCATGCGACCTCCAGCAAAGCCTTCTTCTAGCAAAGGTGAGCAGAACTTCCAACTGAACTTAGCCTCCAGAATGGTTTGGATTGTGAGTGCCTTCTAAATTGTTTTTATTTTTGTTTGTGTAGCTGCTGAGCAAGTAAATGTTCATAAGATTTTTCCAAATGACTTAAGACAAAATGAAAATTATAAGACATAATCAAATGAGTACTGATGCACACCCGCCCTTCTACATGCCCAAAGTTTGTTTAGGTTTTGAAGTTGATGTGCTTAGAAAACTAAATTATATATATATAGTAACTTTATGGTTATGTGTAGCAAAGTTCCATGTTCTTTTTCATGTTGATTCAAATCTAATATTGAATTTATTTTGTAATCCAGTAACAACATTAAATATTTCTTTTTTTTTTTTTTTAACTCTTTCTTGCTCTTTAATGAATTAAGATCCAGTTGTTAAACCGAAAACCGAAAAAGAAAAGCTGAAGGAACTTTTTCCAGTCCTTTGCCAGCCAGACAACCCTTCCGTTCGGGTACTGATACCATTTTGAAAATGTCTACTATAAGTGTCTTCCACCCCTCCTCTTTGTCTCATTAGTAATTTTTATAATTTTTTTAGTAATTTTAATAATTGGTTACCTTTGTTCTTCTATGTTTTTGAAAATGAAAACATGCCATCACTCCCTGAGCATGTGCTGTGTATGGAATAGTGTTAAAGGGTTCAGAGAATGATATTTAAAGGAAGTGAGCTTGGGAATTGTGGGAAGCAGTGATTAGGGATATAAAGTACACATGATATGACAGGGTTCTGGAACAGGTGACTGATGTGTGAAATTAGACTTTTGCTTCATTACTTGCTAGAGGAGTTTTTTTTTTTTTTTTTTTTTTTTTTGGTACTGGGGATTGAACTCTGGCACTTGACCACTGGGCCACATCCCCAGCCCTTTTTTGTATTTCATTAGAGACAGGGTCTCATCAAGTTGCTAAGTGCCTCGCCATTGCTGAGGCTGGCTTTGAACTTGCAATCCTCCTGCCTCAGCCTCCCAAGTGCTGGGATTATAGGCGCCTGCCACTGTGCCCAGCTGAGGAGCTATTTTTTTTTTTTAAGGTGATTTGTTTTTTAAATTTCATCTTAGCCAATTATTTATTGAGTACTTTATGCCAAGCACTGTTCTAATAGGTAAAAAACAGTGAAGAGAACAGATAAGAGTGTCTGCCTTTTTGCAGATTATACCCTAGTGTTGGGTGAAGAGCTATAAATAAACATGTAAATAATCTAGTGGCGGGCTGGGGTTGTGGCTCAGCGGCAGAGCGCTCGCCTCACACATGTGCGGCCCGGATTTGATCCTCAGCACCACGTAAACATAAATGCATTGCATTGTGTACAACTGAAGTAAATAAATAAATATTTAAAATATAAATAAATAAATAATCTAGTGGGGAAGAGACAGATAATAAACAAATAAGCATAGTTGTCCCACAAAAGAGATAGATAGATAAATAAGTGTGTAGTATTTACATGTAACTTACATTCTTCCATATACTTTATGGGGTTTTTTTGGTTTTGTTTTTGTTTTGATACAAGGATTTGAATCCAGGAGTACTTTTTACCATTGAGCTACATTTCCAGCCCTTTTTATGCTTTTAATTTTGAGACAGGGCCTCTCTAAGTTGTTGAGGCTGTTCTCAAACTTGTGATCCTCCTACCTCAGCCTCCTGAGTCTGTGGGATTACAGGTGTATGCCACTAAGCCCGGGCCTTCCATATACTTTAAATTATTTCTGTATTATCTAATACAATGTAAATGCTATGTAAATTATTACAACTTTTTTGTGTTTGTTCTGGGAATTGAACCCAGGAGTTTTTTTTTTTAATATTTATTTATTTGCGTTAGTTGTACACAATGTGTTTTTATTTTTACATGGTGCTGAGGATCGAACCTGGGCCCGCACACGTGCTAGACGAGTGCTCCACCGCTGAGCCACAACCCCAGCCCTGAACCCAGGAGTTTTTGTTTTTTGTTTTTGTTTTTTGGTACTGGGGATTGAACTCTGGGGCACTCGACCACTGGGCCACATCCCCAGCCCTTTTTTTTTTTTTGTATTTTATTAGAGACGGGTCTCACTAAGTTGCTAAGTGCCTTGCCATTGCTGAGGCTGGCTTTGAACTCACGATCCTCCTGCCTCAGCCTCCCAAGTGCTGGGATTACAGGTGTGCGCCACTGCGCCCGGCTGAACCCAGGAGTTCTCTACCATATCCCCAACCTCCCCTCCTCATGCTTTTTTCTTTTGAGACAGAGCTATGGAAAATAATAAAGTGGGAGGAAGTGGGGGAGTGCTTTGGGAAAGTTGCTTTTTATAAATTATAATATCTGAATTCTAGTTGTGATTATTACTTGCATGTATTCATGAGACAGGTGATTGATATGTATTTGCCTTCGTTAGGATTGTATTAAGAACAAAGGGAATTTGGTACATGTAGACATGACGCTCAAGAACCTTTGCCCGGGGCTGGGATTGTGGCTCAGTGGTAGAGCGCTTGCCTAGCGCGTGGGCGACCCGGGTTCGATCCTCAGCACCACGTACCAATAAAATGCATTCAATAAAACACATTGTGTACAACTAGAGCAAATAAATAAAAATATTTAAAAAAAAAAAAAAAAAAAAAAAAAAAAGAACCTTTGCCCATTCCTCCTGGTTGTCTCCAATCACATCAGAAATCTGTGTCTCCTCTGCTTCTTCCCATAAATTGATAGTGATGTGGGGGTGGTCAGATTTGTAGATGTAGCTGAAATACATACTGATTCTTGCATCGTTTGTTTTCCCTCTCCTCCTAACTTTGCTGGCCTTTGCCCCTGCAGACCATGCTGGACGAGGATGACGTGAAGGTGGCTGTGGATGTCTTAAAAGAACTGGAAGCTTTAATGCCCAGTGCAGCAGGCCAGGAGAAACAAAGAGACACTGAGCACCGGTTTGTCCTTAGTGTCCTTTTCTTTGGAAGTTTCGAATACTGTGATAGTTGTATTTGTGGACCAGTCAAGCAAAATTAAAGCAAATTTACAGAATCTGAACTGGTCATGTATCATAGTCTTGGATGTCTTTTCATTGCTCGCTGCCAAATGTATTTATGCATTAAATGCTAAGATGTTCAAAAGATAGAAATTGGGGTTGAAAGACTTAAATGTTTGTGCTATGATCCATTATTGGCTTGCGGGGATGTCGTAGTCATTGAAATGCTTAATTCATTTTAGCACTTGAAGGTGTTTACAATGTGCATGGCACTGTACTGGGTGCTTGGGGATGCAAAGATGAAATTGGGCTGATTTCTTTTTCAAACAGGTACTTGTTGATTTATTAGGGACAGGACAAAAAAGAAGAAGCGGAGTCGAAGCCGAGACCGTGACCGTGACCGTGACCGTGATCGTGACAGAGAACGAGATAGAGAGCGAGACAGAGACAGAGACCACAAACGGAGACACCGATCTCGCTCTCGATCACATTCTAGAACCCGGGAGAGGAATAAAGGGAAGTCTAGATATCGGTCCAGGAGTAGAAGTCAGAGTCCCCCCAAAGACAGGAAGGACCGTGACAAGTATGGGGAGAGAAATCTGGACAGATGGCGGGATAAACATGTGGACCGCCCTCCACCTGAAGAACCTGCCATTGGGGACATATACAATGGCAAAGTTACCAGCATCATGCAGTTTGGATGCTTTGTGCAGCTGGAGGGACTAAGGTAATGTTGGTGTTCTTTGAGAATGATGGCAGAATGTCTTATTACTGGCAGTGTTCACATTCTAAAAAGTTATGATAAATGACATGTTAATCAAATCAGCTATACCAGGTTCTTTTTTTTTTAATATTTATTTATTTGCTTTAGTTGTACACAATGTGTTTTATTTTTACGTGCTGCTGAGGATTGAACCCAGGCTGCACATGTGCTAGGCGAGCGCTCTACCACTGAGCCACAACCCTGGCTATACCAGGTTCTTAGAAATTAACTTTTCTGTTTGTTTTGTGGTGCTGGGGATTGAAACCAGAACTTCATGTATATTAGACAAGCGCTCTTTGTCACTGAGCTCTATCCCCAGCCCTTGTCTTTATTTATTTATTTATTTTTACTAGGGATTTAATCCAGGGGCATTTTAACACTTAGCTACATCCCCAGCCCTTTTTACTTTTTTATTTTGAAACAGGATCTCACTAAATTGCTTAGGGCCTCACTAAGTTGCTGGGGCTGGCCTTGACCTTGTGATTCTCCTGTCTCAGCCTCCTGAGCTGCTGGGATTACAAACATGTGCCACTGTGCCCAGCTAGCTCTTAACTTTTTCAATGAAATGCTTCAGAGACATTTATTCCTTCCTTGGCCTTCAGGAGATCTGCCCTTTTCTTGTTAGGACAAATGAGAACTAGTCCCTCTTCCTTCCCCATTATTCAGTATCTTCTTTGGAAGGTGATAATACCACCTTCTTGGTACTTACCTCATGAGCTTAAGACCATTTTATTTATTTTTCTCCAATAAAGGTTGGAATTGCTTAGGGAAAAGGTGTTTTAGGCATGCTCCGGATATATCTGATTCTCTCTTAGGAAGCGGTGGGAAGGCTTGGTGCACATCTCTGAGCTCCGGCGGGAAGGCCGCGTGGCCAATGTGGCTGATGTGGTGAGCAAAGGCCAGAGGGTTAAGGTCAAAGTGCTGTCCTTCACAGGGACCAAGACCAGCCTGAGCATGAAGGTAGGTGAGATCTCCAGCCTATTTCTACATTTGATGACTAAGGGAGTGTGAGATAGCAAGTGAGCTAACGCCCTTGTTTCTCTGCCCTAGGATGTAGATCAAGAGACTGGAGAAGATCTAAACCCAAATCGACGCCGAAATTTGGTTGGAGAGACCAACGAAGAGACCTCAATGCGGAATCCGGATAGACCCACTCACCTTTCTCTTGTCAGTGCCCCTGAAGTTGAGGATGACTCACTGGAGCGCAAGCGCCTCACCCGCATTTCTGATCCAGAGAAGTGGGAGATCAAACAGGTTGGGGCTATTAACTTTCATGGCCACAGTCACCTATTATGTAGAGTGGTGGTTAGGAGTGGGCATCCTGGAGTATGGTGGCCTGGGTTGACTTTTGGCCACTTACTATTTTGTGATCCGGAGTCAAATTATTGTTCCTTTTTGTGACTCAGTGCCCTCATTTGTAAAACAGGTCTAATGATGATGTTGTGGGAATTAAAGAGATGAATATAGTTGAAACTCTTAGGTTAGTGCCTGGCATATGGTAATTGCTCTTTAAGTCTTTGTTATTGTTTTTATCATTCTTCAGTAAACATTAGTACTATGATATGTCAGGCTCTGTTTTGTGCTGGAGCTACAAAGACAAATATTTCATGATTCCTACCTTTGAGGAGCTCAAAGTCCAGTGGAGGAGACAGAGCTAAATAAATACTTGTGAAGGGTTACATGTCACATATTAAGAAATATAAAGAGTACTATGGAAATAAGGGAAGGGACAGGTAATTCTTCCTAGGGATAACACCTTGGAGCTGATGCTTTTCAGCACCATGTCATAGTGTGTCGCCGCCTGAAGCGATGGCCGCTTGGAGCAGCAAAGCCGCGGGAATAAGTTCAGAGGCAGACTGAAAACAAACAGGATCTTTATTCTGTCAGTTTCTCTCTCTGGCTCTAACAACTAACACGTACCACACACCAGCAAACAACCAACAACCAAAATGGCCCCGATCTGCTCCGCGCTCGGCCCAAGTCTCTCGAGATCCCGGGCCAGGTCTCGTGAGACTATGGAAGGCTGCAATGTCTAAAACTCCATGGCCCGAAGTCAACCGCAATCAATAGCCATCTCCCCAAACAGGGCTCCTACAATAGTGCTCCCCAGGGATGGGATATGTGATGTTAGAGGCTCTGACATTGTGGGTCAGAGGAGAAAAAAAAACAAAACCTTGGTTTCCTGCATGAAATCTCTGTAATTAACTGTTAGAAAAGAGTTTTGATTCTGACAGATTACAAATGCTGCCTCTGTCTTTTGGCTAGATGATTGCTGCCAATGTCCTTTCCAAAGAAGAGTTTCCAGACTTTGATGAAGAGACTGGCATTCTCCCTAAGGTGGACGATGAAGAAGGTAACTAGCCACTTAGATTGACCAGGATATTGGATTGGGAGGATAATTGACAAGTTGAGTCATTAGACTGGGCTGTCTATAGTTTAACCCAGTGGTTGTAAATCATTTGTTCCTTGAGTCTCACCACTCATCTCTTGATATAAGTAAGAAGGTCATTTGACTGTCAAGTGTTCATGTTATTGAGCTGGGGATGTAGATCAGTGGTGGAGCACTTGCCTTGCATGCGTGAGGCTCTGGGTTCAATCCCCAGCACTGCAAAAAGGAAAAAAAAGTGTTTATGTATTTTGCTTGTTGCTTGTAATAAGTTTTCAAGATATAAAAAGTTATATTTTGGAGGGACTGGGATTGTAGCTCAGTGACAAAGTACTTGCCTAGCATGTGTGAGGCATTGGGTTCAATCATCAGCACCACATAAAAATAAATACATAAGCTGGGCGTGGTGGCGCACGCCTGTAATCCCAGCACTTGGGAGGCTGAGGCAGGAGGATCATGAGTTCAAAGCTCAGCCTCAGCAATGGCGAGGCACTTAGCAACTCAGTGAGACCCTGTCTCTAATAAAATACAAAAAAGGGCTGGGGATGTGGCCCAGTGGTCGAATGCCCCCGAGTTCAATTCCCAGTACCACACACAAAAAATAAATACATACATACATACATACATACATACGTACGTACGTACATATATAAAATAAAGGTATTGCTGGGTTCGGTGGCACACACCTCCAGTCTCAGAGGCTGGGAAGGCTGAGACAGTAGGATCGAGAGTTCAAAGCGGTGAGGCACTAAGCAACTCAGAGACCCTGGCTCTAAATAAAATACAAAATAGGGGGCTGGGACTGTAGCTCACTGGTAAAGCACTTGCCTTGTATGTGTGAGGCACCTAGTTGGATCCTCAGCACCACATAAAAATAAAAAAAGTTAATGTGTGTCCATCTACAACTAAAAAACTAATAAATAAATAAATAAAAATACAAAATAGGGGATGGGGATGTGGCTCAGTGGTAGAGCACTCGCCTAGCACGTGCACGGCCTGGGTTTGATTTTCAGCACCACGTAAAAATAAACGCATTGTGTACAACTAAAAGCAAACAAATATTAAAAAAAAAAAAATACAAAATAGGCCTGGGGATGTGGCTCAGCGGTTTGACTGTCCCTGAGTTCAATCCCCAGTACCAAAAAAAAAAAAAAAAAAAAAAAAAAAAAGGTATTATGTTCATTTACAACGAAAAATATTAAAAAATAGAGTTACATTTGGGGGAATAAATTTTTTTTTTTTTTTTTTTTTTTTTTTTTTGTGGTACCGGGGATTGAACTCAGGGACACTTGACCACTGGGCCACATCCCCAGCCCTTTTTTGTGTTTTTATTAGAGACAGGGTCTCACTGAGTTGCTAAGTGCCTCGCCATTGCTGAGGCTGGCTTTGAACTCACGATCCTCCTGCCTCAGCCTCCCAAGTGCTGGGATTACAGGCGTGCGCCACCGTGCCCGGCTTGGGGGAATAAATTTGATCTTATAATCTTAGTAATTATTCTGAAAACCCTGGATCTACCTAGATTATTCTGAGTTGCCCTGGTAACAACTATTAATTCAACCTATTAGTAATTTTTTAAAATTGTGAAATAAATCCTATAATGGAGCATATGTAACTAGTATAACAATAATAATTGAGCACTTATGTACCCACTACCCAGTTTAAGAAGTAGAACTTTACCTGCACCTTTGAAGCCCTTACATGCCTTTCTCTGATTAAATATTCCTTTTTCCATCTGGGGTAACTGCCATCCTAAATTTTGCACTAGTCATTCACTTACTTTTCCTTACTGTTTTATCATCTACATGTCTATCCCTAAATGTTGTTTAATTAGTCTGTTGTTTAAGTTAATTCATTTATGGGTTTTGTTTTTTGCAATGCTGAGGATTAAAACCAAGGCTTTTGGGCTGGGGCTGTAGCTCAGCGCCAGAGCTCTTGCCTAGCATGTGTGAGGCACTGGGTTTGATCCTCAGCACCACAGAAAAATAAATAAAGGTATTCCGTCCATTTATAACTATAAAAAGTAAAAATTAAAAGAAACAAACAAGACTTTGCATACTAGTGTATGCTAGGCATGCACTCTACCACTGAGCTACACCCCTTGGTTTCTTTTTTCTTTTCTTAACTCTCATACTTTTAATATTTATCCTTGTTCCTATTTATAGTTGTAGTTCATGTTTTCATTGCTGTAGAGTGTTATATAAATTCACTATAATGTATCCATTTTAGTTTGTTTTTTTAACTGGGGATTGAACCCAGAGGCACTTTATCCCTGAGCTACACCCCCAATCCCTCTTAATACCATTTAAAAGTTTGCACAGGCTTTGCTTTTTGTTGTTTTTGCTTATTTTTTTTTTGTTTTGTTTTTAATATTTTTTTAGTTGTAGTTGGACACAATACCTTTATTTTATTTATTTATTTTTATGTGGTGCTGAGGGTTGAATTCAGCACCTCGCATGTGTAGGCTACCACTGAGCTACAACCCCAGCCTCTGTTTTGTTTTGTTTTTGTGGTATTGGGGATTGAACCAGGGTGTTTACTGCTGAGCTACATCCCCATCCCTTTTTTTTTGGTACCTGGGATTGAACTCAGGGGCACGCAACCACTGAGCCACATCCCCAGCCCTGTTTTGTATTTTATTTAGAGGCAGGGTCTCACTGAGTTGCTAAGTGCCTCACCATTGCTGAGGCTGAACTTTCGATCCTCCTGCCTCAGCCTCCCAAGTGCTGGGATTACAGGCATGCGCCACCACGCCCAGCCTCATCCTTTTTTATTTTTTCTTTTGAGACAGGGTCTTGCTAAATTCTTGAGGCTGGCCTCAAACTTATGATTCCTCTACCCCAGTCGCTGGATTTACAGGCCACAATACCCAACATGGCCTAGCTTCTTTTGAAAGCAGCTTTGATCAGTTCTAGGGCTGGAGCACAAATGTCCCAGAAATGGCTGGGGGGTTGTCGAGGGGGAGGAATAGACACCTGGACTAGTTTCACTTGCATTGCTGTCTTTTTGACCTTGGAAGCTATTTTTTTTTATTGGTGCTAATAGAAATTAATGTTTGGGTGAAAATGATTGTTCTTTTCTCTTATTTGTTTATGACTAATTCTTCTTTGGGCACTTTTAGATGAGGACCTTGAGATTGAACTAGTTGAGGAAGAGCCTCCATTCCTGAGAGGGCACACCAAGCAAAGTATGGATATGAGTCCCATTAAAATCGTTAAGGTAAGAAGTGCTGGGACTTCAACCTGGAAATGTCCCATAGACTTCTTTTCTTAAATAGGTCAGATTATCAGAGCTGTGTAAATAGAACTCAGGCCACTTAAGGTAGTACTTACTGTTGGGCTGGGGTTGTGGCTCAGCGGCAGAGCGCTCGCCTCACACGTGTGGGGCCCAGGTTCGATCCTCAGCACCACGTAAACATAAATGTATTGCATTGTATACAACTAAAGCAAATAAATAAATATATATAAAAAAAAAAGGTAGTACTTACTGTTAGGCAAAGTCTAGAATATTTTTGTTTTAAATGGAGATTGGCTAGGCTCTGTTGCTTTTGCTTTTTTAGTTTTTGTTTGAGCTCATTTTGTATTTTGGGAAGGAGATCGATAAATAAGAGTATGGATCTACTCTCATTGCCTTTGCCTAGATTCCTTACGGGCCAATTGCATTATCAAGGCAATTTTCAAGGGTTCATCTGATCAATTTTGTCTTGTTCCCTAATAAGCTATAGAACTGGGTGTTGGAGGGCAGAGCCATGAGGAGAATGCACACCAGAATCCATAGAATTGTTAAAAACTTTTAGGTATGGGGAAAAAACACACCCATATAATGCTTAAAATTCATTTATATAACTCTCTGTATTATTTCTCCCATGTGGTCATCTTGTAATTGCTTGACATTAGTGACAGAGAATTGACCATCCCTTAAGGAAACATATTCCATCTTTAGATGGTTCTGATCATCCATTCTTTTGTTCTTATGGTCATACAGGAATTCTTTCCTGTCCCTTTCTTATATCCTTCATACATTTAAAGGTTGCACTGTTACTAACTTTCTTGGGGGTTCTTATCATCAAGCTAAAAATCCCAATTCTTTGAGTGATTTTTCATTTTTATCTCCATGTGCTGCGGTTTATCCATTTATTTTATGTAGTCTGGAATTTTATTCTAGCTGTGGTCTCATATTTTAGATTACAGTGTCTTAACATCTGCATTTTATTCACAGGCATTTAATGCATGTTGCTTTTTCCTGTGTTGCTCTAGAACCCAGATGGCTCCCTCTCCCAAGCAGCCATGATGCAGAGTGCCTTGGCCAAGGAAAGGCGGGAACTCAAGCAGGCCCAGCGTGAAGCCGAGATGGATTCTATTCCCATGGGACTCAATAAACACTGGGTTGATCCTCTGCCTGATGGTAGGACCCTTGGAGGGACTGTACCTTTTTTAAGAATATGAGCCTTTACATATACATATAGAAGACACTGCCAGTACACATGAAAATTTAGCCTCATTTTCCCCCTTCCATTAGAGTATATTTGTTTGCTTGGCTTTTTTTTTTTTTTGTATTGGGAATTGAACCAAGGGGCACTTTACCACTGATCCACATTCCCATCCCTTTTTATTTTAAAACTGGGACTTGCTAAGTTGCTGAGGATGGCCTTAAACTCGCAATCCTCCTGTCTCAGCCTCTCAGGTTGCTGACTGTAGGCATGCACTGCCCCACCCAGATGTTTTTTTTTGAAACAAGTATTTAAAATGTTTTAGTAACTCTGCTCAGATCATTAGATTGGCTGAGTGTTTATCCTAAATACTTTAAAAGTTTTGATCTAAAAATAATGCAACTTTTTATTATTTATTTTAGTATTAGGATTGAACCCAGGGGTGCTTAACCAATGAGCCACGTCTCTAGTCCTTTTTGTTTTTATTTTTATTTTTTATTTTGAGACAGGGCATGATTAAGTTGCATAGGGCCCTGCTAAGTTGCTGAAGCTGGCCTCAAATTTGAGATCCTCCTGCCTTAGCCTCTCAAGTTGCTGGGATTACAGTAATGTGCCACCATGCCTAGTGATGATCCCACTTTCATCCTCCTTTTTGCAGTGGCATGCCTATAATCCTAGCTACGTGGGATGCTGAGGCAGGAGGATAACAAGTTTTAGGCCAGGCTGGGTAACTTAGACTCTGTCTCAAATGAAAAATAAAAAGAACTGGGATGCAGCTTAATGGTAGAGTGTCCCTGGGTTCAATCCACAGTACCGTATACTTCTTTGTGCAGTAAATATTAGCTAATTACTGGACATAGTCATAACAGATAATTCTTAATTTGATTTAGGCAATTGGGGATACAACTGTGAATTATATACACATGATCCTTGCTCTTAGAGGCATACAGCTTAGCAGGGGAGATGGACATTAACCAAATAACTACCAGATAACTGACTAATTAATTATATTCTGTTCAGTTCTCTCTGAAGAAGTACAGGTAGTATAATTGGCTGATGGGGGTGTCATGTCCCTGGGGAAGTTGAGATACGAAGGATAAATAGGACTTAAGTTTATCAGAGGGTGTTGGGAATGTGTTTGAGGTAGAGGAATAGCCTGTGCTGGTTCTGTGGGGTTAGAAAGAGGACCTTATAGGAAGTCTGTGTAGCTGGAGAGTAGTGAGTGAGGGGCAGGAGTTGAGGCAGAATTGGCAGGCCAGGGCTTTGTGAATGGCATTAGGAATCTGAGTTTAATTCTAGGTGTATTGGGAGGTGTTGAAAAGTGTTCAGCATGAAAATGTTCTAAGTAGGGGAATGGCATGATCAGAGGATCATTTGGGGTGCCCTGAAGACTGAGTTAGATGGGGCAAAAGTAGACATGTGAATCACAGGCTTTAAGAGGAAAGAGGATAGCGGCTTGAACACAGAGGTAGCAGACAGGTAGGATGTGCTTGAAAAATGTGATTTGTTGACGGAGGGAAAGGAAAATAGAAGTAGGCAAAGATGACTTTTAGGTTTCTGGTGTGAGTACCTGGGTGAGTCCTCTGGGATAGGGGACTCCAGAAGAAAAATTAGGCTTATGATGAAAGATTATGAATTCAGTTCTGGATTTGTATCCAAGGTAACTAGAGGATATCTTAGGTGAGGTATCAAATAGGTTGTTAAGTATAATAAGTATAACAGAGAGATCTGGGCTGGAAGGAGAGTATTTTTATTTATTTATTTATTTATTTGCTTTAGTTGTACACAATGAGTTTATTTTTACATGGTGCTGAGGATCGAACCGGGGCCGCGCACATGCTAGGCGAACGCTCTACCGCTGAGCCACAATCCCAGCCCATGGAAGCAGAGTTTTGAGAATTGGGTTTGGATAACTGTTTGGCCACAAGTAATAGATATTCAAAATATTATGTTATCATTAGAAGGTTGGAAATATTAATTTATTGTTTTAAAAAAAAAATCATCCTTTTTCTCAGAATAAGCCCCAGTTTCATGAGCCTTTGATGTCCTTTTTCAAAGTTCATTTATTTGCTTAGTAGACTTGAAGTTTGTGTGTGTGTATGTTGGGGGGCGGGTATCCCCATAAATGGGGATTGAACTCAGGTCCTTTAACACTGAGCTACATCCTCAGCCCTTTTTAATTTTTATTTTATTTTGAAATAGGTTCTTGTTTAGTTGCCAAGACTGACCTTGAGCTTGCAATCCTCCTGTCTCAGTCTCCAAAATTGCTAGGATTACAGGCACGTGCCACCACACCAGGCTGAAGTATATACACATATATTTTTAAATACTTTTTTAGTTGTAGATGGACACAGTATCTTTATTTTTATTTATTTATTTTTTTTAATGTGGTGTGAGGATTGAACACAGGGCCTCACATGTGCAAGGCAAGCACTCTACCACTGAGCTATAACTACCCAGCCCTGAAGTATACTTTTATAGCATGCTTTTGCCAAAGTCATAATATATTTGCTTATTCTGAAGAGCCACTAAAATTCTGTTGATTCTTTTGCTCCTTATTTAAGCTACAGATTCCATGGTTAACCTTGAAAACATTAAGCCAGGTGAAAGAAACTAGACACAAAAAACCACATATCCAATGAAATGTCCAGAATAGGTCAACCCAAAGAGATAGAAGAGACAAGTTTGTTGCCAAGGAGAGGGGAAAAGGGGGAAAAGAGATTTCTTTGGGGGTGATAAAAATGTTCTAAAATTAGATGGTGGTGAGGGTTGCACAACTTTGTGAATACACAGTAAGCCACAGAGTTGTCACTTGAAAAGAATGATATCAGCCAGGTGCAGCAGAGCATGCCTGTAATCCAAGCAGCTCAGGAGGCTGAGGCAGGAGGATCATGAGTTCAAAGCCAGCCTCAACAACTTAATGAGGTCCTAAGCAACTCAGTGATACCC
Organism: Tamias sibiricus; assembly: GCA_025594165.1. Lineage (NCBI taxonomy): Eukaryota > Metazoa > Chordata > Mammalia > Rodentia > Sciuridae > Tamias > Tamias sibiricus. Next base: position 21,160,582 of record CM046660.1, on the reverse strand, counting down.
TGTCTCTAAATAAAATATAAAAAACAGACTGGGGATGTGGCTTAGTGATTAAGTGTCCCTAGGTTTAATCCCAGGTACCAAAAAATAATAATAAGAAGAAGAATGATATGTTGAAATAAAATAAATATATAAAAAATTTTATATAAAATAAATAAAATAAAAATTAAACTATATTTCAATAAAGCACTTACTAAAAAATTTAAATTCCAGAATCAAACAATCAAGTCTTGACCTCTTTCAGCTAATCTTTTTTTGTTAGGAGGTGTCACAGATTGTAGCACCACTTATTTTTTTTTTAATGTTTATTTTAGGGGCTGGGGTTGTGGCTCAGCGGTGGAGCGCTCGCCTAGCACGTGTGCAGCCTAGGTTCAATCCTCAGCACCATGTAAACATAAATGCATTGCATTGTGTACAACTAAAGCAAATAAATATTTATTTTATTTATTTGCTTTAGTTGTGCACCATGTGTTTATTTGTACATGGTGCTGAGGATCGAACCCGGGCCGTGCATATGCTAGGCGAGCGTTCTACCGCTGAGCCACATCCCCAGCCCCTGTAGCACCACTTATTACGGACTCTTTCCCTTGCCTATCTCCTGTTTCCCCTTCCCTGTTCTTTTCTTGACATTAATTTGTTTCTCTTGAGTACTGTTGATCAAGAATCAGGCTGAACACATGTGGTACCCACCTACCATTTCATTGATTCCCCAGGTTTATCTTGAGGTAACATGAGGACACTACTCACTTGCCTGTTTTCCTTTATAGCGGAAGGCAGGCAGATTGCTGCCAATATGAGGGGGATTGGGATGATGCCCATGACATTCCAGAGTGGAAGAAGCATGCCTTTGGGGGCAACAAAGCTTCTTATGGAAAAAAGACCCAGATGTCAATCCTTGAGCAGAGGGAGAGCCTGCCCATCTACAAACTGAAGGAGCAACTGGTTCAGGTGGGAAGCACTTTTATGATGTATTGGTGGTAGCTGCATAGAGGTATTTGCTAAGTAACTGGACAGGTATGTGCATATTTGAAGTGGCTCTTTCAAAAGGGATAAGGAAAAAAAAAACAAAACATTTCCAAATACTTTTTAAAGAAATGTATATTATTCTATACTTCTTTTTTTTCCTTTGAGGAGATAAATTTTTTAATTGGGGACCCTGGATCAGTTCCAGTGGGCGGAATAGCGTGGCGCATAGAACAACAGCCCTGGGCAGTAATTAAAAATAGGTATACTCAGTCAATAAACCATAGGCAAGAATCTTGCTTTAGATACTTATTTCCATCTCTTTTTTAAGATCATCAAACCTTCCTTGAGGTAACCAAGTTCACTAGTTTTCAATGAATCCTTTCAATAGTATCTCATGTGTATAAGCAAGTATAAATATATGTGTACACAAACAATTTTTGGGGAGGAGTGGTACTGGGCATTGATTGAACCCAGGACCTACACACGTTAGGCAAGCACTCTTTATTTTTTTTTTTTTTAATATTTTTATTTATTTGCTTTTAGTTGTACACAATGCGTTTTATTCAATGCGTTTTATTTGTACGTGGTGCTGATGAGGATCGAACCCCGGTCGCCCACATGCTAGGCAAGTGCTCCACCACTGAGCCACAATCCCAGCCCCAAGGCAAGCCCTCTTCATCTGAGTTATATCTTGACCCTTTTTTATTTTTTTGAGACAGGATCTTGCTAAATTGCGCAGCCTGACCTCAAATTTGCAGTGCTCCTGTCTCAGCATCCCACATAACTGGGATTATAGGCATGCACCACCATGCCCAGCTCATAGATTGTTCCTTTTTCAAAATCCATTTTTAGTGCTTTTATGTGTGGATATGCTTATTTAACTACTACTGTATTTATAGACATATAGGTTTATCACAATCTAACAAATAGTGTGAAAATATGAAATAGATAATTTTTTAAAATATTTATTTATTTATTTACTTTAGTTGTACACAATGCAGTGCATTTATGTTTACGTGGTGCTGAGGATCGAACCCGGGCTGCGCACGTGCGAGGCGAGTGCTCTGCCGCTGAGCCACAGCCCCGGACCTGAAATAGATAATTTTGGGGGGAGAGATATTGGAGATTTGGGAGTGGTGGTGGGAAGAACGCTTTTTATTATTGTCTTTTAAATTTGCTGTTGAATTCTTTAACTATATATTGAATTCTTTATTATATGTATGTCCCTTTTCCTTGTTTTAGTGTTAGAACATAAGCATTTATTATTTTATTCCTGTGTAATGTATGGCAAATTCTAATGACCTGATTTAAATTCTACTTTCAGGCTGTACATGACAACCAGATCCTGATTGTTATTGGAGAGACAGGATCTGGAAAGACAACACAGATCACCCAGTACCTGGCAGAGGCAGGCTACACCTCCAGGGGCAAGATTGGGTGTACCCAGCCCAGAAGAGTGGCAGCCATGTCTGTGGCCAAAAGAGTGTCAGAGGAGTTTGGTTGTTGTTTAGGTCAAGAGGTAGGTGGTTAGTAAAGCTACTCCGGAAATGCCAGAAGAAAAATATAAATGCCTGTAGGAGCCCTGTTTGGGGATTGGCTTGAATTGCGGTTGACTATGAGCCGTGGAGATTTGGCCTTTGTCGCCACCCGTAGTCTCACGGGATTGTTGCGGGATCTCGAGTGACTTGGCCGAAATTGCTGATCGGGTCAGCGCCATTTTAGGGTGTGTTTTTTGGCGTGTGTTAGTCGTTATTAGAACCAGAAAGAAAAGTTATCAGAATAAAATGCTGTTTGTCTCCAGTTTGCTTCTAAAGTTTTTCCCGCGGCTCCGTTGCTCCAAGCGCTTCAGACAACAACAAATGCCCATACCCTTATTCTATAAAATGAGAATATTACTACCTTTCTTCAGAATTCTCCTGAGGGAGGATTTTCATTGTTATCATCGATCTATTCAGGGTCAAGTCCAAGGCAGACTTTACTAGAAGAAATAGATTCTTACCTATTTCTAGTAGTTATGAGCACTAGTCTGACTGCTTTGAAATCTTGTCTGATAATTGCAAAAGGGGGAGGTTTATGCCTTAGGTTTTTGACTTCTGTTCTGCTTTAGGTGGGCTACACCATTCGGTTTGAGGACTGCACTAGTCCTGAAACAGTCATCAAATACATGACAGACGGTATGTTGCTCAGAGAATGCCTGATCGACCCTGACCTAACTCAGTATGCGATCATCATGCTGGACGAGGCACATGAGAGGACAATTCACACCGACGTGCTCTTTGGATTGTTGAAAAAGGTAGTCTTTACTATTTTACTTATTGAAAACTGATTTTTTTGAGAATAGGCTGTGAGTACCTATGTCCTTTTGGGTAGTCTTTTTAGTAAGCCACATTGCATTTCCCTTTAGACGGTTCAAAAACGGCAGGACATGAAACTGATTGTCACATCAGCTACCTTGGATGCAGTGAAATTTTCTCAGTACTTCTATGAAGCGCCTATCTTCACCATCCCAGGTCGAACATACCCAGTGGAAATATTGTACACAAAGGAACCTGAGACAGATTATCTGGATGCAAGCCTGATCACTGTCATGCAGATCCACTTAACAGAGCCACCAGGTGAGAAGAAAGAATATTTCTTCCCTCTAAGATAAAAAATCCTAATGTGGGTATACCTTGTAAATACTGGTCTCTTGAGATTCTGTAAGTCTCAAGATTGCATATTTAAAATGGTGGTGGTAGGCAGGCACAGTGGCAACCCACCTCACCTGTACAGGAGGCTAAGGCAGAAGGATCACAAGTTCGAGGCCAGCTTGGTCAACTTGGTGAGGCCCAAAATATAAAGGTCTGGGGCATGGCTCAGTGCTTGTCTAGCATGTGTAGGCCTTGGGTTCAATTCCTAGTATTGGGAAAAAAGAAAGAAAGAAATGATAGTGGTTAAAGTGTAAAAAATGGTGGGCGGGTTTAGATGCACCTATTTAAGTATGGGTTGATGATGATTTCTTGGTTTAGTTAGAGGTCAGAATGTGAATGTGTATTTTCTGTTATTTTGAGGTCTATTAGCCTTTTTATAACCTTTGTGTAAAATGCATACAAGCCAGGCACTGTCATATCTGGGATTCCAGATACTTAGAAGGCTGAAGCAGGAGGGTCACTTGAGCCTGGAAGTTTGGGGCCTGCCTGGGGAATTTAGTAAGACTATCTTTACTTTAAAAACAACAATAACAGCAATGCACACACAGTAAATTAATGCTGTGTTCTCTTCATAGGTGATATCTTGGTTTTCTTGACTGGTCAGGAAGAGATCGATACTGCTTGTGAGATCCTGTATGAAAGAATGAAATCCCTAGGACCTGATGTTCCAGAGTTAATTATCCTCCCAGTGTACTCTGCTCTTCCCAGTGAGATGCAGACCCGAATCTTTGACCCAGCTCCTCCTGGCAGCAGAAAGGTAACTTTGAGCTAAAATAAGATACTCCTCTGTGCCCTGAAATCATGTGGTCTATGTAGCCAGGTGTGGAGGAGATTGCATAAGAGCTTAGGGTGTATTTGAGTCTTGTATGTTAGGTTTGTTTGTTTGTTTTGATTGAACCTACGGGCGCTTAATCACTAAGCCACATCCCCAGCCCTTTTTTGTATTTTATTTAGAGACAGAGTCTTGCTCAGTTGCTTAGGGCCTCACCAAGTTGCTGAGGCTGGCTTTGATCCTCCTGCCTCAGCCACCCAAGCCACTGGGATTATATGTGTGTACCACCGTGCCTGGCTTGTATGATATGTTTTAGGTACTGGTCCAGCCAGTTTATTTATGAACAAGGAACAAGGGTCTCTCTCTCTCTCTCTCTCTCTCTCTCTCTCTCTCTCTCTCTCTCTCTCTCTCTCTTTCTCTCTCTCTCTCTTTTTTTTTTTTTGCAGTGCTGGGGATTGAACCAAGGACCTTGTGCATGTGAGGCAAGCACTCTACCAACTGAGCAGTCATCCTCCCCACCAAACATTCACCCCTGTGCTTAGCCCCTGGGAACCACTAATCTATACTTGCCATCTCTGTGGATTTGCCTATTCTAGACATTTCATGTAAATGAAATCATACAACATGTGGTCCTTAGTAACTGGCTTCTTTTGCTTAGCATGTTTCCAAGATGATCCACATTATAGCATATGTCAACACTAAATTTCTTTTTATTGCTGAATACTGTTCTATGGTATGAATGTACTACATTTTGTTTACTGTTCATCGTTTGATAGACGTTTGGACTGTTTGTGCCTTGGGGTTTATAATGAATAATGCTGCTATGCACACTTTTTTTTTTTTTTTTTTTGGTACCAGGGATTGAACTCAGGGGCACTCGACCACTGGGCCACATCCCCAGCCCTTTTTTGTATTTTATTAGAGACAGGGTCTCACTGAGTTGCTAAGTGCCTCGCCACGGTTGAAGCTGGCTTTGAACTCGCGATCCTCCTGCCTCAGCCTCCCAAGTGCTGGGATTACAGGCGTGAGCCACCGCGCCCGGGGCTATGCACACTTTTTTACAAGTTTTATGTATGTATGTATGGGGGACTGAACCCAGAACCTTGTGTATGCCAAGCAAGCACTCTGTGTTTGAGAGCTATGTCCCCAGCCCTTTTTTTTTGGAACGTGTCTTGCTAAGTTGCCTAGGCTGGCCTTGAACTGGCTATTCTCATGCCTCAGCCTCCTGAATAGCTGAGCTTATAAGCATGCACCATCTGTTTACAAGTTTTTGTGGACATATGTTTTCATTTCTCTTAAATATATACCTAGGAGTATAAACATATGGCTTTGGATAACTCTAAGGAGCTCAAATAAATGAGACCTGGTAGGTACTGGGAGGTGGAGGGGAGAAGGTAAAGGAAAAGTCAGGCATGACTCCCAGGTTTCCTACTTGGGCATCTGGATGGAAGATGGTTGTTGAGGAGATGAACACAGGAGGAGAAGCAGGTTTGAGGGGAAAATGGTGAGGTTTTTCCTTTCTTCTATTCCTGGTGGTTGGACTTGTATTTTTTTAAATATTTTTTTAGTTGTTGACAGACGTTTATTTTATTTATTTATACACAGTGCTGAGAATCAAACCCAGTGCCTCACATATGCCAGGCAAGTGCACTACCGCTGAGCTCCAGCCCCAGCTCCTGGACTTGTTTTTAAACAGGCCTTCTGCAGCTCTGTGGCAGGTAGAGGGCTTTTAGGGCCAGTAAGATATTGGAATTATGAGAGATATTTGGGTATCTCCTAGCAATGATTTTTGTAAGCAATTGTATTTTATGAGCTGAACCTCTGGGTGGAAGAACAGTGGCAGAGCCAAGCTGAGAATAATAATCTTCTAGATCACATAGACTGCTGCACACACACAAACCGTGAAATTCCTTTGTTGCCTCGTGGTTCATTTTATGATCAGGGAAAAAAATAAACAATCTCCCTCTTGTTCCACATATATGAACAGCCCATTTTGTAGTCCAGATGTCTCGGTGGGGGGAAGAAAAATCTCATTTTGCACTGGCACATGTGATGCCAGGAAATCTCTGCTTTCCCAGGGTGCTAGAAAATTAAAATTGTAGTAATCAGCACTGGATCTAGACAAAGAGATATGCAGCCATTTACACTAAATGAAATTGGCTTCGATCAGCCTTAACTCTTCACTATTCCTCTTCTCTCAGGAACCATCCCCCCTCCGACGTAACCCACCAGGTGAAGGAACCTCCTCTCTGCCCATTGGAGGCTGAACTTGGATTAAATGTCATTTTAACTTGCTTGAAAGGAGATAGCTACACACTCCCTAGGGAAGATGTCAAGAGTTCAGAAGTCTTGTCATACCTTAGCTCACTCTAGCTGTGCCTCTCCCTCTTGCAGGTTGTGATTGCCACCAACATTGCAGAGACATCACTGACTATTGATGGCATCTACTATGTTGTGGACCCTGGATTTGTGAAGCAGAAAGTTTATAATTCCAAGACAGGGATTGATCAACTTGTGGTGACACCTATTTCTCAGGTATGGTGGCTCAGCCAGTGGCTTTCTTGAAAATCCTGGTTAAGGCCTTTCTGAAGTGTTTTATGTTTCCATATTTTAAAATTATTTTCAAAGATGAACTTAGTGGGACAAGAGAAAGTTTCATGTTTATCATCTTTAGTGTTTCAACATTAAAATGACATATGAAACATGAACTTCAAAGAAAGTTTGAATTCTGGTATCCTGTTACCCAATTTAGTTGAAAAGAATGTAATTTTTAAAGTCCTGCACTTAGCCTTACATAGGTAAGATAGTAATGATTCGTGAGACACAGTTCTTCAGTAACTATGGAATCATTTCCTGCCTAAATTACATTCTAAAATGAATTACCTGATCACCTTTTTGAGGGCAGTTTGGTAATAGAACATCCACATTTTTGAAGTTCATCTCTTTAACCTAACTGTTCCACTTCTAGAAATATACATGAAAGCTAGAAATGATCAAATACATATCCAAAGGTAACAGAAAAGAGTGTTTAATTAAAACCTTTTATTTTGGTACCGGGGATTGAACTTAGGGGCACCTGACCACTGGGCCACATCCCCAGCCCTTTTTTGTATTTTATTAGAGACAGGGTCTCACTGAGTTGCTAAGTGCCTCGCCATTGCTGAGGCTGGCTTTGAACTCATGATCCTCCTGCCTCAGCCTCCCAAGTGCTGGGATTACAGGCGTGCTCTACTGCGCCTGGCAAACATTTTTTATATTACGGGAAACCTGGAAAAATTTCTAAGTGAGCTTCAAAAGGGAAGTAATTTAATAATATATGGTATATCTGTGCCACAGAATGTTATGTGGCTTAACCATTACTATGTATCTATATTTAATAAAATAAACATGTAACTGTGATAAATTATTTGAAAAAAGCAAGCTATAAAATAGCATGAACGGTATAATCCAATTTTTGTTTAAAACTACATGGTGTGCTTTTCCACAGAGTGGATATGAGTGAGGCCTGGTTGAGACTGAGTAAGCTAAATGTTAGCTAAGGGTTTTTTTGGGGTGATGCTGTTGGTTTCTGTGCTGATAGGTGGTATGCATTTTTTCTTTATACTTTTATATATTTTCTTAATATTTTATAACAGGCATGTGTTAATTTTGTAACCTATAAAGTTATCTTCATTTTGAGACTTAAATAACAATGATAGTTAATGCTTAAAGGGCATTATTGAGTGCCTGGTACTATTCTAGGTACTTTTTTTCTTTGCTAGTACTAGGGATCAAACCCAGGGCCTTGTACAAGGTAAACATGCATTCTGCCACTGAGCTATATCCCCAACCCCATGGGTACTTTTATATACGTTGACTTGGTACATTCTTACCCCGGTTTTAGATATTATTATCCTCATTTCACAAACGAGGAGACTGGGCACAGAGGGGTTAAGGGACTTGCCTAACATTACATAGTTGGTGGAACCAGGATTTGAAGCTGAGCAGTCTTGCTTGAGCTTGTGTGCTCTGTACAACTTCTCAGGGCATTGTGTGACCCTCACAGTGACCAAAAAAATTGTTATACATGCCTTTCCTGTTTTGGAGAGTGACATCTGTATAATGCTGTGGGGTCCTGCCACTGTTGCTGCTTGGATTTGTGTGTTTCTTGACATTTCTTATGTCATTCTTTAATTTGGAGCCGGTATAACAATTTGTAAATCCTGGTACTGTTTTTTTTTTTTATATATTTATTTATTTACTTTAGTTGTACACAATGCAATGCATTTATGTTTACGTGGTGCTGAGGATCGAACCCGGGCCGCGCACATGCGAGGCGAGCGCTCTGCCGTTGAGCCACAACCCCAGTCCCTGGTTTTTTTTGTACTAGGGATTGAATCCAGGGGTGCTTAAATCACTGAGCCACATCTCCAATCCTTTTTATTTTTTATTTTGAGACAGGGTCTCACTTAAGTTGCCAAGGACCTTGCTAAATTGCTGAGGCTGTGCTTGAATTTGCAATCCTTCTGAGCCACTGGGATTATAGGTATGCACTACCATGCTCAGCAATCCTGGTACTGTTTGTAACAACAGATGGTTTTGTCAGAAAATGACCCTCTTAGCCAGGTACATGCCTATAATCCCACTTGGGAGGCTGAGACAGGAGGATTGCAAGTTTGAGAACAGCCTCAGCAACTTAGTGAGGCCCTCAGCAACATAGTGTCCCTGGATTAAATCCCTAGTACAAAAAAAAAAAAAACTTAAGAAAAATTTTTGTGTTTCTTTTTCTCATGGTTGCAATTCTAATAGTTAAGTATGAGGTTTTGTGTATTTTTTAAGTATTTAATTTTTCTGATTATTAACAGAATACATATTCTGTATTTGGTAAAGTCTAAAGGAAATAGAACTCATCTTCACACCACCCTCAGAGTTAACCACTATTAATATCTTAGGGTATTTTTCCCCCAGCCATTTCAATCTAGTAATTTATATGTACACATAAAGACTTTCTACAAAATTAGTATTATAGAGTTTTGTAACTTCTTTCACTTAATATGAGTTATCGTTTCCTTCTGTCATTGAACATTACATACCTAATTTTGAAATGGCTGCAGAGTCATCATAGGTATGATTAACATACTTTATTTAGTTCTCTTATATGTTTGGTCATAACTCAGGAGATGGTATTTTATCATTGTTTTAGTTTTCTCTATTTCTTCCATTTTACCCTGCTCATCTTTGCCTCCCTTGAACAAACCCCTAAGGTGATGAGTATAGAGAGGGAATGGTAAGAGAGCATTGATAGTCTTGGAATGATCCTAAAGGAAGTGAAAAATAAATCCATTTCTGATTTTGCCAGTTGCCAAGTGCCTCCTACCAACAGATTTCCTGGGTAAAGCTGGTAAGTAGTGTTTAACAAATATGTTACTTTTATACCCACCCCCTAGGCTCAGGCAAAACAACGAGCTGGCAGAGCTGGGAGAACCGGCCCAGGGAAGTGTTACAGGCTATACACAGAACGTGCCTACCGAGATGAAATGCTGACCACCAATGTGCCAGAAATCCAGAGAACCAACTTAGCAAGCACAGTGCTGTCCCTCAAGGTAGAAATCACTGTCTTATTGGAAGGGGTTGGTGGGACAGTCCAATCCATTGCCTTCATAAATGAATCTTGGCTTTATGAACCTTGTTAAATACTTGACTGATCTCATGAAACCTGTTCCTTTGAGTGAAATACAAATGGCTGTGATAACGGCTTCCCCATGGCAGGTCAGGGGCAAAGTTGGTATGTCTGCTGTGAACACGCATTTTTTTCCTCATAATAACCAGCAGGATATTTGATTGTAACAGGTTTTAGTTAGGAGCATTTTCTAAAATGAAATTAGAAAAATATGATCAGTGCCAAACTGTGGACAAACACACTTAACCTCAACCACTTTAGCTTTCCAGTCTGATTCTGTTCTTTTACAAGGGGGGAAAAAACCCTTGTCTGAAAACTTTGCAGGAGAACTATCAGTAGAGATTTCAGACTGGCCCTCTGGGGGCTTGGTTTTCATTCTGAATCATTGTTCTTCCTCTCTTGGTCCCCAGGAGGACTTTCATTCTCTTTTGGCAGGAGGAGCTGCAAAAGTAATTTCCCAGCTGATGACATTTCCCCCGACACCAATGCTACCCTGGAGCCCTGGCACTTTACTAGTGCAGAGTGCTCTCTTGTCATTTATTATTCATTCTCTGTAAGAGAGGCTAAAACAGCTTCAGAAAAAATCTGCTCCAGTCTCTGGAGTGCCAACAGAGAGCCATCTGTGTCTCAGACTTCTGCTCCAAGCTGTGTGACCTTGGGCAAGTTTATTTGCTGTGCCCTCTGCTCTGTGGTCTTGTCTCAAACAGGGAGCTGTTAATAGTATCTGTTGTAAAGATTAGTGGAATATTGCAGGTAAAGACACTTGGCACACAGTGCTTAATAATTGCTAACATAATTTCTCATAGTTATTATTCACACAATTAAGCATTTATTGAACACCTGCTGTGTTTATGGTCATGATCACTTTATGAGAAAGAAATAGAAAGCTTCGGTCCTACCACATCACCCTTTGTACACATTGAATAGTGCATTACTCAGTCGCTTTTATTCATCAGATTAGCTAACAAATGTATTGAATAACTTCTGTGCCAGGCACATATGTAGATTGCACCGTGTGGTAGTTTTGTGAATGTGATTCTCACCCATTGTGAACTCTATGAGGGAGCATATCTTAAATATCTTTATGTCCCTACTACCCAACATGGTACAGAGTTCTTTACAAATGTACAGTAGAAATGATATATGCAGGGCTGGGGTTGTGACTCAGGTGTTTGCCTCACATGCCTGAGGCACTGGGTTCAATCCTCAGCACCACACTAAAAAAAAAAAAAAAAAAAAAAAAAAAGATAAAATAAAGATATTGTGTCCATCTACAATTTAAAAAAAAAAAAGAAATGATATATGCAGAGACAGGACAAACTAATATAACATCTTATTGTTATTATAAAATACATATAACATAAAATATTACTACTATAACCTTTTTTGGGGGTTTTGGTGGTGAGTATTGAACCCGGGCCTTATACATGCTAAGCACTTACTCTGCCAGTGAACTGCACTTCCAGCCATTGTAACCTTTTTTTCTTTCTTTTTTTTTTTTTTTTTAGTTCTGGGTGTTGAACACCACTAGGCAAGCACTGTACCACTGAGCTAAATCCCCAGTCCCATTGTAAACTTTTTAAGTGTATAATTGGCATTAAGTACATTCACAGTGTTGTCACTATGAACATTAGTATACAAATATTTGAGTCACTGCTTTCAGTTTTTTAGGTTTATATCTAGAGATATAATTGTTAGATCATATGATAGTTTGTGACTTTTTATTTGTTTTTGGAATTGGGGATTGAACCCAGGGGTGCTTAACCACTGAGCCACATCCCCAGCCCTTTTTTTATATTTTATTTAGAGTTGCTACGTCCCTCACTAATCTGCTGAGGCTTGCTTTGAACTCGTGATTCTTCTGCCTCAGCCTCCCGAGTTGCTGGGATTACAGATGTGCTCCACTGAGCCCACTTTATGTTTAACTTTTTAAAGTCTCATCAAACTGTTTTCCATGGCATTTGCACCATTTTATGTTCCTATGGCAGTGGTATAAGTTTTCATATTTCTCCTATCCCTGCCAACGCTTATTTTCTATTTGTGTTTTGTTTTGTTTTGCTTTTAATTAAAGACATACTAGTGGGTATGGAGTAGTATCTTGTTGTAGTTTTTTGTATGTTTTTGTTTTTTGCAGTGCTGGGGATCAAGTGCTGTGACACTGAGCTGCATTCCCAGCCCCTTATTGTGGTTTGGATTTGCATTTCCCTATTACTAATGCTTGTTTTTCATTTGTATATGTTCTTTAGAGAAATGTCTGTTTAAGTCCTTGTCCGCTTTTTAATTGGGTTGTTGGTCTTTTTGTTTTTGAGTTTTATGTATTGTTATTTTGAGTTCATTGTTACTCTGAACTGGTGGCATTTGAAGAAATAGGAAAGAAAGTGACAAGTAGCCTCCCTCCTGTTAAGACTGGCAAAGCTGATCCTCCCATCACTTGTTTCTCTTCTGTTCTAGGCCATGGGCATCAATGATCTGCTGTCATTTGACTTCATGGATGCCCCGCCAATGGAGACGCTGATCACAGCCATGGAGCAGCTGTACACGCTGGGGGCCTTGGACGATGAGGGCCTGCTTACTCGCCTGGGCCGCAGGGTAGGTAGGGGACAGGCAGCTTCCTGTGCTTTTGGGAAGGTTCTGTAGCCAGTCTTTCGTCTTTGGTTTTGCAAAAGTAAGCATTGAGGCCCTGGAAAAGCTGTGAGTAGGATACTAGATTTTTTTGTGTTTCTCTGTGTGGTGCTGGGGATTGAACCCATGGCCTTGTGCATACAAGGCGAGCACTCTGCCAACTGAGCTATATCCCCAGCCCTCTAGATGGTTATTTATTTATTTATTTTTAAAATATTTATTTTTTACTTGTAGTTGGACACAATACCTTTATTTTTATTTATTTTTACGTGGTGCTGAGGATCGAACCCAGGGCCTAGCACGTGCTGGGCAAGCACTCTACCACTGAGCCACAACCCCAGCCCTAGATATTTATTTTTAACCTTAATTTTCCACTGTCAAGTCCCCCCGCCCCAGGTATTGGGAATTAAACCCAGGCTCGCTTTATCACTTAGCTACATCCCCTTTTTATTTTTTATTTTAAGACAGGGTCTCACTAAGTTGTTGAGGGTCTTGCTAAATTGCTGGTGCTGGCCTTGAACTTGTGATCCTCCTTCCTCAGCCTCCTAAGTCACTGGGATTACAGGCATGTGCCACCACTCCTGCTTCTACCATCACTTTAAACTTTCTTCTTTATAGAAAAAGAGATTTTTATTCACAGTTAATTTTACCTCGGGATGTATTACTTAAACTAGTCTTCATTTAAAAGATGTCTGCAATATTTCTTTTTACCCCAATAGTAATTATGTTCTTGGTCACCTGCATTCCATTGGAGTTTATTTGAGGGGGGAAGTGGTTTTCTGATGAAGACAAACACCCATGTCATCCTGCTTTAAGGAGGTCTCCTGTGATCTGTTATCCCCTCTGACCTGTTGTCCAATGATCCTGGTCAGTCCACGTTTTCCACAGGGAAGCAGTTGTAGTTCCTTCTTCTCCCTCTAGATGGCAGAGTTCCCCTTGGAGCCAATGCTGTGCAAAATGCTCATCATGTCTGTGCATCTGGGGTGCAGTGAGGAAATGCTGACCATCGTGTCGATGCTGTCTGTGCAGAACGTCTTCTACAGGCCCAAGGTAGGGAGTTAAACTCCATGTTTCATATAGGGGTGTGGTGAAGTTCAGCGAAGTCAGCCTGTTGTCACTATCATGCCTGATGGGGACACTTCTGACAGGGCTTTGTAGGGTCCCTAGAACTGCTGGGTGCTTAGTTAATAGCTATTAGGTGGGAAATGATCTTCTGTCTTACTCATTGGCAGGATAAACAAGCCCTTGCAGATCAAAAGAAAGCCAAATTCCATCAAACAGAAGGGGACCACCTCACCCTGTTGGCTGTGTACAACTCCTGGAAGAACAACAAATTCTCCAACCCTTGGTGCTATGAGAACTTTATCCAAGCTCGTTCTCTGCGCCGGGCCCAGGACATTCGAAAGCAGATGTTAGGCATAATGGATAGGTAAGCCAGGAATCTGGTGACTTCTCTGTGTTTGGGTTGAGTCTCCATGAGTATCATGTCTGTTTATCTCTGAATTTATCTATAAAGTTATAGGAACCTGTACTCTTGGTCCTCACAGAACCCTTTTATTCCAGCATGTCCATCTTTTTTTTTTTTTTTAATATTTATTTATTTGTTTTAGTTGTACACAATGCCTTTGTTTTCACATTGTGCTGAGGATCGAACCCAGGCCGCACACGTGCTAGGCGAGTGCCCTACCGCTGAGCAACAACCCCAGCCCGCATTTCCATCTTTGTTATACTACTTCTCCCTAGGCAAGGTGCAGCTGAGACACCCATCAGAAAATCTAAGAGGAAGATGATTTATTCGTTGTTGAAAAATGCTTTGTTTATAAGCTTCTGGAACATTATTAGTACAAATTTGAATTCTTGCCTAAATGAAGTATCTTAGCTTTTATTTGCCTCCATCTTGCCTGCTGCGTAGAGCTGCCCTTGTGGTATACTAGGGCATGAAGGAAGGTTCTGGTGACTGTTTGGGATCCCAACATGGGGCGGTGGGTACTATCTTTATCCACTCCTTATTTATTCTCTTGATAGACACAAACTGGATGTGGTCTCCTGTGGCAAATCCACAGTCCGAGTGCAGAAGGCCATTTGCAGTGGTTTCTTCCGTAATGCTGCCAAGAAAGACCCACAGGAGGGTTACCGGACACTGATTGACCAGCAGGTGGTCTACATCCACCCTTCCAGTGCTCTCTTCAATAGACAGCCGGAATGGTAGGTGGGCAGGTTCTAGGGGCTCTTTTGGGCATAGAGAACTTATAAATTTCCTGGCACTCTGTGTTTATGTCTTTACCATCCCCAACTCTTTCCTGTTTTCTTTTTTTGGTACTGGGCATTGAACCCAAGGGTGCTTAACCACCCTTATTTTGTATTTTATTTTAGAGACAGGGTGTTGATAATTTGCTTAGGGACTCACTGCTGAGACTGGTTTTGAACTCATGATCTTCCTGCCTTAGCCTCCTGAGCTGCTGGGTTTACAGATGTGCACCAGGGGGCTGGGGCTATAGTTCAGTGGCAGAGCACTTGCCTCGCATGTATGAAGCACTGAGTTCGATCCTCAGCACCACAGAAAAATAAATAAAATAAAGACATACAGATGTGCACCACTGCACCCAGCTCTTTCCTGTTCTAATTTTCCTTATATTCTAGAGCAGCAGAAGCCTCATTTAGGTACAATATCAAGCACTTTTGAGAGAAATAAAATCATATCATAGGGTAAAAGCTAGGAAGCGTCTTAGAAAGCATTTAATGAGATGGTTTAAAAAAGTAGTATTTTTAAAAATTGGACTTTTTCTTTCTTTATTTAGGTACTAGGTATTGAACCCAAGCGTGCTCTACCACAAGCTACATCTCTAGTCCTGTTTTATTTTTTATTTTTATTATTTTTTATTTTAATACAAAGTTTTGCTGAGTTGCTGAGATTCTCACTATATTTCTGAGGCTGTACTTGAACTTGCGGATCTTCATGCCTCAGCCTCTAGAGTTGCTGGGATTATCCACACTGCGCCACTGTGCCCAGCTTTAAGAATTGGACTCTTATTCAGAACTCTTAATACAAAACTGATTTAAAACCACCATGCTGCCCAGTACAGTGGGGCATGTCTGTAATCCCGGCAACTTGGGAGCTGAGGCAGAAGGATTGCAAGTTCAAGACCAGCTTTAGCAATTTAGTAAGGTCTTCAGCAACTTGCAAGGCCCTGTCTCAAAATAAAAAATAAAAAGGGCTAGAAGCCAGGCGCAGTGGCACACGCCTGTAATCCCAGCACTTTGGGAGGCTGAGGCAGGAGGATCGTGAGTTCAAAGCCAGCCTCAGCAATGGCAAGGCACTTAGCAACTCAGTGAGACCCTGTCTGTTGCCGCCTAAAGCGCTTGGAGCAACGGAGCCGCGGGAAAAACTTCAGAAGCAAACTGGAGACAAACAGCTTTTTATTCTGATAACTTTTCTCTCTGGTTCTAACAACGACTAACACACGCCAAACACACCACTAAAAATGGCGCTGACCCGATCAGCAATTTCGGCCAAGTCACTCGAGATCCCGCAACAAGTCCCGTGAGACTACGGGAGGCGACAATGCCCAAATCTCCACGGCTCATAGTCAACCGCAATTCAAGTCAATCCCCAAACAGGGCTCCTGCACCTGTCTCTAAATAAAAATACAAAAAAGGGCTGGGGATGTGACCCAGTGGTTGAGTGCCCCTGAGTTCAATCCCCGGTACCACCAAAAAAAAAAAAAAAAAAGGGGCTAGGTATGTAGCTGAGTGGTAAAGCACCCCTGGGTTCAATCCCCATTATAGAAAACAGAAACAAAACCCACTGTGTGGTACTAGTGTGATTCTGTGCACCATAGCAGATGAAAGAAGAGTTGGAGCCTTGCCTGCTTGGCCTTTCACATCCTTATGGTAGTTTATGAGGTGCCTCTTCAGGACCCTAGAATTCTGTGGAAACAGTCTAAAAAACCACCTTCTATTTTCCAGAGCAAGAACAGATTTAGAGAAGAGACGCGAGTGGTTCAGGCCAGAGCCAGCACTACAACACATTATCCTGTAATCTTTCTTGTATTTGAGGGGTATAGGCTCCTAGTATTGGGTTGTGGCTGTTATAAACAGACTGCAGTCTTCTAAGGGGTCGGGCAGGAGAGGTAACATGACAAAATGCCAGCTCTGCTGACCAGGTTGGCTATTGAATGAGGCCTGATCTTAGGATTGAGTCTTGTCTTTGTCGCCTACAGGGTGGTGTACCATGAGTTGGTGCTGACCACGAAAGAGTACATGCGTGAGGTCACCACTATTGATCCCCGGTGGCTTGTGGAGTTTGCCCCAGCCTTCTTCAAGGTCTCTGACCCAACCAAACTAAGCAAGCAGAAGAAGCAGCAGCGTCTTGAACCCTTGTACAACCGTTACGAGGAGCCCAATGCCTGGAGAATATCCCGGGCCTTCCGGCGGCGCTGAGAGGCAGGCTTGTCCATTTGCCTCTCTTGCAGCAGTGGCCCAGGACTTGAACTTCCTCTTACTGATGAAAAACTGGTCCTGAATATACAGCTGTCCTGTGACTGCATTTGCTAAACTTGACTTTCATTTATTTCCTGGTGGTAAGATAGAAACCAGGATTTAAGTCTGGCATTGGCTGGAGCTCCAGCCCCCATCACTCCCAAGTCTTGGGGCCAAACATCAGGGGCTCATAGCCAGCATAGGGACACGATGCATCATCTTCAAGAAAGGGACAACTTGTGCAGCCTTGAAATGGGAAAAAGGAGTGAATGAATGTCTGACACATGCCACAGCTACAGAGGACTCTGATGCCCCAGCTGATGCTCCCTGGAAGAGGGAGCCATAATGCTCATCTACAGTGTCGACCTCACTGCCTGCCTCCTCCTAGCCCCTGTACTCCGGCTTAACCTCCCAGAAATATTTATTTTCTTAAGGAAATAAGAATGGTTTTCTGTGATTGTTTCTTTTTTTTTTTTTTTTTTTTTTTTTTGTGGTACCGGGGATTGAACTCAGGGGCACTCGACCACTGGGCCACATCCCCAGCCCTTTTTTGTATTTTATTTAGAGACAGGGTCTCACTGAGTTGCTAAGTGCCTAGCCATTGCTGAGGCTGGCTTTGAACTCGCGATCCTCCTGCCTCAGCCTCCCAAAGTGCTGGGATTACAGGCGTGCGCCACCGCACCCGGCTTCTGATTGTTTCTTTTTGCTGAAAGGTTAGGAAATTGGCCTGGGCTCAGGGTGAGGGAGATTTAGCATCTGTGCTGTACGTGGTGGAGAGTCCCCTCAAACTAAAGCCCAGGGCCTCTTTCAAATCTAATGCACAACCCAGACCTCCAGCCTTGTTTTTCGGCATGGGTGCTGGCCCAGCTTTGCCAGTGGATGGGCTGCCCCGTGATTAACCACATCCACTCTGCAAAGCACTTGAATCTGGCGCCTGAGTGGTTACAGATGCCACATATTGAACATAGAAGGCTCTCCTTCCCTCCCATTTTCCCTCCCTCCTCTGCTCAAACAATGCACAGTGTGTCCCATTTCCTTTTGAAACATGCCAAGTACTGACACAACTTGTATTTTATTTTGTTTTTATTTTTTGCCCTGAGGTTCTTGATGGTCTTTGACAAAGGGATTTTATGATTATAGCCTCCCCTCCCCCACCCCAAGCAGAAAACAAATACTACCTCTCAGAGCCCAGCATCTGTGTTCAGGGCTTGTTGTTAGTGGTTTGGGGAAATGGCCACTTCCTAGGGCCCCTCACAGTAACTCAGGAGGCTCTTTACCTGGAGGAAGAGCAGGCAGGTCCTGCTGGGGTAGGATGTGGGGCTTGTGGAGAAGCACCTGCAGGATTGGGCACATCCTGTGTCATGGCATTGCTCCCATTGCCTCCCACAGCCCCATATTAGTAAATTCTGAAATTAGGTAAATACAAGAACTACAGAATTATATGTCAAACACTGAAAGAGACTATATGACATTTTAGAATATAAAGGAATGTGTGTTGTCACTGGGCAGCAAAGAAAACCACTCTAAAGACAGTTCACAGAGATTTCAGGGGAGAAGAATATAGGCCAGGGAGGGTGCTGACTGCAGATCCCTGCCCCTTCATTAAGCTGAGTGAGCACCTCCCAGTTCTGTTGGAGTGTGCTCCGTAGTGAGGCTACCCAGTAATCAAGGAACAGGGCATTGTGTGTCATCCTGTAAGGCTTTATGGGAGAAACAGTGCAGGAAACAACAGATGTAACCTAAAGAGAGGCAGGGGCCCAGTGTCAGTTCCCCAGTCTTAATTCTAGCCTAGATCTCCCATTCTGGAGCCACTCCTGGGCCTGGTGGCTCTGTCCATCCCAGCTGCCTGCTGGCACTGACATTATTGGTGCCTAAGGAGAGGTCTGGGTTTTAAGCTGAGATTGAAAAGGGATGTTTAACAGGCCAAAGGTAAGGGATGGCAGGGCTAGTCTTCCTGCCTTCTAGAAGAATGAGCCCAACTGTGCGGGTATACTTTAATCAATTCTAACCTAGAATTCTCTGCTTTGACAGTGAGGTAGGGGTCTAAAATTTTGACTGTCCATCAGAATAGCCATGTTGACAGCAGAGCCGAGGCTGCTCAAAGGGTAAAGGGGACTCCTGTCTAGATTTGGAAGTAGAGCTGGCCTACTGCTCTCACAATGGGATCCTTGTTTCTCTTCCTTAAACCAGTATTTCCCGATATGGAGTGACAGCCCAGGAGAGGATGTGGGTCTCAGGCAGAGAGTTGGAATCTTCTCGGCCATTAAAGTATATAGTTCACCCCAACTCAGCAGGAGCCTCGCTCAGGAGTTTCCTGGCCCTGCACATGTGCTGAGTCTCAGCTTGTGTTTGTGTATGTGGGGCTGTCCCCATGGGGCGCTGGTAAGCTCTGCTGCTGGTCCGGGTTTGCTTCATCCAGTCTGGAGCATGATTTGGTTTTGGCTCTCCCTCCTGTAACTCAAAAGAATTTCCTTCCAGTGGCTGCTATTGCTATTTCATTGGAGCAGTTCCCCCCCACATTTAAGAATTTATTTAAACAAAGCTCTGAGGAGCAGCTTGTTAATGATCAGTCCAGAGGGCAGGGGGCAGGGGGCAGAATGTCTCAGCCAGTGGAGACCTGTTTCTAGAAACTGCTTCTCATCTAAATCCTCTCAAGTGCACCAGCCCTCAGGTTTCCACCTGATTTTTATACCTTCTTTCTACCATAATAGCCTGGCTTTAATGTGGAATTAAATATATATGTATATTTTTAAACTGGTTTAAAATTAATTTTCTTGCTCTAAAGTTTAAGTCAATATGTTGATGTTTTGTGTTTCTAGGAAAAAATACTGCTTTTTATTTGTGGGTAATGATTGAGAGGCCTCCCTTCCTGCCAGCACTCTGTGGTTGGGTTGTGCAGGCTGGAGGCTGCTGGCAGAATCAACGCAGGCATTAGTAGTGCTGGGCTGGCCCCACCGCGGCACAGCTGCAGTTCTGATTGAACAGGAGGCTCCTGTTTTAACCTCAGCCCCTTTCCTAGGAAGCTCTTGATACAGGGGCTGGCTCTAGAAACATCCATTCTGTCCTACTCTATCTCAGCTACTCCCCCTGTCATAGCTCCTCAGTCACATGTTTCTGTGTTACTTTTCTACCCACCCCCAGAACTCTTGTCTCTCCCAAATTTGGACAAGAAGAATTTTTGCTGTTTCCCACTGCCACATCCCTGGGAGATCAAGTCTCAGGTCTCCTTCACTGGCCTGCTCTAGCCTCCCCCAGGACTCGCTTGCCTGGGTGCCTTTCTTCTTTGGTTCATTTTCCAGACAACACTTTACTCCAATTTTAGCAAAAATAGCAATTTGGAGCTGAGGCAGGACATACAATTTGGGGTACATGTGCGACTGTCTGGTCATGGGAGCAACTGTGATCACAGAAACTACAGACCTGTCTTTGCCTAAGTCCCAGAGGGAAGGCCTTGCAGCTCGGAAGCCCACCTGTCCCTTCCCCAGGAGCATAAATATTGCTGCAGGAACTATGCTTCGGTGGCCAAGGGGCCCCCATCTAGATTACAAAGTATGTTTTGTCAGTTGTTTCTGGGTCCTTGCATAATAATTCTGGGAGAGGAAAAAGCAGGTATCGTGAAACCTGTTTTTCAGAGGAAAGCTCAAATCAGAAGTGAACTACTTTTTTCCAAATCAGCAAAGGAAGTTAAGTGTCAGGGACAGGCCCCAAACTTCAGCCATCTGCCCCACATCTAGGGCTTTCTATTCCAGGTCCATGCCCAAGGCAGCAAAGAGCAGGCAGAACTAACAGCAGGGGCCTTTATTAAGGTCTGGCAGATGAGGTGGAGGTGGAATCCCAAGCCTGGGTGGACCTAGGAAAAGGCAGAGGAGAGGCAAAGGGCCCCTTGGAACCCATCCCTCCCTGCCTCTGTCCAGTACCCCCATCCCAGGTTCCTGCCTGTGGGAGGAGAGCACCAAGAACAGCATCCCAAGTTCTCCAGGGCCACAGCTTAGGGCAGTGTGGTCTAGGCTTCTGTCTCCCCACAAAGAAAGAACTGGGGAGCTCAAGTGAACTTCCTGGCTAACCTACCAGGATAAAGTTGGGAATTTCCTTCTCTGTCCCCTGAAACAGAACAATCACTTGTTCTGTGGTAGGGAAGGGCAGTGGGATTTAGGCCTCCAAGTAGGACCTACGAAGAGGCTGACCTGAGCTCCTGAGGATGGACGTGACCCCCTCCCAGCAGGGAGCTTCTGAGATTCCACCTTTAGATTTGCCCTTTTCCCACTTTTGCTTCCCAAAGACTCTGGTTTGCAACTCAGAGTATGGCCAGGGCAACTGATGGGACAGCAGGGGTCTGCCCCAGAGACATCCGTGGGTTTTAGAATGAGGCCTTCACTGAATTCATTGATATGTACACAGGGCAGCACCCACCCCTGGTGGAAGGAGAAGCCGCTGGTGGCTAGTAAGAGTAGCCACCCTTGGGGCCAAAGGGCTGGGCAGGGCCAGCCAGCTCTGGGAGGTAGGCAGGGCTCTCGTCCAAATGGGACAAAGGGACTGTGTCCTCTTCACTGATTGGCCGGTCAAATTCAGCCTTCAGAGCTGGACGCTGATTGTCCGGGAAGGCCAGAGAGAATAGGGCCTCAGGCTCACACACAAATTTGTATACATATCGCTCACCAGCCACCTATGGGGAGAGAGGAGCGAGGTCAGCCGAGGTATATTCCACCTCAGGAAAGGGTTGGGGGACAGAGACCTTCTCCACGTCCAGGTAGAAGTGTGTGAACCTTTCCCTCCTATGCAGATTCCCTTCAGAAGTTCACTTTCTCCTCTCATAGACTCACTGAAAAATGTTCTCCTTGCCCCTTTCCTGTCACCTCCCCACAGTCACTGCCCCTACCCCTTGTCTTTGGACTCTCGGCCTCTTCCCCACCTTCTGCATGATGCCCTTCTCATAATAGTATCTCAGTGAGCGGCTCAGCTTGTCGTAATTCATGGCCGGCCGGTTCTTCTGGATGCCCCAGAGCCTGGCGACCTGGGG
The DNA here is from genome assembly GCA_025594165.1 of Tamias sibiricus. Taxonomy (NCBI): domain Eukaryota; kingdom Metazoa; phylum Chordata; class Mammalia; order Rodentia; family Sciuridae; genus Tamias; species Tamias sibiricus. The sequence continues at coordinate 21,138,380 of CM046660.1, read as the reverse complement.
ACAAAAGAGACAAGATTTAGGGTGGAGATGTTATCTCAGAGAAAAAGTGGGGGTGGGGGGAGTGTCAGAAAGAGCACTTGAAATAATTTTCTTTTTGTGTGTGTGGTACTAGAAGTTGAACCCAGAAGCGCTCTACCACCGAGATATACTCCTGACTTTTCTTATTTTTTAAAACAGGGTCTTGCTAATTTGCCCAGGCTGGCCCCAAACTTGTGATTCTCCTGTCTCAATCTCCTGAGTTGCTCCGATTACAGACGTGTGCCACTGTGCCAGGCAAAATTTTATATTCTTGGTGCCAGATGTTAAGCCAGCCATACAACTAGTACCAGCTCACAAATAAACTCAGGCTTGGCAAGAACTCAGGTTAGGTAGAACAAGGATAATAGTGAAGGCACGTGCCACTATTCCCCAGGTTCTCTTATCTCTAGGCTCCAAAGACATTGGCCAGGAGGGTAGAGACATCTGAGATACCCACCTCCTCAGGTTCAATTAGTTTGAACTCCATCCCCCGGCCTGTCCAGGCAATGAAATGGGCATTTGTTGGGTCGTCCAGTAGGGCCACCAGAAACTGCCACAGCTGCAAGGCACCCCGGCGCTGGTAGGGTGGCCCCTCTCGGAATGCCCCAACTCCTTCCTGTTTGATGTCTCCTGGAGAATGTAGAAATAGGAGATATGGGGACTTTGTGTCTTCTGGTGCCCCAGCCAACTTCCTCCCCTCTCCCAGGGGGTTTCCACAAGGGGCCTCTCCAGACCCTTTCCCATGTGTCCCCCAACTTGCATCGATAAAATGTAATGTGATTTCTGCAGGGACACAGCCAGTAGGGGATGCGGATAAGACCCTGACCCTCCCAAGAAATCACTCTGACCTTCATACTTCTCAGGGACAACGCAGACATCATCTGGGAATGGTCGCAGAGGTTTCTCATAGCCATAGCCTTGTGGAGGAAGTTGAGAGTTGCTGAGATCTAAGAGTTCACTGATAGTCCAGAGGGACTCCTGGCTAAGGAGACCCCCCCCCAACAAAGCCCCCTACCCCAACTTGGAGGGCTTGACAGGGGAAGGAGGGGGCTGCCTTACCCATAGCCCCATCACCTGGAGAGGGCCCGGAGAAACCCTCTGTGTGGAGGTACATTGATGCACACCCAGGGACATCTGTGAGGGGTGGAGAAAGGGTGATGTTACAGGTGGCTGGGGTGGGGCTGGGGGGAGAGGGGAGGAGGAAGTTCTACACACATTCAAGTTCTTCCTGCCAGCCTGCTTTCCGGTGACCGTTCCTTTCCCAGTTGCCTGCCCACCACCAAATCCCAGGGGAAGTTCACCCAGAGGGAGTACGAGGCTTGAGCCCCTCAGCTTGAGGGCTGGGGCAGAGGGCATAGATGGCAGCAGCTGGGGCTGGGCAAGCTGTTCCACAAAGCCCAAGATTCCAGGGAGCAGCTGTTTCCTGTGAGTTCAGGGGGAGGAGGGGGGTGAGAGATGAACCTCCGGGGGAGAAAGGGTTCGGTGTGCACGCCTAAGACTCCCTCGGAATGGGCAAACGTCCGGTCAGCAGGTCAGGTTCTCAGCCCTGTGCCTGTGCGTGTGCGTGAGAGAGAGAGTGTGTGCGTGCACGGGGGAAGCAGCGGTGGGCACGGGGCTGCTATTTCAGGTCTAACAGCACATTCCACTTAACCCCATTCCATAGGATTGAAACCTCCCCGCTCCACCTCGGAACCGCGCTGTGTGAAGCCACCCTTTCCAGTTCCAACCCCTTCCCGCCCTCCCCTTCCACTCCCACCTATGAATGAGAGGCTGAAACCCGACACCTCCAGGAGGAGGCGGGAGGGCGGCTTCATTCATGCCTCCATTTTGTGAATGGAATTCCTGACTCCATTCAGGGAAGCTGACGGGGGAGGGGCAGGAGTTCAAGGGCATGTAACCCGATCCCCTCCGGTCTACAGCCTTTGAAGGTCAGCGGCAAGAGCATCTCCCACCTCCTCCTCCTCCTCCTCCCGCTACCTCACAGCCTGGCCAGGCTGTGCCCGGGGTTTGAGGGACGAGAGCACCCATCCGGTTCCCACTCGGGCAGCTGGGGGTTTGTGGTTCACCTCCCTGCCCCTGAAAGACTGGGTACCAGGAAAAGAAAAGTTCTAAAGCTCTAGCCAGCTCCGCGCCTACTCTAATCTCTGGATTTCGTTTTCTAATGCAAAACTGCTGATGGACTTCAATTTAGCACAGAAACCAGGAGGAAAGAGAAGGCAGTTTTCTGTGCCCTTCTTGAGAATGGTCTTCCCTCTGCCGTGGTGGCTTTGAACTATAGCTATTTATGAACATGGCTGAGTACATCTCACTCCTGTCAACAGCCAGGTGGAACTAGAATTTAAAGCAGTCCCTATTTCCGGTACCCAGCTTTGGGGAGGGTGGTGGGATGTGGAAAGCACATATTAGCCCTGCATTCCTATGGGGAACTATGAGCCTGACTAGTTTCTAGTTCATGTTTCTCTTATTCAAATCACTTTGTATTTTTAAACTTGTGCTGAACACAGGGACCAGTGGTGACACATTCTATTCAACGTTGTATCCTCAACTCTGTACACTCATGTTCCAGATACAGTACTTTACTTTTTAAGTAGATCATTAAAACCCAAATAGAAATAATAAATAGAAATAAGTACCCTAACTCTCCTATTGTTATAAGCTATCTGAGGGCAAAGATCTATCTATCTATCTATCTATCTATCTATATATATACCCCTTATCTTTTTATTGAATGTTTGCTGACTGGAAAATGACAATTCTTTGGAATCCATGGGGGGGGGGGGAGTGAATGGTTGGGTTGAATTTATGAGCTGGTTAATTGAAAAGCCTTGTGGGGACACCTGGGCTTAAGTGAACTATTCCTTGAGCACATACCACCCCATCTGGCAATCCCAGAAAAACTCCTCTGAGCCCTCCCCAGGAGAATCTCTTACCTGAGTCGTAGGTGAAGTCTGTCCGCTCCTGTTTGATCACCACCCCCGCCCCTGGGTACCTGTGCCCACTGACCCCACCCTGGCCTACGGCCTGCTGGCCCGCCTGTTCATACAGAGGGTCATGGTATTCCTGCTTGAAGCTCTGTTGGGGGTAGGGTGGGCAGGGCTCCGACAGCTGGTGTTGGTAGGGGGCTGGGAGGGGTTCCCGGCCCCCTCCCTGAGAAGATGTGAAGGAGTGGCACATATCCAGGGGCTGCTGGAAGAAGGAGCTGCATGTGGTTGGATGGAGAAGGAAGAGAAGAGAATCTTAAGTTAACCCCCCCTCCAGCTTGTCACTCCTGGGCTTGACCAGTGAGCTCTGGAGTAGGGCGTGCATCAGTATCCCTTCCTCCCTCTCTCCCCCCATGCCAGATCTGTATGGAGAGCTCAGGGATTGAGGACAGACTGGTGAGGCCTGGGCCCCCAGGTGCAGTGGGTCTGTCTCCTTACCTATGCTCCCCGAGGTACCCATGGCCAGGGTGGGGCTGGGAGGTGCCAGAGGATCTCAGGAAACTCCGTTGTTCTGCCCTGGGAAAGGGCTGCAGGGGCGATTGTCCAGGGGCACCAGGGGCGGGGGACTTGATGGTGACTTGTCTGGGGGGGTCATAGGCACTGGAGCTAAGGGGAGACCGGGATGAGAAGGAAGAGAAGCTGGCTGAGCAGCTTTGAATCCTTCACAGGGAAGTGAAATGACAGGCGTTACAAGGAAAGGAAGGGCAGAAGGGACTGGGATTCAGCCCCGAGTGAATTCTTTCTCTTCTCCTCAGTTCTGAAACAGGGCCTAATCTTGAGAACATCTCTCCCCAGTCCAGAGGGGAAAAAAAAATTTGTTGTTGTTGTTTTGTTACAGTAGGCCTCTTGGTGGAAACAGTCTGTGCTGGCCTTAACACATGTCCCTGAGGCTATCCTTTGCATGTCCTGCCTACTTAGAGAAAGTCCTTATCTGGGCTGCTCCTTACAGGAGCTAAGAAATCCCCTCTGTTGTCACTTGCATCTACTGCTGCCTCTGTTCATGGGGGGTGCTTTCCCTGATGCCCTCCACCCCGAGTCAGAGTTCCTCCCTCCTTCTGACACCATGACCCTACCATTCACCATGCCCAGGATGGGGCTCACCTGGAATAAAGGCACTGCTCGCCATGGTGGTAGGGAAGTGGCGGCTTCCTGCTGCAGGACAGGGCCGGATCTGTGCGGGGACTCTGGGGCTCCTTCTTGATCCTGGTGGTGGGGCTATGGAAAGCTACTGCTCGGGTAGGGGTGAGGGCAGAGCAAGGGCAGAATATGTCACACAAAAGGTAGACAGGGCTTCTAACACCTTCTATTCTCTGAGGACTGGCTGGGTCACTGGTACATCTTCCTCTCCTCTCTAGGTCTCAATTTTCTAAGGTCTGTAGTTAGACACTTGAAGAACATTTTGGCTGTTTACATTCTATCTAGTTTTAGACATCAGCCTAATGTCTGGTATTAACCAAAGAAACTGTCTAAAAGGTCAACATAATAAATGCAAGCCCTGACCCTAGAAAACCTTTTGTAGGAAGAAGCACCTCAGACCTCGAGCCTTTGGTTTTCCTGAGTGCCCTAGAAAATTCCAAGGGAGAGACATGTTTTCTTATTTGGTTTTATAAAGAATCTTTCTGGTTAAGGTTGGATATTAGCCTGCTTGAATGTCAGCTGAAAAAGATACACATGCTTCTAATTATCTGTGAAGAACATTGTCCTTTCCTTTGGCCCTTACTGGGTTCCCTAAGTCCAGCTACCAGGCCTGGCTGCCAGTGTACAAGACATCCTGGCTTACTGCAATCCAGTCAAAGGCCCTGTCATCAATGGTTCTGTTACTTGTTGTTTTTCATTCTTCACGTCCTGTATCATTTCATTGGTGAAGATAGTTGGGAGCAAAGTATCTGACATTAAAGCAGCATTTTTCTGTTTTTTTTTTTCTTCTTCTTCTTCGTACTGGTGATTGAACCACCCAGGGGTGCTTAACCACTGAAGCACATCCCCAGATCTTTCATTTATTTTATTTTTATGTATTTTTTAAAATAGTTTTAGTTGTAGATGGACACAATACCTTCATTTAATTTATTTATATGTGGTGCTGAGGATTGAACCTAGTGCCTCACACGTGCTAGGCAAACGCTCTACCACTGAGCCACATCCCCAGCCCTTTTTATTTTTATTTATTTATTTATTTATTTATTTATTTGGTACCGGGGATTGAACTCAGGGGCACTTGACCACTGGGCCACACCCATGGCCCCTTTTGTATTTTATTAGAGACAGGGTCTCACTGAGTTGCTGAGTACCTCACCATTGCTGAGGCTGGCTTTGAACTCGCGATCCTCCTGCCTCAGCCTCCCAAGTGCTGGGATTACAGGTATGTGCCACCACATCCAGCCCCTTCATTTTTTATTTTGATACAGGGTCTCACTGACTTGCTTAGAGCCTTGCTAAGTTGCTCAGGCTGGCCTTGAATTTGTGATCCTCCTGCCTCCTGAGTTACTGGGATTACAAGCATGTGCCACTGCACCCGGCAAAGCAGCATTTTTCAGTGGTGGTGTTATTGATATCAAGGCCAGATATTTTATTTATTTGTTTGTTTATTTTTGTGGGTGACTGTCCTGAGCATCATAGAATTGTTTTTTTTTTTTTTTTTTAGCAACACTGTTGGCCTCTACCCACTCACTAGATGCCAGTAACATCCAAACAAAAAGTGTCTACATTGCAAAATGTCTACATTGCAAAATATCTCCTGAGGGGCAAAATCACCTGAGTTGCATAAAAACTTAGAGAAAAACAGAATTGGGTCCTACTGAATAGGCCTAAACTCCATACTTCAGACACAAGGAAATGTAGGAACAGAGAGAAAGTGTCCTGTTCCAAGGTCACACAGCTAGGGGGAGGCAAACCCCATATTAGGACCCAGGGCTTTATCTCCCAGTTATTTCCTTGGTCTTTGAATCCAAACCCAAGAATGGGGAGCCCTGACCTTTACCCTTTCTTTAGGAGAAAGTAAACTGTTCTCAGGTGATTATCCCTATGACTCATTTCCTATCCCTGGTCCCCCACCCCCACCCCAGCCCCACTACCCATACCTCCCCCTCAACTCCCTCTACCGAGGCCCTCTACTCACAGTTTTCTGAATGGAAATCAGGAACAAACTGCTCATCACTGTCTGGTACCTGAGCTGCAGAGAGGTCAGAAGTCAGAGGTGAGTCGACATTGGAACCTTGGGTGGTAGCCCCTGGCAGAGCCATTATTGCAAATCTGCAGATTAGTACCAGCCCTGGAGGGGACAACAGCCTGTCTTAGACTGAGGGCAACTCCACCTCCATCCCTAGGCTCCACTAAGACCCTGGAGGAAAGACTGCATATTCCCAGAACCTGTCTGAGCAGATTCCAATCTTTTCCTCAAGGCTTTGTCTTTACTCCCTTCACTTTTGTGAAGTGCAGACAGACCCACTGAGCCCACAGCAGAGTCCCACCTGGGATGGGCAGGGTTACAAGGAGTGGGACCCTATGGATCTGGAATCAAGTGGGGAGATTCGGAATATGGGAAGGTCCAGGAATCTGCATTTTAAAGTATGTTCCAGATGATTGTGGGATGCCCAAGAATTCTAGATCTCAGAAAAGGAGATCGAAGAGGAAAGAGGAAGGTTCAAGAAAGGTGAAAAGAGGACGAGGAGGGGAGAGGAGGAGGCTGGAGAAGGCAGGACTCCCAAGCCTGGAGGTCTAAGAAGCACTCCTACAGTGCCAGGTGGGTGGAGCTGGGTTTGAAAATAGTCAGGAAAACGAAAATAGAACAGCAGCTCATCCTGGCACATCCGGACTCTAAATTGTAGTTCTTATCCTGGCTTCTCCAGGGGTGGGCTTCTCAGATGGATGTACAGTGGAGTACCTCCCTGGACCCCAGAGTTTTGGCCCACTTTTGCTCTATCTTAAGAATAAAAAAAAAAAAAAAAAAAAAAAAGGATTACAGCAGGAAGGAGAAGAAGGGTAGACACCTAGAAGAACTCTCTGATAGTCCAGGAAGTGACTGGATCTAAGGTGAAGCAACAGAACCTGTAGCCCAAAGAGACTAGATTCTCATGCCCTGGAGACTGCTCTCAAATTGGACAATGTGGAAACTGATGAATAAAACAACTCAGAGTTCAGAAGAGGAGCACAAGGAGATGCTAGAGAGCACCTCCACACCCCCAATCTATACAAACACACCCCCCTCTCTTCAATGTCCCCCCAAGGCTCCATTGTTTCTGACTTGGATTTCAAGTCACAGCTTCTTCTGGGAACTCCCTGCTCCCACTCTCTCCTCCTACAGCCTGATGTTCTCTACACAGCTGTCAAAGTGATCTTTTTACAAAAAAAAAAAAAAAAAAAGAACTTAAAATTTAAAAAAAAATCTAATTATTTCTCTCTCTTGCTTAAAGTATGAAATCTAAACTCTTACTCTTGGCTTCCCAGGTGCAGCATAGTCCTGCCTGTCACTCTTTTAGCATTCTGACCTCCTCTCTAGCCTTCAAACCCTGCTAAACTCAGCCCCACCTCCCCAGATCCTTGCCTGCTTTTATTTTCTGGCTATCAAGGTCTCAACTCACATTGACACATCTTCCAAGTCCTGTCTAACCACTCCAATCAAAGTGGTCCCTCCTGGCTTTTTTTTTTTTGGTACCAGGGATTGAACTCAGGGGCACTCAACCACTGGGCCACATCCCCAGCCCTGTTTTGTATTTTATTAGAGACAGGGTCTCACTGAGTTGCTAAGTGCCTCGCCAATGCTTAGGCTGGCTTTGAACTCGTGATCCTCCTGCCTCAGCCTCCCAAGTGCTTGGATTACAGGCGTGTGCCACCGCGCCCAGCCCCCTCCTGGCTTTTTATTACTTTTTTTTTTTTTTTTTTTTTTTTTTTTTTTTTGGTACCACGGATTGAACTCAGAGGCACTCAACCACTGGGCCACATCCCCAGCCCTTTTTTGTATTTTTATTAGAGACAGGGTCTCACTGAGTTGCTAAGTGCCTCACCATACTGAGGCTGGCTTTGAACTCGTGATCTTCCTGCCTCAGCCTCCCAAGTGCTGGGATTATAGGCGTGTGTCACTGCACCCAGCTACTTTTTTTTTTTTTGTACTGGGGATTGAACCCAAGGATGCTTAACCACTGAGCCACATCCCCAGTCCCTTTTTTAAAAAATTTATTTAGAGACAGGGTTTCGCTAAGTTGTTTGGGTCCTTGCTAAGTTGCTCAGGCTGGCTTTGGACTTGTGATCCTCCTGCCTCAGCCTCCTGATTATAGGTGTTCACTACTGCACCTGGCTCACATCTGTTTTATTTTCTCTCCCAACATCTGTGGCTACCTAAACTTATCTTCTAAATGGATGTTCATGTTTCATTGTCCATCTCCTGCACCAGAAAGTTAAGTTCCACGAGGGCAATGGCTTCATCTGTCTTCATCATCTGATTCTCTAGCACCCAGAGAAGGGTCTAGCTCAGAGCAGACACCAAAGCCTTATTCTCTGACCCCTTTCCTCAGACTGGTAGGAGCCAGCATTTGTGGCCTAGGAGCAAGAAGGGAAGAGAGCTAACTAAGTCAGTTCTTCCCTCACCTGAGGTTTCCCCTCTCCACACACCAAGTGACACAAGAGGCAGAGGCAGTCCCGAAAAGCACATTTTAGAAGGGATGCTTGTAGGGATTATGGTAAGCTGTTTGGCAGAAAGATCCTTCACCATCTTGCTTTAAATATCAGAGAGGCCAAATGCTTTTAAATATAGGTTTATAGATAGTTGATTTCTTGACAGAGATGGTAGTGAGGAAGTTTAAGAATCAGGAGTCACATCAATTAAGGAAGAATTTGTGATAGTCAATATAATACAATCATAAACTGATCAGATAAATCAGAGGGACATGAAATACCTTGGCATAAACACACAAAAACACACAGCTCACACACATCTTTTCAGGAGCCCAACTATAGCACAAAGGTGGCCAGCTATTCCCCAACTGGCCCAATTCAAGAATCTCCTGGGCTTTATTAGCAAACACTGATTCCCAGTCCTTTCCCCTGGAAAGTCTCTTTCCATGGGACAAGGTAGCCCAGGCACCTGATTTTTCTTTCTTTCTTTCTTTTTTTTTTTTTTTTTTGTAGTGGTGCTGGGGATTGAACTCAGGGCCGTGGGCATGCTAGGCAAGCATTCTACCACTGAGCCACATCCCCAGCCAGGCACCTGCATTTTTAACAACTGACCCCAGTGACACTTAAGGATAAGCTCATTTGAGGGCTGGGGATATAGCTCAATTGGTAGTAGTGCTTGCCTCGCTTGCAAAAGGGCCTGTGTTCAATACCCAGCACCACCACCAAAAAAATAAATAAATAAATAAATAAAGATAAGCTCATTTGGAAAGCACAGGAATAAAGGTACAAGCAGCTGAGCAAATCTGCAAACTTTCCTTTATTCCTGTGCTTTCCAAATGAGCTTATCTTTATTTATTTATTTATTTATTTATTTATTTATTTATTATTTATTTATCCCTTCATAGGCCATACCCCAAACGTGTCAGGAAGAGGGAACAGGGGGAGCAACACTTCCCTCCTTGCTACTTAGGCAAGGAAGGTCCCCAGGGCAAGGAAGGTGCAGAACTTTGGGGTGGCTGACGTAGTCTGGGGCCCCTCATGGGGCCTCATTAACGGTCAGTTTCCACTGAGGTAACGGGCTAGGGGCATCTCCTGATGACGTCACTGAGCTAGAGAGCACAGAGCCCTGGAGGTCATCTTGCCTCGAGCCTGAAAGTTGAACCAGAACCACCCTGAGGAGGCTTCCCCCAGCATTCAGCTCCCACCCCAAAAGAGGTGGCGCCATTCTCTCCCCAGCCAGGAGTGAACCCCAGTCCCTGCTTAGCCCCTCCCCCAGACACTGGCCTTCTCCCCAAAGGGTAGATCAGAACCCTCAGTTACCCAGACACCATCAACAAGGATAGAAATAGGAACAGTAGCAGAGCCTTGCGTTCCTGGACAGCAGGAGAATTTTTAATTACCAGGTTTGGTCCTGAGTGTATACCACTCTATTTATTTTTCTTTCTTTCTTTTTTAAACACCACTCTATTTACTTGTTGACTTGGCTGAATTCTGGCTGTGAAGCCAGTGTGCCAGGGTGTCTGCCCCCAGTTCCATCTTGGCAGTAAGGTGGGGATGATCTGCCTGGGGACATGGCAGATGATTAAGAAGGGGGAAGGAAAAGTGTCAAATTAGCAAAATGCCCAGATGGAGAAAGAGAGAGAAAGAGATTTTTAGGAGCTGTCCTTCCAACAAGGAGTCAGGAAAAGAAGGACTTGAGGGCCTCCTAAATGGAGCTCCAAAAAACTTGGGAAAGCCGGGCGCGGTGGTGCACGCCTGTAATCCCAGCACTTGGGAGGCTGAGGCAGGAGGATCATGAGTTCAAAGCCAGCCTCAGCAATGGTGAGGTACTTAGCGACTCAGTGAGACCCTGTCTCTAATAAAATACAAAAAATAAAAATAAAAAAAGGGCTGGGGATGTGGCCTAGTGGTCGAGTGCCCCTGGGTTCAAACCCGGTACCAAAAAAAAAAAAAAAAAAAAAAAAAAAAAAAAACTTGGGAAGTTAAAATAGCTAAGCAGTGAAGCCCACCATAGCTGAGCTACCCAGCTGTCTACACATGGATGCCTGTCACCTTCCCAGGGGTCAGTCTTAGGGTGAAGGGGCTAGACGCACATTCTCCGGAGCTTCTACTCCATTGTGTCACCACTTGCTTCTGCTCTCACCCTCACCCTGGCCCCACCCTGGAAGCCTTGATACTGGAAGGAACCAGTTCTCTATCTGTGGAGGGGACATTTGTCTACAGAAGACTTCTGGAAGGGGAGGAGGAAAAAGATGGTGAAGGAGGCATTGAGCTAGGGAAGACTGAGGAGGGGGTTAACCCCATCTCTCCCCACAGACATGCTGAGGCACCTGCATGCAGGCCCACAGACTTGCACATTCGGGGATGCACACGCCCCAATTGCTGTACTTTGCTCTTGCAGCAACAGGGCAACCCAGGGGTGAAACACGTCCTCCAAGCACACCCTCCACACATGGGGTCTCTTTTTGGACCTACAGATATGATGGGAGGAAGCCAAAGGGCAAGGGGACAGGAGCCCTTGGAGGAGGGGTTGGGGGGAATGATTTTTGTAAAAAGCAGAGCACAGACCCGGGATCATTTTCTTCCTAGAAAAATCCATACACCGTTGTATATGGTGCACGCCTGACAATTTCATAAGCATTATCAGAGGAATGAAGGACCCCTGCAATCTATCCACAAGGCTTCTTGGAATTCACAGACCCCAGCCTCATACAAAGGATATACATAACTCAGAGTCAATGCTTCTTACTACCAAATAGACCACGAAGTCATTGTTCCCAAGGGTTCCTGAAGAATCCTGACAAACCAGAAAGGAACCCAGGACTAGAACCAGCACATCTTTTACCATAACCAGATGCATCATGGGCTCAGCCTGCCTGAGCCTGGGTTTCCCTGCGACAGCCCGATCCTTTCTCCAGCATCTCAATAGATTTCTCCAGAAATCAAACACATCTGCCTAGCCTCACTTCACCCTCTTCTGTCTAGAAAAATCCCAACCCCAAAGATATCTAAGCTGCCTCTAAAGAGTCTCACCAAAGCTCATCGCCAATGCCCGGACATTGGATGCAGAACTGGCAACCCCATCAACATCTTTCTATACCTGCTCAGGTCAACCTGGTCATCACCCAAATTCTCCGCAGCCCCACCCACACTACAAGGACCTGCTGCTTCTCTCCAAATTGGGGCTTTAGGAAGAGACCAAGCTGAGGGATGGGGGGTTGTTGGGCTCTGGTACCCATTTCTCCTGATGTACCCCACCACTGGCAAATTTCCAAAGGAACTCGTCCCTCCCTGCCACCCCAAAGCTCCCCCTGGGCTGCAGGGGACACTGACCTGGTGGGAAGAGGCAGGAGAGGAGGCTGGGGTGGTGCTGGGATGGTGCAGGGGGACAGGGCCCCGGCAGCTGCATCTGTCTCCGCAGAGAGAATGAGAAGGAGCGAGTGGCCTCAGCATCCCCCCCTCAGGCCTGGCCATCCATCGCCAGCTGGGAACCTGAGCTGCTCCCTCAGAAGGAAGGAGAGGGAACCAAGGAGATCCCAGCCCCCCTCTGCCTTGCATTCCCCACCCCCACCTCCACACCCACTGGATTTAAATGTACAGGGACTCCTAAGGCAGCAGCATGTAACACACACACACACACAAGCACATGAGCACGCACACAAACATACACACATGCACACTCACTGTCATACTGACACACGCAGATCCACGCACCATCTCTAGACCTACCACCAAGGGGTGGGGCTTCCAAGATTGAGAGATGAGAACATTTTTCCTCCCCCTTCCATCCCAAATCCAGGCACAAATGGACCAACTGCTGCCAAAATGCCAACCTCCGAGTCCACCCCTAGCTCACAGTCCTGGAGCTGCCCACTGTGGGGTCCCTCAGCTGACAGACAAGGGAATGAGCATGGGAAGCCAGACTGAAATCAGGCTCTGGGAAAGGAAGTGTTTGAGAGCCCGTGGAAACTGACACCTCCGCGTTCTTTAGCTCCAGCCCAGCTCCGGAACCTGGAGGGGGGTGAGCCAACCCGGGCAAAGCTCTGCCTATAACTGGGAGCTGGCCACACAGGAGATGTAAAGTCGGAGAAGATGCACACAATACCCCAGAACCCAGATTCCTCCAGCACCCACGCAGCCAGTCAGCCTTAATCCCACAAAATGTCTTGAGGGCATGGTCTATGCTAAATAGTCATTTTGGCAACATATATATTTTTGAGATAACATAATCGCCAAGACAGACCTAGTCTCCCCTTTACAGATCTAGCCAGAGGTCTTTTTCTTCTACCCCAAGCTTCTATGGAGGATTCTGGGGGAATTTGTTTTGAGGTCAAACAATTTCCAAAGAAGGATACCCAGGGTAGAAAAATGTAGAGATCCTAAGGAAGAGAAAAAAACCCTCAAAAAGGGATTCTAGTGTTTTTGATGTCTTGGTTTTCTGAGTGTTAAAATAAAGGGAGAGTTAACCAAGATGGGGGTGTTAACCCTTCCCAGAGACTGTCTAAACCACCATGACATCTCCCACCTGCAACCCCACCAGCGACACCCTCAGGCCCCACCAAAACATACCAAAGAATCCAACCAGAACACACTAGCCAGCCCAGAGGAGGCCCAGCCACTGACCCCACCCTGGCCAGCTTGCAACTAACCCCCCAGCATACAGGAAGGGGGATTTGCCTGGGGGTGGAGACATCCAGGAGGCAAAGACCCATTGTCATTAAAAATACAATCAAGGCTATTTGGGGAATCAGCCTCAGATCCTCTTTGCCAAAGTGCAGAGAAAAGAATTATTGAAACTTTTTTTTTTTTTTTTTTTTTTGCTTAGACAGTAAATTGGCCCTAGGAGTTCGGAAGAGAAACCAGAGGGATAAGGATCAATGTTTTGGCAACTCCCAAAGATAGGTAACAAATTAATTGTTTCTTCTCATCCTACTGTCCCTCACTGACCCCTTCCAACACCCCAACATGCACCTAGGCTTGGCGGTTCCTGCCAAACAAACTTTGCAAATGAAAATTTCAACCAGGAAAATGGGCCTGGAGCCAAGTTCCATTCAAATAAGCAAATACCCCACACAATGGTCTGATTCATCCCTGGTCCTAGTTACACAAGCCTGGCTCAGGGCAGAGAAAATAAATATCAATATAAGTGTCCACACTGGGCTCTGAGGACAGCGGAGTGGCCAGGGACTTGGGGAAGGGGCCTTGGAGAACTCCTTGAAGAAGGACAGTAGACAGAGGAAGTAGGTTAGATTGGACTGCTAGCCCCCACCCCCACTCCACTCCAATAATAGAAAAGGCCACGAAACTACTCACCTTCAGCAAGCCATGTCTCCTGGAAGTGACTTAGATCCTGGAAGAGATCTGAAGGATGAATAATGAAATTGGTGGTGAGGTGGAGGGAATGGCGAGAGAGAGGGACCCCTTAGTAAGCTGCAGTGTCCCTCCTCCACCTTGGGGCTAGGGGCCGAGAAAAATGACCGGAGTCCCTTAGAGGGAGAGTCTTTTTGGAAAATGAGGAGCCGGGTATTTCCAGGATCAGTCCTCGGTGTGTGGGTGTGGGGGAGTGGGGAAAGGGTCGCGATTTGTCTCTCAGGCTCTTTACCTTCGGAGTCGGGAGGCGGCAGGGAGCCCGGGTCCATGAGCTTCCCCTGCGGGATCATCAGCGCTTCGCGCAAGCTCCCATTTCCGGGCGATTTCTGCGAGAAGGGGGAAGAGTACTCCCAAGTCACCCTGAGGCGCCTACCTTGGGTGGCGGGGTTGGGGTCCCAGGGTGACTCAGGGACCGGGCCACCCAGGACCCCGCTGGGACCGCCGGGAGGAGGCTGTGGGGCGAGTAGGGGCGGGGTGCAGGGCGGGGGCGGGCGTGGAGGCCGGCGCGGCGCTCACGCTGCAGAAGGTGTAGGGCACTTGCTGGTCCAAGTATCCGCCTTTCATCCTCCGCTCCATCCGGCCGCTCCCTCCGGCCACACGGCCGGGCCCGGCGTGGGGGAAGAGACCTGGTGAGGGGGGAGGGGGTTGCATTCGCACAAGGTCTTGGTAGAGCTACAGTGAGAGGGGGTCAGGGTGACGGGGAAGGGACTTTCCCGAGGCTCTGGGTCCAATGGTGGAACTTCTCCGACTCACTGGGACGAAGTAGAGGTTTCTGGCTGCTGGGCGGTGAGCAGTCACCACTCCCCTCCCGCCAAAGGAGGTCCCACCTGCTCCCGGGAGCCGGGATCTGTTTCTGCTTTCTGCAGCCTGCTCTGCCCGAACTCGGTTACATAAGACTGTGTGTGTGTGTGTGTGTGTGTGTGTGTGTGTGTGTGTACGCGGGCGCGCTACGGAGCGAGCAAAGCGCACACCATTCGCACGCCCACAACTCCGGCGCCCCCTCCAACCCCGAATCCCAGCGCCTCCCATCCAGCGTCCCTGGAATCTGCGGAGGCGGGCGGTGAGATGAGCGTGGTGTGTTGGAGGCCAAGAGGGGAATCACAGACATACTCCCTTCCATCCTCCCCCTCCTGCAGCCTCACCTGAGGCCGGGGCGTCGGTGCTGGAGCCAGGGACCACACCGAGGGCCGCGGGGCTAGGCCGGAGCGAGGCGGCCCCTGCCCCTGGTCCCCTGCGCACCGGCTAGTTTTCCGGGCGCCGCAGACAGTTGTGAGCCCGGGGGAGCAGCTGATTGGTGCATTTCCTTTGCCTCAGCCTTGGTTCGCTCCCCCCCAACCCGTTCCCTTTGTTTCATTGACTTTTGTGAATGAAACCCTAGGGTCGGGCACGCCCGCCAATCCGGAGACGGCGACAGCGGAGCCGGGGGGCGGAGTTTCCCAGCCGTGGGGACCAATCAGAATATAGGGGTTGGCTCCCGGATTCATTCACAGCCCGGGTTCTCATTCATAAAGGAAAAAAAAAAAAAAAAAAAAAAACTCCTCCCGGCCGGAGTTCATTCATAAAGAACTGAGAGAAAAGGAGGGAAGCCCAGGATCCGGTGGCTTCTCTGTGGGGCTCTGCGTTGAGCCGGGGTTTGAGGCGCCGCGAGCTTCTCCGGCTGGCGTCGGCACACGTCTCTATGCACTTGCGTATACGTGAGAGTTTGAACACGTCTGTGTATGTACCCTGTGGGGGAGGCGGGCGCCTTGTGTGCCCGAAGGAACAATAATAACTAGCATTTATGAAGCACTCTGCTTCTACGTGTTCATTTCGTTAACATAAGCCGTTGTAGTGGATTTATTGGTTCCAATTCACATATATTGAAAGCTCAGAGAGGGACCGTGATTTGCCTGAGGTCACTCAGCACCGCAAGTGTTTACAGCCTCAATGCTCCCACCCCCACGCTCTCCAGTGAAGCCCTTTGAGACAACGATTTAATAAACGAAGCTATGTTTCAACAGTGGATTGCAGTAGGTGCTCAATGAATGTAAATTGGCATCGAATCCAGGTTTCTCCTCAAGGGTCTGTCCTTTGCAGAGCTGTTTTGTGACCTACTTTCATTACTGTAAAACCCAAAGGCCGGGCCGGGTTGTGGCTCAGTGGTAGAGAGTTAGCCTAGCATGCCTGAGGCACTGGGTTCAATCCCTGGCGTCACATTAAAAATAATAATAATAAACAAATAAGATAAAGGTATTGTGTCCATCTACAACTTAAAACAACAACAGGACTGGGATTGTGGCTCAGCACTTTGGGAGGCTGAGGCAGAGAGCTCGCCTAGCATGTGCGCGGCCCGGGTTCAATCCTCAGCACCCCTGACGTACAAATAAACGCATTGTGTACAACTAAAGCAAATAAATAAAATATTTAAAAAATAAATAAAAACAAACAAAAAAAAAAAAAAAAAAAACAACCCAAAGGCCTAGGATAGTTGATTTCTGAAAGCCTAACTTCCTCTCAGTCACCTTTCTTCCCTCTTACTTGAAAGCAAGCATGGGCTACTGGGGAGCAAAGGCCCAAAGACCCCAAGTGATCTGATGATTTAGGGGCATGATAGGTCTCAGTTTTGTTTTGTTTTTAAATTTTTTTTTCTTTTAGTTGTTAATAGACCTTTACTTTATTTATTTATATGCACTGCTGAGAACCAAACCCAGTGCCTCACACGTGCTAGGCAAGTGCTCTACCACTGAGCCACAACCCCAGCCCGATAGGTCTCAGTGTCATCCATTCATCACTCCATCCAATAAACATTTATTGAGTCAGAGGCAGTGCTGAGTGGCAGACAGTCAGCTCTGACCAAGACAAAAATCTGATGTGTGCTGGGCTGCTCTGGCTGCAGCCATTGGCACAAACAGAACACGAAGCCTCCCAAGGCTTTTTCTGAGACATTCTCTAGGGCTTCAGTCTATGCACTACTTTGAGGAAAGCCTGATATTGCTTCCTCACTGGTTTGTGACTTAATACAAGAGACCATCCAAACCCCAGACCAGTAGGGACTGCGCTTCCATTTTATAGCTGAGGCAGTGAGGTCCAGGAAGGATTATTATTATTATTATTATTATTTTGTACTGGGGATTGAACACAGAGATGCTTTATCACTGAGTTACATCTCCAAGTCCTTTTATTACTTTCTTGCTTTTTATTATTATTATTACTTCAAGCAGGATTATTCTAAGTTGCTGAGGGTCTCTCACTAAATTGCTGAGGCTAGCCTCAAACCTGTGATCCTCCTGCCTCAGCCTCCCAAATCGCTGGGATTACAGGCATGCATCACTCCATCAGGGAGAGAAATGATACACGCAAACTCTTCCAGCCTATCTGGATCAAAACTGAAAATAGAACATAAAACCTCTGGCACCCATTTACGACTCATTCCACAAGATCACCTTGGGCATATAAAAATAAATTCCCTTTTCTGCTGAAATGTTCTTTAAGGCCCATGCCTGTCCCTCCCCTCCAATAAGCCCCTCTCCAATAAGCCTTCCATGACAGCCTGAGTCAGTTTTGTAAGTATTCTCACCTAACACTCTGGTGTGGCTGTCTTCTTTCTTGCTTCATGGTGCAGACATTCCTGTATATGGTGAATTCTCGGGGCCTGGAGGACAGGAGAGCTCATTTGTTTCTTAAGTCCTCCCAGGCCCTTCTTTGTATTCATGCAGTTTGCATGAAATGCTTGTTTGGTGAACATGTACAATTAAGACCAAATTAATGGAGCTTAGCAGGAACCCTTCCCAAGGCTAGAGAGACAAGCCCAAGCAAATCCCAGCTTTGGGCTGGATAGAACCAGTTTAGGGAGTAGTTAGTCCTGAGGCCAAGAGAAGTGGGGGAGGAGGACAGAGGGTTCTTCCAGAAAAAACAGTTCTGATGTGGTCTTCATGACAGCAAAGATCTCAGTGAGTCCCTCAGTGGGCACTGGGTATTCCAGTTGGGGTCTCTTTAGGGGAGCCCCTCTGATTTTTGAGTTCTCTCACTTCTCTGGAAGGTCCGGTTTCCCTAGAGAGTGTCTCCCCTCCCCCCCCCAACATTCCCCATCCTCCCCAGGCCTGGCAGAGACTGAAGGGCCTTCCTCCCCAGTCTCTGGCTTAACTCGCACACTGAGTGAGAGAACATACCCACTGATTATTCAACATCCAGGCTTGGAGCCGTGACCTTTCCAAGGGGAGCATTCAAGTCTCTTCCATGGCCCAAGGTAGTTGGGTAGAGGAAGGAATGCAGAGGCTTGAGGCTTCTGCTGGGAATCACCTCGCAGTGATGGACATTTACCCAGGGAGCCTTAAAAGCCATGCTGTGTCCTGACTCACAACCCTCCAGTGATCCTGTGAGGTTAAGTGCTGATTGCCATCGTCATTTTACAAATGAGTAGACAGAGACCCCACAAATACACACCCCCAGGCCCACACAACAGACCGAGGACCACCCCACCCCCACCCCAAACAGAAGCGTAGGCATGCAGACCAGATAGAGGACATGCCTGAACCCAAGCCCACACACGGATACACACAGGTGCAGCGTGTTCACAATCTCCTCCAGGACCCTATGCACTCCCTGATGCTCTCCAACCTACCTTTGGCAGGAGTCACACAGGTAAATGCTTTCATCCCTTTAGTAGATTGGGGGTTGGGCTCTGACTTGTTTCCCCTGGAATCTGTTATAAAATGTGGGCTTTACATGGGCAAATGTCCACACAAAGGCAGACTGTGGCTTGCTCCAGAGCTGAAGTATCAGAGCACTGGAATGAGAAGGGAGAGGTAGCCAGGTCTGTGAAGGCTGTTTGTCATCCCAGCTACTCTGGAGGTAGGAGGATTGCAAGTTCAAGTCCAGCCTCAGAAACTTGGGAATAACCCTGTCTCAAAATTAAATATAAAATGCTGGGGATGTATCTCATGGATAGAGCACTCCTGGGTTCAATCCCTCATACTGAAAAAAAAAAAAAAAAAAGAAGAAGAAGAAGAAGAAGCAGCAGCCAGCTCCTTCAGGAATCTGGATCAGACAATAAAGTGACTTAGGAGCCATCAGAGAAGCAAGAGAAGCATTCTGTCCCCAGGCAGGTATCAGAGAATGAATGACAGAAGGCTAGATTTGGTCCTCTGCGTTGCATTACTTGGGGACGTTCTTTGGGTGATTTGTCCAGCCTGTTAGTGGGGATGGGATGGAAATGTATTCAGGGGCTGCTTCCTCAGGGTCCGGAAAAGCTGAGAGTCTCAGTCTTTTTTTTTTCTAATTAGTTACACATAACAGTAGAATGCATTTTGTCACGTCATACATATATGGAGTATACTTCTCATTCTTCTGGTTGTACATGGTGTAGAATCATATCAGACATGTAATCATATATGTACACAGGGTAATAATGTGTAATAATGTCAGATTCGTTCTACTATCTTTCCTCCCCCCATACCTCCTCCCGTCCCTTCACTCCCCAGGGTCTCAGGGTCTTAAAGGGTAGAATTCAGAAGGTAACTCAGGGAGACATTAGGGGAGTTGGATGAGTAAACAGGGTTCAGTGGTGTCCAGTGTCCCTTTTATGTCTCCCAGACTGAAGCTGTCATGAGGGGGATGAACTAGACAGCAGGGTCTGATGGTGGGGCTGGGGGAAGCTTGGGTCCTTCCCATGGACCAGTGGGTCAGGAATAAAATTTTAAAAAAAGTCACTCTCCAACTTCCTTTTTTTTTTTTTTTTTAATATTTATTTATTTACTTTAGTTGTACACAATGTAATGCATTTATTTATGTGGTACTGAGGATCGAACCCGGGCCGTGCACATGCAAGGTGAGCGCTCTGCCACTGAGCCACAACCCCAGCCTCCAACTTCCTTTTATCCTTTTCTTAGTATCCCACTTTCACTTTTACATTGTACCCTCTAAAGTCCTCTAAAGTACAGGAGTTCTGAACTTGGAATATGCATGCCCTGAAACTAACTCCTACATTACTCTGTGAGTGTGTGTGTGAGTGTGTGTGTGTGTGTGTGTGTGTGTGTGTGTGTGTGTGTTCATTTTTCCGAACAAAAGGTTCATAGGTTCTTCTCAGGTCATAGCAGAGTATATCTATAATCCATCACCCCATATTTCGGGCTAGAATTTTTTTTTTTTTTTTTTTTTTTTTTTTTTTTTTTTTTTTTTTTGTGCTGGGGATTGAACTCAGGGGCATTCGACCACTGAGCCATCTCCCAGCTGGTTTTGTATTTTATTTAGACACAGGGTCTCACTGAGTTGCTCAGCGCCTCGTTTTTGCTGAGGCTGGCTTTGAACTCACGATCCTACAGCCTCAGCCTCCCAAGCCACTGGGATTACATGCATGTGCCACTGTGCCTGGCTGTCCTAGTATTTTTAATGCAAATGCCTTTTTTTTTTTTTTTTTTTGGTACCAGGGATTGAATTCAGGGGCACTTGACCACTGGGCCACATCCCCAGCCCTTTTTTGTATTTTATTAGAGACAGAGTCTCACTAAGTTGCTAAGTGCTTCCCCATTGCTGAGGCTGGCTTTGAACTTGCGATCCTCCTGCCTCAGCCTCCCAAGTGCTGGGATTACAGGCGTGCGCCACCACGCCCGGCTTCCCAAATGTCTTTATAAATATCTTGCCAACATACATTGCCTTAAACATTGTGGGAAAACTACTCCTGTGGAGAATGCTCTTGGGAGGAAGGTAAAGAAATTGCTTCCCTTGTTCTGTTTTACCTTCCACTTAGCCAGAGATCTCTTGAGACCTCACAGAACAGGGGGCCCTCCCTCCAGTCCACCAGCAGGGAGCATATTGAGCCACAGAAGAATACAGGTAAAGCTGATGTCTTGTTCACTTCCCGAGGGCACTCTAGTAGAGGAGAGCAATCTCTGGATAAAATTCCTAAAGATGGCTGGACACAGCATGGTGGCGCACACCTGTAATCCCAGCACTTGGAAGGCTGAGGCAGGAAGATCGCGAGTTCAAAGCCAGCCTCAGCAATGGCAAGGCACTTAGCAATTCAATGAGCCCCTGTTGTCTCTAAATAAAATACAAGAAAATAGATGGGGATGTGGCCCAGTGGTCAAGTGACCCTAGGTTCAATCCCCGGTACAAAAAAAAAAAAAAATTCCTAAAGATGAGGGCTCTTAGCTGGGTGCCATGGCCTATGCCTATAATCCCAGCTACTCAGGAGGTTGAGGCAGGAGGATCACAAATTCAAGAATAGCACTCAGCAATTTAGTGACATCCTAAGCAACTTAGGGAGAATCTGTCTCAAAAAAGAAAAAAAAAAATTTGCTGGTAGTGGTGGCACACACCTGTAATTCCAGCAGCTCAGGAGGCTGAGGTGGGAAAATCACAAGTTCAAAGCCAGCCTCAGCAACTTAGCGAGAGGCCATAACCAATTCAGTGAGACACTGTCTCTAAATAAAATACAAAATAGGGCTGGGGATGTGGTTCGGTGGTTCGGTGGTTCAGTGCCCCTGGGTTCAATCCCCGGTACCCCCCCAAAAAAATAAATTAATTAAAACAAAATAAATACATAAAAGGGCTAAGGATGTAGCTTGGTGGTAAAATGCTCCTGGGTTCAATACCCAGTATCAAAAACAAAACAACAACAACAACAAAAAACAAACAAACCAAAAAAAACACAGATGAGGATTCTCTTTCCCTTGGGAAGTGTAGAGGTGGGGTGTCCCCAAGAGCTTTGAGAGAAACAAGAGGAGCTGGACTCCTGAGGGATCTTCCTGGCAGTCAGCAATCTGAAATTGAAGGTTTTGGTTCCCTTGAGAGAGCCCTCCATCTGTGTGTGACAGTTGTAACATTCCCAAGAGTAGAGTGAGGAACACAATGACTTCTATTTTTTTTTTTTTTTTTTTTTTTTTTTTTTTTGATGGGGGTTGAACCCAGGGCTTTGTGCATGCTGGGCAAGTACCCTACCAACTAAGCTATATCCCCAGCTTCTGTGGGGCCAATGACTTCTGTGGGGCCAAGCCAATCCCTGGGAAGGGCTGATTTTAGGATTCTTTTATTTGGTGGTGGGGGGTGAAACCTTTTGGGGAGCTATAATTGAAACTTGTTAAAAACCTAATATGGTACACATTTTTTTTTTTTTTTTTTTTTTTTTTTTTTTTGGTACCGGGGATTGACCTCAGGGGCACTCAACCACTGGGCCACATCCCCAGCCCTTTTTTGTATTTTATTAGAGACAGGGTCTCACTGAGTTGTTAAGTGCCTCGCCATTGCTGAGGCTGGCTTTTGAACTTGCGATCCTCCTGCCTCAGCCTCCCAAGTGCTAGGATTACAGGTGTGCGCCACCGTACCCGGCTTGGTACACATTTTTAAACATATTTTTAAACAAGGCTAGATAAATATGTCCTCCTTTCATTTGGAATATTATCTCAAGAGGAAAGGTTGAGCCTAACTGCTGGAAGCCAGAGACCAAGGGTGCCCTGCAGAAAGCAGTTTTTATTTTAGAAGGTGCTGGTGACTTAAGCTTTTCACATTTGCGGCCTGCAGTAGCTCATTTGAAAATGCAAAGCCTTTTTTTGTCCTGTTGGGTCTCCCCCTGTTAGATTTCAACCCTCTCTGCTTCTAGAAAAAGCACCACAGCTCAAAGATAAGCCTTCTCTGAAAGCTGCAGGTTATAAGAATTTTTTCCTTTAGAATTTTTCCCCTTTCTGTCCAAGAGAGACAAACGGACAAATGTCAACAGTTTGAAGAATTAGAATGGAATCTGAGCCAGCTGGGCAGAGTCCAGGATGCTCCCCTTTTTAATTAAGTGCGGACTTGAATTATGAAGGGCTGCAGCTCCTGCTGGGCGGGGCTCTGTGGAGGGAAGGCAATTTCTCTCTTTAAAGATTAAATGTCATTTATTCCACTTAGTCTCTCCTCAGCTCTTCAAGAGTGTCTATATTTGCTCTTGTCATCAGAAATAATGGGTAACCTAGTGGACACGAAGCTTGCTCAGGCAGAGACAGGGAACCCTAGGGCTGGCAGAAGCCTGGGGACTTGACTCTTCCTGACCTCTTTTTGGAGAAATGGTGTTGGTGTTGGGCGGTTCCTTGTTTTATTTCTGAGGCTCCGCCAACCTCCGAAAACAAAAAATAAAAACAAAACAGAACACTTTTTTCTATCATTCTAGCCCCTGGCTGCCCTGGAAGCTTGGCGCATTCCTGCAACTTAGGAAGCTGCTCTTATAGATTTATTGTATCCTGCTGGCAACGCCAAAATGTACAATTATAGTTGTTAATTCACAATCTGGGGCCACAGAGCCCAGGAAGTGATGTTCCTGGACTATGGGGACTTTGATGGAAGAGAAGGTGACCGAAAGGAAGGTCATTAGGGGGACACATGCTGAGAGGACACAATACCTAACCAGATGGGGACCAGGCATTCTGAATCCCAATTTGAGATTCCAAAGTGCGATGTGTACACAGGAGCATTACACTTCATTGTTTTCCTAAGTCTTTTCAGATATATTATCTCACTACATGTCCCCAGCATCCCCCAAAGTAGGCATTTGCAGTCCCACTTTATAGTTGAGCACAGTAGAATTCAGAGAGCAATTAGCTTTATGACAGCCCAAGTGGTCCAGGACACCAAGCTCCCACTTCTAGATTCTGAGTCCAAGTTTCTTTTTCTTCTCTCTCTCTCTCTCTCTCTCTCTCTCTCTCTCTCTCTCTCTCTCTTTCTTGTGTGTGTTGGGGGCGGGATATTGGAGATTGAACTCAGGAGCACTCAATCACTGAGCCACATCCCAGCCCTATTTTGTATTTTATTTGGAGACAGGGTCTCATTGAGTTGCTTAGTGCTTCACCACGCTGAGGCTGGCTTTGAACTTGTGATCTTCCCACCTCAGCCTCCTGAGCCACTGGGATTGAAGGCGTGCCTGTGCCACTGCGCCTTCTACCAGCTCCAGGGGTAGCAGCTTCTGAGGTAAGTAGAGACAATAGCAAATTGATCTTTTTCTTTTCTTTCTTTTTTTTTTTTTTTTTTTTTTTTTTTTTTGGGGGTGGGTACCAGGGATTGAACTCAGGGGCACTCGACCACTGAGCCACATCCCCAGCCCTATTTTGTATTTTGTTTAGAGACAGGGTCACACTGAGTTACTTAGTGCCTTTCTTTTGCTGAAGCTGGCTTTGAACTCCCGATCCTCCTGTCTCCGCCTCCCGAATAGCAAATTGTTCTTTTATTTTCTTCTTTTGTTTTTATTTTTAAAATATTTACTATTAAAATAAATAATTTGTTTTGAAAATAAATTTATTTTAAAAATGAAATCTGAAAATTAATTAAACATTTTAAATGTATTAAAATAAATTACTGTATGTTTAATACTTTTAGAGACAGAGTCTTGCTATGTTGCCTAGGCTGGTCATGAACTTCCAGGCTCAAGCTCAGTCTCCCAAGTAGCTGGGACTATAGGCAGGGCAGGCATAATCCACTTGGTTACCAGTTGTTCTTATCAACCTGATTCCCAGTCCTCAAATATTCTCACCCCATCTGACCCTCTCCTCCTTGATATATTTTTTTAATGTTTCTTTTTGCCTCCTACAAGTCAGTCTCACTTTTCTGTTAAGAAATACCTGTTATTGTGTATCTTCTTAGGGGGTGGTTCGACATTTTTTAAAATTGCTCATCAGACATGAATGTCTCCCACAAAGGGAAAACTGATGGGGTCGGGGGGAGCATTTTGCTCCCTAGAAATTGCGAATGTAAAGTATATTTAATTAAAATGATAAATCTGATTTTCAGTTTGGTTTTTACTACTACTAAAACTAATCTATTTTATGCACATTTCCAGAAGGCTGCAGCCATCAAATCAGAGAATATTAGAACTGTGAGGCACTTACAGATCTGTCTGGGCCAAAGCCTTCATTTTATAGACCAAGAAACAGGATCAGGTTGGGGAAGTGACCCTAATATACCAGCAATTGTGAATACTGAGGCCCAGACAGACAGCGGGTGGGAGACTGTTCTCCATTGAGAGAGTGGCACCACTGTCTCTCTTCTATTTTGACTTCTTGGTACATCACAGGGCAGGGGTCCCCAGACTCCCCTCCTCTCTTTTGAAATGTCATGGTCCTAGCCAGGTGCAGTGGCGCATGCACTTGGGAGGCTGAGGCAGGAGGATTGCAAGTTCAAAGCTAGCCTCAGCAATGGCGAGGCACTTAGCAAATCAGTGAGACCCTGTCTCTAACAAAATATACAAAAAAGGGCTGGGGATGTGGCCCAGTGGTCAAGTGCTCCTGAGTTCAATCCCTGGTACCAAAAAAAAAAAAAGAAAGAAAAAGAAATGTCATGGTCCTGTCAAGCAAACTCCAATGGAGAGGACTGGGTCTCTGGGGGACCCAGTGTACCTATTATTCTTTACCAGTGCCATCCCCCTGGCCTTTCTGACCCCTGTGGCTTTGCAGGCTGGATCCTTATTCTTTGGTTATTTGGTGACCAAATTGTATTTGTGTCTCTTTCTCTCTCTTTTTTTAACCATCCTCCTAGTAGCCAGACATTTGTTTTTCTTGTCTGAGCTAGGTCTGGAGAGTTGAAAACAAAAGCTATTGAATTCATGTTTTATATCACCTCTGCTTAAACCACGGTTGTGAATATAAAAAGTTTGTTTATTAAATGGGTATCCACGTGGTACTAAATTCAAACATCAGTTGGGTTCGGTGGTGCACACCTGTAATTCCAGTTCCTCAGGAACTGAGGTAGAAGGATCACCAGTTCAAGGGCAGCCTGGGCAACTTAGAGAGACCGTGTCTCAAGATTAAAAAGATAAATAAAAAGGACTGGGGACACAGCTCAGTGATAAAGCATCCCCTGGGTTCAATCCCCAGTACCAAAATCCCCAAACACAGTCATAATGCTCTATAGTGAAATTTTATTAATTTTTTTTTATTTTTAAATCTGCAATGGTGGGGATTTGGGAATTTCTTTTCTTTTTATTCTTTTTTTTTTTTTTTTTTGGTACTGGGGATCAAACTCAGGGGCACTCGACCACTGGGCCACATCCCCAGCCCTTTTTTTTTGTATTTTATTAGAGACAGGGTCTCACTGAATTGCCAAGTGCTTTGCCATTGCTGAGGCTGGCTTTGAACTTGCAATCCTCCTGCCTCAGCCTCCCAAGTGCTGGGATTACAGGCGTGCGTGCGCCACTGCGCCTGGCTCTTTTCTTTTTTTTTTTTTTCCTTTCCCATATTAGGCATGGAATGCAGGGCCTCAGGCTTGGTAGGCAAGTGCTCTGTGACTGAGCTACATCCCCAGCCCCAATGATATTTTATGATCTCTCTCATCTCTGTCCCTTGGCAACCCCTTGTGCCTTCCTGGGGGAAGCTAAGATGTTTAGTTTCTTGTGCATCCTTGTGAGATAGTCGATACTCACATATACAGGCCACTACAGACTTCCTGCATATCCATTAATTCCTTCACCTTTGTTTACATAAATGTGAGCAGTGTGGCATAAATGTATCAAGATCCAAAGAAACTTCATCCTGGAATGTCCCAGAGAAGGAGTACTTTAAGAAAGAATGTATGGTGTTTGTAAATAATCAAAGATGTCCTTTGCAGAATTATAAATGTTTGGTTCAAAACTTTGTTGCAAAATATACTAGAGGTACATATGCTTGTATATGTGTGCATGTAATATATTTACAAAGATAAAGAGTTAAAAGGAAAAAAAGAAGCAATGTGTGAAGTTGGCTTAGAACTCCCCCCCACCCCTTTCTCTCTTTGTGGTACTGGGGATCTAGGGATTGAACCCAGGGCACTTGGGCCCTTGCATATGCTAGGGAAGAACTCTACCACTGAGTTATATTTCCAGCCCTGCATTAGAATTTCTAGAGGTTGTTCTATGTATTGCTAGATTATTGTGTTCACCCTTATATGATTACATAAATGAGAGGAAGTTTAGGTAATATTTGATTTTCATCCTGATTACCAATACTTTGTCATTTCAAAGAAAATGTTAATAGATCCCTGACATAACCATCATCTGACTCTTGGCATGGGTCACCTGGCATGGGTTTTGACCCAGACAGACCCCAGGTCCAAATCCTGGTTGTATCCCTGACTGGCTTTGGACCTACATAAATCAGTTAATCTCTCCACGTCTCAGTTTCCTCATCTGTACAATGGAGATAAATAATCTCTACCTTCAGGAGTGAGGTGACTAGGACTAATATATACTAAATTCTGAGCTAACAGTCACAAGCTAGTTTTCTTTTTCTTTCTTTTTTTAGAAATAGGGTCTTACTATGTTGCCCAGACTGACCTCGAACTGAGATCAAGTGATCCTCCCCCATCAGCTTTCTAAGTAGCTAGACTACAGGTCTGGCCACAGCACCTCACTCAACCAACGCCTTTTCCACCTCTGTGTATGTCCCCACGGGCTGGTGCAAGGTCTTTGTGGCTGGACTTTCCCCTCACACCCTCCTTGTACTGCCTCCTTCTCTTGAGACTTCTCTGGCTCCCAGTATATGGGTTGAGGTTTGGATGGGAGTCAGGTCTTCTGGGCAGTGCTGGGCCTTCTTCAGGGTCAAAGACATCAACATTCAACAAGGAAGTCTGGTGATGGCAGGAGTAGGGCGGGGGCTGAGCTCCAATAAACTGGGCACTCCCCTCAGGGAGACAAGTCAGGCCTGACTGCTGCAGCGAGAAGGACAAAGCAGGTGGGGTGGGGTGAGGAGCTCCTTTCAGCCATCCTGACAGTACCTACACCCCCTCCCACTGCTGCATGAGGCTGTCCTAGGGAAGCATCAAGGACTGTTAGTCACGGTTCTCAGTGTGCCAGCTTAGAGGCAGTGGCTCTTGGGATGTCCAAGCTTCTAAGTACAACGGGCCCCATCTTCCTCAGCAGGAAGTGAGGGACCCAGTGAAGAGGCAGGGAGTAACTGTCAAAGAGGGCAGATTGTGTGTGTGCACGTGCTCATGTGCCTGGTGGAATAGTCACTGCTTTACCATTTCAAAGAAGTCAGAAGGCAGCAGCAATTCCTTTAGAATGAGGCTGCTAAGACAGCTGGCACACTCCTTAGGAAGTGTTGTTTTCTGGGGCCTGAGGAACTGGACAAAAAAGAAGGAACAACCTGATCTATTTGGATCAATTTCTTTCTCTCTCTCTCTCTCTCTTTTTTTTTTTCTGTTGCTGGGGATTGAACCCAGGGCCTTATTCATTTGAGGCAAGCACTCTACCAACTGAGCTATATCCCCAGCCCCTGGATCAATTTCTGTCAGAAGTCTTGATCATCTTCTTCCTTGACCCCAACCTCAATTTAGTCTCTGTGAGCAATTACCAAAATACTCTCTGTGTGCTAAGGATCTAGAGACTGACAAAGGAGCAAGGCAAGGCCACCTGTCCCCAGGAGCTCACCATCTAGCATTATGGGTATATGGGGGTAGAGTGTAGCTCTTAGTCTTTAAAGTTTTGGTGATTTTTTTTTTTTTTTTTTTTTTTTTTTTTTTTTTTTGGTACTGGGGATTGAACTCAGGGGCACTCAACCACTGGGCCACATCCCCAGCCCTTTTTTGTATTTTATTAGATACAGGGTCTCACTGAGTTGCTAAGTGCCTCGCTATTGCTGAGGCTGGCTTTGAACTCCCAATCCTCCTGCCTTAGCCTCCCAAGTGCTGGGATTACAGGCGTGTGCCACTGTGCCCGGCCCTGGTGATTTTTTATTTTATTTTATTTTCTACAAAGTGCTGGGGATGGGACCCAGAGACTCGGCGTCTCATTCATGCTAAGTAAGCCTGTACCACTGAGCTACACCCCAGCCTCAATCAGTCCTCAAGGATTTTGTACTAAAGCCAGCAGGGCCCCTTTTACTGGAGAAAACAGTGAAGGACAACAAGGACTTTAATTCTGAAGTTCCTATTCCTTTAAGTCCACATCTAAGATAGTGTAGGCATTGTGGCACACACCTGTAATCCCAGCTATTCAGGAGGCTGAGGGAGGAGGATCAAAAGTTTGAGGCCAGCCGGGCGCGGTGGCGCACGCCTGTAATTCCAGCACTTTGGGAGGCTGAGGCAGGAGGATCGCGAGTTCAAAGCCAGCCTCAGCAATGGCGAGGCACTTAGCAACTCAGTGAGACCCTGTCTCTAAATAAAATACAAAAAGGGCCAGGGATGTGGCCCAGTGGTCGAGTGCCCCTGAGTTCAATCCCTGGTACCACAAAAAAAAAAAAAAAAAAAAAAAAAAAAAGTTTGAGGCCAGGGCTGGGGTTGTGGCTCAGCGGTAGAGCGCTCGCCTAGAACGTGCGCGGCCCGGGTTCGATCCTCAGCACCACATACAAATAAAGGCATCGTGTACAACTAAAGCAAATAAATAAATATTAAAAAAAAAAAAAAGTTTGAGGCCAGGTTCTTCTCCTCTCTGAGAGGACCCTCTCTCTTTTGCTCTCTCTCTCTCTTTCTCATTCAATCTCTCTCTCTTTCTCTCTCTCTTGTGACCTCTTTCCCCCTTTCCTATTCTTTCTAATAAACTCTGTTACTCTGGAGGGGAAAAAAGTTTGAGGCCAGCCCAAGCAAATTAGCAAGACCCTGTCTGAAAAAAAAAAAAAAAAAAAAAAAAAAAGTTGGGGATGTCTCTCAGTAGTAGAGTGCCCCTGTGTTCAATTTCAGTGTCCTCAAATAGTCTTACTGGGACACAGGCCATGCTTCTTTGTTGTATTTGCTTGCTTTGTGCCATAATGGAAGAATGGAGTAGTTGTAAGAAAGATGACATGGCCCAAAAAAGTCTTAAGATTTTTTGTGTGTGATTATTTGTTTTTATTAAATGTACTAATTGTATAAATTAATGGGTTTCGCTGTGACATATCTATATATGTACATATTATGCATTGATCATGCCCACTCTCCTCCTTTCTCCCTTCTCCCACCACCCCCTTAACCCCCTTCCCAATCCCTCTTCTGCTTTCGAGTTATCTTTTTTTTTTTGGTACTGGGGATTGAACTCAGGGGCACTTGACCACTGGGCCACATCCCCAGCCCTTTTTTGTATTTTAGTAGAGACAGGGTCTCACTGAGTTACTAAGTGCCTCGCCACGGCTGAGGCTGGCTTTGAACTCGTGATCCTCCTGCCTCAGCCTCCCAAGTGCTGGGATTACAGGCGTGCACCACCGTGCCCGGCTCTTTTTTTTTTTTTTTTTTTAATATTTATTTATTTATTTGCTTTAGTTGTACACGATGCGTTTATTTGTACGTGGTGCTGAGGATCGAACCCGGGCCGCGCACGTGCTAGGTGAGCGCTCTACCGCTGAGCCACAACCCCAGCCCCTCGAGGTATCTTTTAAATTTTCTTTTTAAGTTTTCACATCTGAGAGAAAACATGCCATGCTTGTGTTGTTCTGTGTCTGACTTACTTCCCTCAATTGATGTCCTTTAGTTCCATCCATTTTCCTGCAAGCGACAGGATATCGTTCTTCTTTTATGGCTGACTAATACTCCATTGTGTATATATACCATATTTTCTTTTCAAGTAAGGGTAAGACTCCAGGGTGGAGTGGATGGGAGTTTTGGGAAAGGAGGAGGCAAATCCTTGGAAACCCTTGAGAGGCTTGCCTTGGAATTTTCTCTGGAATCTTGGCTCTGTGGCCCCAGACTGATGTCTTTGTCAGATGTCCAGAAAGCTGAGAGAAATTCCAGACCAATCTGAGAGAGAGAGAGAGAGAGAGAGAGAGAGAGAGAGAGAGAGAGAGAGAGGCTGTGGTTGGTGGGTAGCTCTGCTTGCCCAGTCCTGTTCACATGGGTGGCTTTGGCTGTGCCTCGGAGGCTGCAGGTCCAGCCTGGGTGGCCGGGATTCCCTTGAATGGAGCCTGGGCTGGCTGCTCCGTGGAGATTCTCGGTCTTGCCTGTGAATTTTCCATGGCTTCCATGGAGTTCCACACACCCCAAGTACTGAGGGAAAAAAGAAGGGGGAATTAAACATGCATCTTACAGATTATTCTTTCCAGGATAGGACCCATCATTACCCTCTTCTGGGATGCAGTAGGGGAATTTCACCTTGGGGAACCTGGTAGATCAGTTAGGAGCCCAGTTAGGAGATTTTAGTAGCTGACACCCCAAAGGGATGAGCCTCAGGCCTTCAATCTGGGGCCCTGGCACCTACATCAGTGCTTAATAAATATTTGTGAATGAAGGAAGGAGGAGTGGGTGCGGGGGAGGGGGTTGTTCACAGGGTGTAAAACAGGCCTCTACCTGCCAGGTGCTTCCTGTTTAGTCCGGGAGGTGGGTGGGAAGTGGCATCATAATGTTTATTAATAACTCAAGTTTGAGGCACAGGAGGCAACCTGGGGGAGGTGCATGTCAACTAGGGCCCAGGGAGGCCCCTCCCAGGGGAGGCATTTCTGGTCTAGGTGGCAGAGGCTCTGCACTCCAGCTGTGCTAGCTGCACACTTCCCGCACAGCCCCTCACTTGATCTCAGCTGGGGACAGACACTTCAGACAAAGGCTTCATGCAGAGGGGCCACTGGTGCGTGTTCTCCTGGCTCTAAGGGTCTCCCTGAGGTGGAGAGAGGGGGTCTTGGTGACTGTGGGTCCTCCTGTTCCCCCTCCAGAGTTATGAAGCGTACTCTTCCTGCTTAGGCAGGACTTGGGGAGCATGTTGTATTCTTTGCTCAAACCTGATTTCAGCAGCCACACGTGTGGGGAAACATGGCATCACCAAGCCACCCCTGAGGTGCCTTGTCCCATGATAGGAGGGTGTCTGTTCATGCCCTCCATGCCCTCCATGTTTGCATGGCCAAGGGCTGGGGACATAGCTCAGTTGGTAGAGTGCTTGCCTTGCATGCACAAGGCCCTGGGTTCCATCTCCAGCAACAAGAAAAAACAAACAAACAAAAAAAGCCAGCCAGGCGCGGTGGTGCACGCCTATAATCCCAGCACTTGGGAGGCTGAGGCAGGAGGATCACAAAGTTCAAAGCCAGCCTCAGCAATGGCGAGGCACTTAGCAACTCAGTGAGACCCTGTCTCTAATAAAATACAAAAAGGGCTGGGGATGTGGCCCAGTGGTCGAGTGCCCCTGAGTTCAATCCCTGGTACCAAAATAAAACAAACAAACAAAACAAAAAAAACCAAAGCCATGTTTGCATGCCAGGCTGCTGCTGGTGGCTCTATAGTTCATTCCTCTTCCCTGGTGCCCTCAGGATCTTAAATGCTAAAGGCCCTGGGACATTCAGTTCCTACTCTTCCTGCCTCTCTCCTGAGAAGTGATCCTAGAGCACTACAGCTGTTGCAGGGAAGAGAGCCCATTGGAACAATCTCTGTGCAACTTTACATCATTGGGGCTCACTTAGCCCCTCTATTATTATACCACAAACTGAAGGCTAAGTGTCTTGCTCAGGATCACACAGCCAGGGATGGTATTTGCAGCCTGAACACCCTGACTCCCTGTCTTGTGCTCTATTCATTGCATCGACTCACTGGCCTGAGAACAGATCTGACGTCTGTCTCAGATACCCCCATCCAGAGGAACAGGACAAGGAAGCATAGTCCTAGCTCGGGACTCTGAGTTGCTAATTAAAATGGTAATTAGAAGCCGGGCTTGGTGGTGCACGCCTGTAATCCTAGCATCTGGGAGGCTGAGGCAGGAGGATCGCGAGTTCAAAGCCAGCCTCAGCAATGGCGAGGCACTTAGCAACTCAGTGAGACCCTGTCTCTAATAAAATACAGAAAAGGGCTGGGGATGTGGCCCAGTGGTCGAGTGCCCCTGAGTTCAATCCCTGGTACCAATAAATAAATAAATAAATAAATAAATAAAATAAATAAAAAAATGGTAATTAGAGCCTGAGAGAGGGCAGTGGAAAAGAAAGGTCCTGTTGGTGGCCCAGTGTTGCTCCTCCGTGTCAGGAGGCAGGACATTCTGGACAAAGGTGCACCGTATGCCTGGTGGCTGTAGGTTCAGAGTGCCTTCTGCTCTGCTCCCTGGGGAGGTAGGGAAGGGGATAGGGTGTTGATTTATATAGAGCCTTGGGGCCTTGCCTTCCAGAGAAAATATCAGACCAATGCCAACAGCCAATAGGCCCTGCATCTGAAGCCCTGACTTGGACAAACTGAGGGATTCCTGTGACTGGGATTAGGGCAGGAGGTGGGAGGTAATTAATTAGCTATTTTGTCCATTTTTTTCATTTGTCAAGCAATTTTTATCTGCCAAGTGCTGTTAGGAGATGGGAAAAACAGCCAAAAAGTACAGTAAAATTTTCTTTCCCCACTCACCATACCCAGGCTAAATGTTCTACATGTGTCATTCAGAGAAGCTAAGTGATTTTCCCAAAGTCACAGAGCTAGTAAGTAGCAAGAGGAGACCGCTGAGTGAACTCACTCCAGCAAAACTGAAGCCCAGGTCTCTCTCTGAGAGAGGCATGCTCTGAATGACCTAGGAGATTTGCCAGGGGGCTCCACATGAGAGGCAGGCTGGGGAGACTGAGGGTGGAGCTGGGGAGGGTGAGAATTTTGAAGAGTGTGCTTAAGAGCTTGAACCCTCTCCTTTAGACATTGAGGAGTCACGGGGTTAGGGGGAGGTTAAAGCAGTTCTGATGGGATCAGACGCTGGGCAGGAAAGAATAAGCTGCTGCCTTGGAAAGTTCAAGAGTAGCTCATCTGCCAGGCACAGTGATGCAGATCTATAATAGCAGCAGCTCTGGAGGCTGAGGCAGGAGGATTGTAAATTCGAGGCCAGCCTCAACAATTTAGCAAGACCCTGTCTAAATAAATAAATAAATAAATAAATGGGCTGGCGTATAGTTCAGTGGTAGAGCACCCCTGAGTTCAATCCCCAGAACTGAAAAAACAAAAAAAGAATGAATAAATAAATAAAGAGTAGCCCATCCCTGATTCTGTCCCCTATTCCTATGTTCTCCCCTCTCTTACCATATAAGATTTGATGGGGCTGGGGTTGTGGCTCAACGGTAGAGCGCTCGCCTAGCACGTGTGCGGCCTGGGTTCGATCCTCAGCACCATGTAAACTGCATTGCATTGCGTACAACTAAAGCAAATAAATAAATATATAAAAAAAGATTTGATATAATTATTCAGCTCAGACAGATGGCAGAGACATTACTATGTGGCAGATGAGAATACGGACGCTGAAGACTAACTCCCCAGGCTTAAATTCTTGTTCTATCACCAACATACTTTGGGACCTGAGCAAGTTAAGCTTTCTTTGCTACAGTTTCCTCATCTATAAAATAGCAATATCGGTACCTACCAGAGAGTTGGGCATGAAGATAAAATGAGATGATTTAGGGAAGGACAGGTTGTTAGCAAGGGCTCAACAAATGATAGTTATTATTACCAGATGTCACCTCAAAGTTCTGACTGTGGGGAATGTTCCTGGAGTCTGATCTAAATCCCTCATGCTGCAGATGAATCCCTGCTTCCCTGACAGCCTTTCAGGACGGGAAGCTCCTTGTTTCAGGCTCCCTTACCTCATCCAGACTCTGATCTCAACCCTTTCCCTTCCCCCCTTTCCCTGTGATTACCATAAACCCCCTCCAGCTAGTGGGTAGGCTCAGGGGGGCCTCATGCCCCTTTGAAGTCCCAAGCCAGGTTCCCAGTCCCACATACTGACTTCTGAGAAAGCTGCTTCCCATCAAATCATGCCGCCCAAAAGCCACCCCTCTTAGGTATTCCTGCCAACTCCGTTTTATAATCTCCATGTCGGGAGGGAGGGTGGTACAGGCACTTTGTCTGCAGGAAGGAAGCAATTAAATTATTAGCACTTTGAAAAATTAAACGACATAACTTATGGCGGAATAAGTTTAGCAAAAAAAAAAAAAAAAAAACCTTGTAATGTGAGAAAACAATTAAAAAGAATTATATAAGGTTGGGCTCGCTCCTTTATTGCAATAGAGTTAGCAGTTCATTGATTATCTTCTTGTTATAATGCAGCAGGGGCTGCCACAGAGGCAGCGACGTTCAGGAAGCCAAGCGCTTTGCTGGGTCCTGCAAAGGGACAGGAGGAGGAGCTGAAAGGTTTTCCAGGAGGGGAAGACAAAGAGGGGAGCAGCAGGGGCAGGGGGCGATCACAGAGCCGCTGTTCCCTTCTTCCCACTCCTTGAGTTTGCTGCTTGCCCGCTCCTGAGCCCCACACATTCATCCCCGTGAGATGTGCACACAGCTCTGTAAGGTGACATGGATGAGGGTGACCGCTGCAGCATGGCAGGAGGCCTCTGAATATCCCTCCCTAAGAAAGTGGCAAGGTAAAAAGGGTGAAGTCCCAAGGAGCACCGCGCAGCCCCAAGAAGCAACAGACGGGACGTAGGCGGAGTCCTGCGGATAGATCTTAAAAGTTTAAAAACTTAAAACCGTCGCCCCTCGAAGCAGTACAAAAGAATCAACTGCTGCTACTCCCAGCCACTTGGAAGAATCTCCTAGATAAGTTGAGCGAAAGAAACAAGACACGAACAAGAAGCTTGCCTTGTAGATGAAGTTCAAGAACAAACTCAGCTAATGGGTGGTGACCGAAGCTGGACTGGTGGTTACCACCAGCAGGGGAATGAGGGAGTTTAATGACTGGGAGGGAGCTCAAGGGATCTATTGTAATGCTAGAGATGCTCTCTTCCTCTACCTGGGTGGTGATTACACAGATATACACAGTTGTCCCTTAGGACTGGCTCCGGGACCTCCTGAAGCTATGGAAATCCATGGATGCTCAAACTCCTTATGTAAAATGGAAGAACATTGGCATAGAACTTAGATGCATCTTTTATACTTTAAAGCCTCTCTAGATTACTTTGGATATCTGGCACAATGTAAATAGTTATTGTTTAGGGAATAATGACAAAAAAATTCTGTACATGTTTAATAGAAACACAATTTTAAAAAAGTATTTTCATCCTGCCTTTGGTTAAATCTGCAGATATGGAACCCATAGTTTACAAAGGGCCAAGTGCAGATAGGTAAAATTGAGTTGTTGTTGTTGTTTTTTTTTTAAGATTGTTATTATTTTTTAAAATTTTTTTATTATTCTAATTTGTTATACACGTTTGCAGAGTACATTTCATTTCATATTACATATAAAGAGTACAATTTTTCAAGTTGCTGGTTTTATATAAAGTATTTTTACAACAATTGTGTCTTCATAAATGTATTTAGGGTAATCATGGATAACTCAGTCTGCCTAAAATTGAGTTTTAAACAGAAGGTCAGGGCATGTTACTTTCCTGTATGCACGTCATACCCCAATGGATAAGTAAAGAGCCAAAAAGATGTGGAGGGGAAAACAAATAGGAAACAAGGAGATATATGACACAATGCCATTGTTTAAATAAAACCCTCAGTGTATATGACATAATTACCCATTAGGTAAGAATTCAGCAAACAAGACTGGGCGTGGTGGCCCACGCCTGTAATCCCAGCACTTGGGAGGCTGAGGCAGGAGGATCGAGAGTTCAAAGCCAGCCTCAGCAATGGCGAGGCACTTAGCAACTCAGTGAGACCCTGTCTCTAACAAAATACACAAAAAAGGGCTGGGGATGTGGCCCAATGGTCGAGTGCCCCTGAGTTCAATCCCCGGTACAAAAAAAAAAAAAAAAAAAAAAAAAAGAATTCAGCAAACAAAGTGGGTGCAGTGGCACATGCCTGTAATCACAGAGACTCTGGAGGCTGAGGCAGGAGGATCGTAAGTTTAAAGCCAGCCTCAGCAAAAGCGAGGTGCTAAGCAACTCAATGAGATTCTGCCTCTAAATAAAATACAAAATAGGGCTGGGAATGTGGCTCAGTGGTTGACCTCTGGATTCACTCTCCAGTACCTAAAAAAAAAAAAAAAAAAAATTCAGCAAACAGAAAATAGACACTATCCAACAGAAACAGGGTATGGTGATAAAAAGGAATGAATCAATGTATGAATAAAATCAAAAGCAGGGCTCTGCACTGACCTATCAATCATGCTAACAGGCCATGAATGGAGAGTATGGTCAACTTAACCCTCTGTGTCCCAGGTAGAAGTTTATAGAAAAATCACTAGCTAATCCCATAAGGAGTCTTTGGGCTGGATGTGGAGTATGTGGATAGTTGGGACATTTTGATCTGAGGGATAAATGTAGATTCAGTCACTGATGACTGCTGGAGGTAAAGGATGAACCCAGCTCACCATTGGCAGACTTCTCTGCATTTGCAAATTAAATGCATGTCCACTGCCCTAGAGCTTCCTGTAGGGGAGCCCCCCCCCCCACCCCCCAGCAGAACTGAGTTAGCCTCTACCAGTTTTTCCTGGAAGTCTTTTCTTCTGTTTTGGTTGGGGGGCGGGGGCGGGGCAGGGTGGGGATTGAACTCAGAGCCACTGGGCCACTGAGCCACATCTCTGACCCTGTTTTGTATTTTATTTAGAGACGGGGTCTCATTGAGTTGCTTAGCGCCTTCCTGTTGCTGAGGCTGGATTTGAACTCTATCCTCCTGCCTCAGCCTCTGGAGCTTCTGGGATTACAGGCGTTGCGGCACCATGCCCAGCTTTCCTGGCAGTTTTGTTATTTTCACTGCATCTCAGCCATGAGAATGATAGAAAGAGTGCCTGAGGGCTCTTTCTGTGCTGGAAAGGGCTAGGAAGTAAATATTTTAGGCTTTGGGCCATCAGGCCTCTGTCACAGCTATTCCGGAAGCTGCCATGGACATAAGTGAATCAGGAGCATGGCTGAATTCCAACAAAACTTTATTTATGGGTACTGACATTTGAATTTCATATAATTTTCATGTGTTACAAAGTATTACTCTGTTAATATTTTCAGGCTGTTAAAAAGTGTTAAGATTGATACTTAGCTCCTAGGCTGTGTTCAAACAGGTCCGGGCTGGATTTGCTGCCTCCTGGTCTGGAGAATTAAATGCAAATGCGTCAGAGTGTGCTGTTATCACCCTCAAGCCTACGGGACAGAAGAGGAGGCACTGGTGCAGAGGGGTGAAGTGGCTTACCCAGCGTCACTGGGGAATTAGCAGTGGAACTGGGACTCTAAACCACATCTCCCAAGTCTGGATTTAGGTCTTTGAATGAATGCATGGGGGGTTGGGGTTGTGGCTCAGCGGTAGAGCGCTGGCCTAGCGGGTTCGATCCTCATCACCACGTAAAAACAAAGGCATGTGTACAACTAAAAAACAAATAAATAAATTTTAAAAAAATAATAAATGCATGGGAAAGGAAGAGTCTGGTTGTTCATGGTGTCCCCCTTTCCAGGGTCCACACCTTGCAGTAAGAAGTCTGGCTTTAGCCAGGCATGGTGGAGCACACCTGTAATCCCAGCACTTGGGAAGCTGAGGCAGGAGGATCGCGAGTTCAAAGCCAGCCTCAGCAATGGCGAGCGAGGCACTTAGCAACTCAGTGAGACCCTAATAAAATACAAAAAAGGGTTGGGGATGTGGCCCAGTGGTTGAGTGCCCCTGAGTTCAATCCCTGGTACCAAAAAAAAAAAAAAAAAAAAAAAAAAAAACAAGTCTGGCTTCACTCTGGGTGGCTAATTTTACACATGGATCAATGAACTGCTCTCACCCATGGAGTGAATTGTTCCTCTTCAAAGCCCTTTCTCATCCTTATCTATACAGAGTGACAAAGGCCTCTCTACACTGCTGTTTTCCAGTCTCCCTTTATCCCCAAACATCCATGTGATGCATTTCTTTTCTTTCTTTCTTTCTTTCTTTCTTTCTTTCTTTCTTTCTTTCTTTCTGTACTGGGGATTTTACCCAGGAGCACTTTACTACTGAGCTACATCCCCAGCTCTTCTTTTTTTATTATTTTATTTTATTTTATTTTGAGACAGGGTCTTGCTAAGTTGTTGAGGCTAGCCTCAAACTTGCAATCCTCCTGCCTCAGCCTCCTGAGTCACTGCAATTACAGGTGTGCACCACCATGCTAGGCTCAGTGTGATGAATTTCTGTATGTGGATTTTATTATGGGGCGTCAGAGTGAACTTCTGTTTCTATTTATACAAAATTCAAAACTGGGGCTGGGGTTGTGGCTCAGTGGTAGAGCACTTGCCTAGCATGCGTGAGGCACAGGTTTTGTTTTCTCAGCACCACATTTAAAAAATAAATAAAATGTATTATATCCAACTACAAATTAAAAAAAAAAAAAAAAAAAAAAAGAAAGAAAGAAAGAAAGAAAAAAGAAAATAGGCAAAGCTAATTTATACTGTTAGAAGCCAGGAAAGTGGTTATTCCGGAAGGGAGGCATATGGTGGATTCCGGGGTTGAGGAAACATTCTGCTTCTCTTTGAAAATGGTCTCTGTGAAAAGGCATCAGAACTACAAGGTGCACAAGTCTGGACACATGTTCTATTCCAATAAACTGCACATTAAAAATAGCTGCGGGGCCGGGCGTGGTGGCCCACGCCTGTAATCCTAGCACTTGGGAGGCTGAGGCGGGAGGATCACGAGTTCAAAGCCAGCCTCAGCAATGGCGAGGCACTTAGCAACTCAGTGAGACCCTGTCTCTAATAAAATACCAAAAAAAAAAAAAAAAAAAAAAAGGGCTGGGGATGTGGCCCAGTGGTCCAGTGCCCCTGAGTTCAATCCCCGGTACAAAAAAAAAAAAAAAAAAAAAAAATAGCTGCTGGGCTGGGCACGGTGGTGCATGCCTGTAATTCCAGCAGCTCTGGAGGCTGAGGCAGGATGATAGCAAGTTCAAAGCCAGCCTCAGAAATGGCGAGGTGCTAAGCAACTCAGTGAGACCCTGTCTCCAAATAAAATAAGAAAAAGGGCTGGGGATGTGGCTCAGTGGTCGAGTGCCCCTGAGTTCAATCTCTATACCCCCCTACTCCCCCCCCCCAAAAAAAAGAAAAGCTCCAAAAACATCTTGGGAAAAAATAAACTTTTGGTGAGGCCAGTTTCTGGGACAGGAAGGCAGAGCTAATGTCACTCCAAGCCCTATTCCTTTGCTGGGCAGCAATGGACACTACTGAAAAGCCCTATAGATGAGACAGAAAGTGTTCTCACCTTTCACATTAACATAGGAGATGCTAAATTTGTTTGCCTGGAGCACAGAAAATGTGTGAGTATATATGTGTGAGTGTGTGAGAGTGTGTATGTGTCGTATTTGTAAGATATGTGTGTGTGAGGTGTTTGTGTCTGCATGAGTTGGTGTATTTGTGTGTGTGTGGCCGTATTTTTGGGTGAGTGTGTGTACAATGTGAGCTGTGTGTGTGTATGAGCAGTTGTGATTGTGTTTGAGAGTGTGAGGAGGGCGAGTGTGTATGTGTGAGTGCCTGAGTGAGGGTGTGTACCTGTGCATGGGTAGTGGTAAGTGTGTTTGCATGACGTGTGTATGAGGATGTGAGATGTGTATGTACACGTGGCTGTGATTGTGTGAGTGTGAGAACCACCTTCCCGTGGGGCCCAGACTTTCCTTTCTCTTTGGAATTTGGATTCGGACTTTGCAGGGGTCCCTGTGGGCACACAGGTGGAGGTGTGGCATGGTGACTCACCTCTCTGGCATGAGGACCTGGCTAGCATTCTCTACTGTACTTTGCCTTTATGTGTTTTTGCTGTGCGACTCTCTTGATTGTTGCAGATTTATGCAGAGAAAATGGGCTCTGGTAACTGGCTGACCCTGGTAGCCATCGTTCATTGGGGTGGATCTCAGGCCCTCTATTTGTTTCTGGAGCGGTTGATGGAATTCTCTCTGAAATGTGCCAAGCTTCCTGCCCAAGAGAAGACATCCATTTAATTTATTTAATCTGGATGATTTAAATCTCTCATTTAGAGGGAGCAAAACACAGATTTTGCATTACAGGGGCCTGACAGAGACCGAGGGAGCGAGAGGGATGGAGAATGTTGAAATGTGGCGATTTCTCTATTGCTGGGGGAGAACTTCTCAAGCGTATCTTTTTTTTTTTTTTTTTTTAATGTATTTATTTTAGTTGTACACAATGTATTTTTTTTTTTTTTTTTTTTTTTTTTTTTTTTTTTTGGTGCCGGGGATTGAACTCAGGGGCACTTGACCACTGGGCCACATCCCCAGCCCTTTTTTGTATTTTATTAGAGACAGGGTCTCACTGAGTTGCTAAGTGCCTCGCCATTGCTGAGGCTGGCTTTGAACTCGCGATCCTCCTGCCTCGGCCTCCCAAGTGCTAGGATTACAGGCGTGCGCCACCGCGCCCGGCTACACAATGTATTTATTCTTTACGTGGTGCTGAGGATCGAACCCGGGCCGCGCAAGTGCGAGCGCTCTACCACTGAGCCACAATCCCAGGCCTAAAAGATAAAGGCCTATCTGTGGGGTCTGTGAAAAATGGCTGGTCTTGAGGCAGGTATGGTGGCGCATGCCTGTAATCTTAGCAACTCAGGTAGCTGAGA
Organism: Tamias sibiricus; assembly: GCA_025594165.1. Taxonomy (NCBI): domain Eukaryota; kingdom Metazoa; phylum Chordata; class Mammalia; order Rodentia; family Sciuridae; genus Tamias; species Tamias sibiricus. The sequence continues at coordinate 21,097,164 of CM046660.1, read as the reverse complement.
CAGGAGGATCATAAATTCAAAGCCAGCCTCAGCAATTTAGTGAGGCCCTAAGCAACTTAGTGAGATCCTGTCTCAACATAAAAACTAAAAAGGAGCCGGGTGCAGTGGTGCACACCTGTAATCCCAGCATTTGGGAGGCTGAGGCAGGAGGATCATGAGTTCAAAGCCAGCCTTAGCAATGGCGAGGCACTTAGCAACTCAGTGAGACCCTGTCTCTAGTAAAATACAAAAAAGGGCTGGGATGTGGCCCAGTGGTCGAGTGCCCCTGAGTTCAATCCCCAGTACCAAAAAAAAAAAAAAAAAAAAAGGGCTGGGAATGCAGCTCAGTGGCAAGCACCCCTGGGTTCAAAACCCAGGTACTGGAACAAACAAACAAAATAGCTGGTCTTTTCTTTTTGGGTAGATTTGAAAAAGAACATTCCTCTGCTTCCACCCTAGATAGCCCTGCTTGGACCCCTGGTGTCTGTGCTTCCTGAGTCCCTACCTACTGTGATCCCCTTCCTGCCCATCTCTGGGGCATCCTCCCTCAGTCCCTTGAACTTGACTGTTGGAATACCCAGAAAAGGCCATGTTTCCTAGGGCATGGGATGTCTTCCTCACCCTTGGCCTACTCGGTGAAACTGTATTTGTCCTTGTTATGTCCTGCTCAGGCAATGGGTTTTATAAAGCACATTCCCATCCTCTGTCTCTTGCACTTGACTGTGGTGCTCTCTGCACTGAGCCGGAATTCTTTGCACATGTGTTTCCTCTCCCAGATGCAGCCTCAAGTTTTCCGGGGTAGAGCTTGTCTTGTTCATCTCTGAGTCACCGGATCTCAGGGTATTGCTTGTCACAGAGGAGATGCTGGGCCGATGGAAGCTTGCTGAATGAATGAATGAGTGAGCGCACAGACAGGAAAATGGACAGGATGGACTCCACAGCCCTCAAACGCAGATGCACAGACACATGCAGCCTTGTGTGCTAAAGTCATTGCACAAATATTCACCCACACAATTAACTCATGGCTGAACTGGATGTTAACAAGTGATGCCTGTTCTGCACACCTTGGCACTTTGCTTTCGGAAGGGCCCTGGTAGCTGAGGCTTTCCTTTCAGACAAAGTCCAGTTTTAGCACTGATGAAGGAGAAAGATGGGACTGGGGGTAGGGGGGACATTCCTCCCTCCCCCTCCGCCCAATTAAACCTTCAATATTTATTATTATTATTATTATTTATTTATTTATTTATTTTTTGTACTGGGGATTGAATTCAAGGGCATTTGGCCACTGAGCCACATCCCCAGCCCTATTTTGTATTTTATTTAGAGGCAGAGTCTCACTGAGTTGCTCAGTGCCTCTTTGTTGCTGAGGCTGGCTTTGAATTTGAGATCCTCCCGTCTCAGCCTCCAAAGCCACTGGGATTACAGACATGCACCACTGCGCCCGGCTTTTTCCCCATATTTTTAATTGGTATATTATAATTATACTTGTGGTAGAATTCATTGTTACATATGCATACCCCATAACAATAAATTTGGCCAATATCATTCCCCAGTATTTCCTCCTCCCCTCCCCTCCCCCACTCCCTTTCCTCTACTAGTCTCCCTTAGAATTTTTTTAAAAAATAACTTTATTTCATTTGTTTATGTGGTGCTAAGGATTGAACCCAGTGCCTCACACATGCTAAGCAAGCACTATACCACTGAGCCCCAGCCCCTCCCTTAGATTTTCGTTAGATATCCCCTCATACCTTTCTTTTCCTTTTTCCTCTCTAGCTCCCCATATGAGAAAAAAACATCTGATGCTTGTCTTTCTGGGTTGGCTTATTTTGCTTTACATAATGTTTTAAAATTTCCATCTATTTTCCTGCTAATGATGTAAATTCATTCTTCTGCTTTTTTGGGGGGAAGGTACCCAGGGATTAAACCCAGGGGTGCTTTACCACTGAGTATATCCCCAGACCTTTTAATTTTTATTTTTTTTATTTTGAGATAGCGTCTCCCTAAGTTGCTTGGGGCCTCACTTAGTTGCTGAGGCTGGCTTTGAACTTGCCATCCTCCTTACTCAGCCTCCTGAGTCACTGGGATTACAGGCATGAGCCACCATGGCTAGCTCTTTTTCTTTTTTATTTTGAGACAGGGTCTCCCCAAGTTGCTGAGGCTGGTCTTGAACTTTCAATCCCTCTGTCTCAGCCTCCAGTTTTGCTGGGATTACAGGCGTGAGCCACCACATCTGGCCAATTCCTAGTCTTTTTGTTTTCTTTCTTTTTTTTGTGTGGTACCGGGGATTGAACTCAGGGGCACTCGACCGCTAGGCCACATCCCCAGCCCTTTTTTGTATTTTATTAGAGACAGGGTCTCACTGAGTTGTTAAGTGCCTCGCCATTGCTGAGGCTGGCTTTGAACTTGCGATCCTCTTGCTCAGCTTCCCAAGTGCTGGGATTACAGGCATGCACCACGGCGCCCGGCTTGGCTTTGTACTAATTTTTAAACCACCAACAGTATAAAGGTGTTCCTTTTTCTCCTTATCCTCTCCAGCACTTGCATTCTTGATGGCTGCCATTCTAAATGGAGGGAGATGAAACCTCAGTGTAGTTTTGATCACGTTTCCTTAAGTGCTAAAGATGTTGAACATTTTTTTCCCCTGTATATTTGTTGAGCATGGAGGGGCGCCATTCCAATGTGGCCCAAGACAAAGTCAAGGCAGGTGGGGCTTGATACTTCAGGGTCCTGGCTGGAGATGGGCTGCTCTGCATGTAGTGACAGGCTGGGGTGGGAGGGTGGGGGAGGAAAAGAGTCAGATCAGTGACCCAGATTAGAGAAGGATCAAAGCTGCTGGGACAGATGCTATCTCTGTGCGGATGAGTATTCCTGCAGGCAGCGGGCTATTTTGAACACTTCCCATCTAAGCTCTAGTGAGAATGAGTACAAATATCTGGCAGGTTGAAGGAATGAATCCATGGGTTTGAATGCTGCTTGACCTTGGGCACCATATTTTACATCTTTGAGACTCACTTTTTTCCCACCTACAAATTGTCGGGGGAAGGGGGATCTGATCTAGGTGCCTTGGGGGGGTCTCTTCAGTTCTTCTGCCTTCCTTTCTTTGTCTATTTTTGGCACATGTATGGCACACACATAGCTAATCGTGTGTTTACATTAAAAGTGAATTTTACCTCATACCTTTCAGTATCCCCCTTGAGCTCTCAGCATAAAAGAATGGAGACTATGGATTTAATTTTTAGGGGGTTGGCCACTAGCTAATTGTGTGATTCAGGGCAGGTTTCTCTTAGCCTCAGATCCCTCATTCATGACGTAGGGATAATAAGCATTCTATTTATCACTTGGAAGTGTAAGCATCAAGGTGACAATAAAATTAAAAAGTTCTGCTACTTTTAAATATTACCAAGGCATTATTTATGATGACTTCACATAGTAGGTGCTCAGTAAATGATCACTAAATGCATAACTTTCTGGGTTTGCTTATATCTTTACTCAAGCTCTTCTGACAATCAATTTTCTAGGTTTTCTTTCTTTTTCTTTTTAAAATGGACTTTACCTGAATGTTGCACAGAGCTTGAGGCAATGCAGCCAGAAGTTCCCCATCACTCCATAAAAGGCCACCACCTAAGTGCTCCAACTCTGTCCCTCCCATAAGTCAACAGAGTGGGTTTGGGATGGGGTGGGGGAAATAAAAGAGCTGTTAGCAGGTAGGAGCAAATCAGCCCATCTCTGTGCAAGTCACCACCAATAAAACTTAATCAATGCAGCCCCTTTTAAGTTGGTTGGATCAGTGACCCAGAAAATAGCTCCCCTGCAGAAAAGGAAATGATAGTCAATAAACTGAGACGTCAATGGGAAAAATCTATTAAAGAGAGTGAGATATCAGGAGACCTCTGGTGTTAACGGAGACCCTTTGGAACAGAGCCATGGAACCAAGAGCTGGTTTTTAACCCTCTCCAGGACCAGAGTCGCCTCTGTCCCAACTCAGGTGCCAGTAGAGCCTACAGCTTCTGCAGCTTGCCTCGGCCCCTGAGTCTCCCCAGATGGTAGTGAGGAGCACGCGCTGTGTTGATTTCCCTGTGCCATTACCTGTTCAAACTAGCATTTTGGGGTGCACGTGTTCTTTTTTTAAAAATATTTTTTAGTTTTAAATTGACAGAATATCTTTATTTATTTATTTTAAATTTTTATGTGGTGCTGAGGCTGAGGATTGAACCTGGGGCCTGACGCATGCGAGGCAAGCGCTCTACCACTGAGCTACAACCCCAGCCCCTGCTCGTGCTCTTTGCTAGGTGATCAGCAGATGGGGGTTCTGAGGCTCTGCCTGGGGTGCTGCCTAGCAATGACACCTCTCTGGCCCAGGGGAAAGAATCTTGAGGTCTCTCTTCTTCCAGCTTCTGTGACCTGGGCGTTGGGAGCCAGAGGTCAATGCCTGGATCTAGACCAGGCCTCCTGACGCCACCCTGCCTGGTAGCAGGGCTTCTTTCCTCTGGAGTTGATAAGAAAGGAAATCTGTCCCCAAGAATGTGAGGATAAGGTAAAGGGTAATGGCATGGGTTTAACTTGGCCTGCGCACTGCTTCGTTGGCACTTTAAACTCACTGTCATCAGTAAAACTGGGGGCTGAGGGACGTCGTGGTGGGGTGGCAGGTTTCCTTGTCAAGCTGCCTTGAACCTAGAAAAATGTGGCAGCACAAGGGGAGGAGAGCGGCTCTGGAGAGCTGGTCCTGGGAATGTGCCATGGCCCACCCCCGCCCCTCACACCACATCCACTGTCACCACCACTGCCAGGTTGCACGGATAGCATCTGAGTGCCTGTAGTTGCTGAGCATGTCTCACAGAACTGAGGCTGCTGTTAAAGAAAGTCACCATCGTATCATGTGTGACAATGTCTTTAGTAAAGGACATTTGATCGTGCTGATGTGAGTTTGCATGGAGATCTTCTGGTAAGTTGCAAAGGAGACAGCTTTGCCTGGAATCAGTGAGCTAGCCAGGGACTGACCTGGGGCAGAGGGCTTCAGGGAGCAAGACCTGGGCTGGGCCTCTATTCCTTTTATTTGCTTTTTAAAAATTTATTTATTTTTATGTGGTGCTGAGGATTGAACCTAGGACCTCGAATGTGCTAGGCAAGCGCTCTACTGCTGAGCCACAACCCCAGCTATTTGCTTTTGTTTTTAAATGCTTTTTTTTTTTTTTTTTTTCTGCAGCTCTTAGGATGGAACCCAGGGCCTTTTGTGTGCTAGGTAAGTGCTCTACCACTGAGCTACAGGCAGCCCTTTCTGTTCACCTTTGGACAGAATCTTTTGCTGGTTAACTCTTCATCCAGTGACTACATGCATCCTTTTATGTGTTATTATTATTGCTATTGTTTGATCTTTGAGTTTTTTGTTTGTTTGTTTTGGGATACTAGGGATTGAACTCAGGGGCACTTGACCACTGAGCCACATCCTCAGCCCTATTTTTTTTTTTTTTTTTTTTTTTTTTTTGGTACCGGGGATTGAACTCAGGGGCACTTGACCACTGGGCCACATCACCAGCCCTTTTTTGTATTTTCTTTAGAGACAGGGTCTCACTGAGTTGCTACGTGCCTCGCCATTGCTGAGGCTGGCTTTGAACTCGCGATCCTCCTGTCTCAGCCTCCCAAAGTGCTGGGATTACAGGCGTGCGCCACCGCGCCCGGCCTCAGCCCTATTTTGTATTTTATTTAGAGAAAGGTCTCGCTGAGTTGCTTAGCTCCTTGCCTTGGCTGAGGCTGGCTTTGAACTCATGATCCTTCTGCCTCAGCCTCCTGAGCCACTGGGATTACAGGTGTGCACCACCACGCCCTGCTTGATCTTTGAGTTTTACACCTTTTTATTTTTTTGATATGAGGGCTTGAACCCAGGGGCACTTAACCATTGAGCAATGTCCCCAATCTTTATTTTTATTTATTTTAAAAAATATTTATTTATTTTCTTTAGTTGTACACATTGTGTTTATTTATGTGGTGCTGAGGATCGAACCCTGGCCGCGCTCATGCTAGGCGAGTGCTCTACCGCTGAGCCACAACCCCAACCTCCTTTATTTTTATTTTATTTTGTGACAGGGTCTTGCTAAATTGCTTAGGGCCTCACTAAGTTGCTGAGGCTGGCTTTGAACTTTCCGATCCTTCTGCCTCAGCCTCCCAAGCTGCTGGTATTACAGGAGTATGCCACCACACCCGGCTACAGTCGCCTTTTGGAATGGATAGAGTCGCAAGGTCATAGTATTTTTGCCATCCCCATGTGAGGGTGATGGGCATAGGGGAGATATTGGCAGTTTCCTGGTTCTTCTGGAACATTTCCAGGGCCTCCCTGGGTGGGTGTTTATGCCTTAAGAGGCCAAAAAGCACAAAAGAATGAGATGAGATTATTGGATAAGATGATCAGGGACAAATATCCCCAGACTGGGGGGAGGGCCTCCTCAATGCACTCTTTTTTTTTTTTTTTTGGTACCGGGGATTGAACTCAGGGGCACTCCACCACTGGGCCACATCCCCACCCTTTTTTGTATTTTATTCAGAGACAGGGTCTCACTGAGTTGCTAAGTGCCTCGCCATTGCTGAGGCTGGCTTTGAACTCGTGATCCTCCTGCCTCAGCCTCCCAAGTGCTGGGATTACAGGCGTGTGCCATCGCGCCTGGCTACCTCAATGCATTCTTCTTCCTTCCTGATACCCCCACTGCTTATGGGATGTCGGAAGAATGGTAGAATTTGGCGGGGATTGTCAGAGATGTCCTACAGTGTTTGTGGAGGGAATTCATCGGCAACTTTATAAAAAATGTACTTTTTGAGCCAGGCACACACACGCACACACACACACACACACACACACACACACACACTTTTTGGATCTGGGCGCGTCTTGTTTCCATGGCACAGAAATTCATCAGGATGAGAATCACTTCTCCTGAGAGCATGAGAACCAGATGGGCCTCCATCTTCATTTGCCACCTCGGGTTGGTCATGGCTTCTGGGAAGTTGTGGGAGGAGCCTCAGGCTAGTGATGATAGACTCGATTGACAAAATGCCACTGATATGTAGATATGTGAGTTGGGTTTCTGGTTTCTCTGAATCATGGGTTCTTTTTTTTTTTTAGGATTTGGTGGTTTCTCTTTGTCATTTCAGGGGAACACTTAGGAAGTTTCTGGGCAGGAGTGATTCTTAGAGATCTCTCTTTCTCTCATCCCCTTCAATTCAGTGGCCCTTCTCAACCTAAAACACCTGTGAAGATGGAATCCTACATGGCTGAGAAAAATGAACTGCTCATTCCAATGGAGGCAGCCTGAGCTTTGAAGCCAGGGGAGAATTTTCAGTGTTTCTGAGTAATCTTCTCCCTCTAGCTGTGTGACTTTGGGCAAATTACTTCACCTTTCTGAGCCATAGTCTCCTCATCCATAAAGTAAGAGCCAAAAATATCTCCCTTACATGGTCGTTTTCAGGATCAAACAAAGCAACGAATGTACAAGATAAAGTATTTACCACAATAATTGGCACAATGTAGGAATTTGGAAGTGGTAGTTCTTTACTTTTTTTTTTTTAATATTAATTTTATTTACTTTAGTTGTACACAATGCAATGCATTTATATTTACGTGGTGCTGAGGATCGAACCCGGGCCGTGCACATGCGAGGCCAGCGCTCTGCTGCTGAGCCACAACCCCAGCCCATCTTTTTTCTTTTTTTTATACTGGGGATTTAACCCAGGAGCGCTTGACCATAGGACCACATCCCCAGCCCTTTTTATTTTTCATTTTGAGAGAGAGTCTCTAAATTTCTTAGGGTCTTGCTAAGTTGTTGAGGCTGGCTTGGAACTTGTGATCCTCCTGCCTCAGCCTCCCACGCTGGTGGGATTACGGCATGTGCCATAATCCCGGCTAGTGAATTTTTAAAAAGAGTCACACTGCTGATAGGAATGCTTCTCTGTTCCAGAATGGGTGTGGGTGGATGGAATGAGTGAACCTTGAGGACCCCAGTGGGCTTTGGACCCCGAGTCCAGAGGCCTCAACCCGGCGTTGCGAGTTTCTGCCACAAGGTGGCGGTGTTGGCAAACACACCACACCTCGCCTGCTGAGAAGCTCAAATCTGAAGAATTAAACTGCAGTTTAAATTTTTATTTTGAATGTGAATGCTTATTCTTATTTTGAACGATACCACCTAATCAATCTAAACCTCAGCCAACACCTCCCAGAGACGGGAAGAGCTTTGCCTCAGATCACAGAGCTAGCTGGCGGCCAAGCTGTGTCTAGGATGTGTTGCCCGTCTCCTTGCAACGGGGTAGTTCATCCTGTGCTTTCCAACAGCTCATCCTTTGGTTTGGGGTTGAGGTTGGGAATGACAAGGGGTCTTGAGAGCCCTTGGTTCAGTTTTAGCATTATTATTTTCAGAGGAGCCTATTGGACCCTCAGAGTTTTATATGATCACCCGAGATAAATAGTGTGATCCCAGAGCAATAACCTGTTTTTTTTTATATTATTATTATTATTTTTGTAGATGGACAGAATTCTTTAATTTTATTTTTTTAATATGTGTGCCTCACACGTTAGGCAAGTACTCTGCCACTGAGCTACAACCCCAGCCCCAATAATCTGGTATTTTCTTAAGTCCAGAGTGAATGGGTGGGCTAGCCTGGTCTGGACTAGCGTTGTTCCTTAACAGGATTAGAAATTCTCCTGTTTTGCTGTATTGGTTAAGGAGGCCAGGCCTGAGATTGATTTGGCTTTTGCTACATGTTAGGAAGTAGGTAAGTGCTAACGCTCTGCCCCTCACAGATTGAGAGCTGATTACACTCAGTTCACAGTTGAGAAGGCAGAGACTCCAAGACACAAAGTAAATTGCCCAAGTTCACCCAACATTTCCTGACTCACAGCTTCTGGGGCTGCAATTAAACCTAGAGGTGCTCTATCATTGAGCTACATCCCCAGTTCTTTTTGTAATTTGTCGATACAGGGTCTCACTAAGTTGCCCAGGCTGGCCTCAAACTTGTGATCCTCCTGTCTCAGCCTCCTGGAGTCACTGGGATTATAGGCAGGCGCCACTGCACCCCACTGAGCTTCTGCTCTTTGGGAGCTGGCCCAGTTGGGTGGGAGAGGACTGAGATGGCCCACCTTTATGGTTTGTGCCCTCTCACCAGGTTCTTTGTCCTTCCAGGGAGAGTCCCTGCTGAACAGAACATTCTTTGCAGTGGCTCCCAGCCTCCTCCCGTTTGGCCCCCTCCCTTCTGCAGCTTCCCTTGAGTTCCTTTCCAGAGCAGTCACTCACTGAATAGGTTGCTAGTGGAAATGTGGTTTTCAAATTTGGGAAATCTCCATTAAGTCCTTTTATTTAAGGAGGATGTCATTATCGCGCCTCCCTAAGGACTATTACGGTTCTATTAGGCAAGGCCGCAGACTTCCTAGGTACTGTCTGGGGTCTGATTCCTGGGCAGGAAAATGTGAGACAGGAAGAAGGGGAGGGGGGGAGTAGGAGAGAGAACAGGGATGGGGAGGAGGGAGGAGGGAGGAGAAGGAAGAAAGGAGGAGAAAAAAGAGAGGGTAAGAGAAATGAGTGAGAAAATTAGAGAGGGAGACATAGAGGGTATCCCCCTCCCCAGGTGATAGCCAGGGGGCAGGGGAGACCTGGGGCATGTGGCCATCTGCTAGTCTAGAGGGTTCCAGATCAAAGTGGACATGGGCTGCCCCTAACTACCTGCCTGCCCTCAGCTTCCACACAGACAGGGGGCCGGGGTGGTCCTCCAGGTCTCCAGCTGCTGCCCACCCTTGGGCCTCCAGATTTGAGAAAGGGCCTCTGGGAGGGCCAGCAGAGAGGATGAGGATGCTCAGGGAGGACAGTTCTGGAAACTGGGGCTGGGCTCAGGGCATTGACCTTCCTGTATTATTTTCCCTCCTCTGCACCCCACCCCCACCCCATCCCAGGGGAGTTCCAGGGAAGCAGACTTTCTCTTTGCTCTTCACTCTGTCCCAGGCAACTAGGGCAGAGGCAGGCACATAGTAGGTGCTCACTAAGTGTCTGTGGCGGGAAGAATGAACTGTGATGAAGAAACAGTACCGCTGCTTCCCCACCTTCTCCCTTCCTGCACTCAGAACCAAGTCATCTGGTTTGAATGGTTCTTCTCAGGGAAGACTGGTGACCCCTGATGCCCTCAGATCATCCTCCTGAGACACACTCTCTCTCACACACACAGCGGGCAGGGTTTAGGGAGGGTCAAGAACCGCATGGCAAACAGCTGACAATGGTTTGGTCAAATGAGAGAAAAAAAAAAAAAGTCTCTCCTGGGCCCTGCCTGTGAGGGGTTACCAGCAGCAACTGGAAGGTTTGGAAGGCTGGGCTCTGTGGGCAAACACCCTGCTGGGAAATCTCCCAGCCTGTGGATCCCCAGGGCAGGGGGAGCCTCCCTCCACGCCACCCTGCCCCCTTCAGGCCTTCTGCTGGCTCCTGGTCCTGAGGCCAGGATTCCTGTCCACCCCAGGTGCCCCTGGGGCGCCCCTCCCTTGGAGAGGGCCTGTGCAGCAGCAGTGATTAATGAGGCGGGGACAAAGCCTTTCTTTCCCAGCTGTGTCAACACGCCCCTGCCCCAGTGGCCTGTGGGCTGCTTGTGGGCTGCAGGTAGGAGGAAGCGGCCCCAGGCTGCCCTGGCGACTCCCTCATCAGGCCTGTTCTCTCCTCCCCCTGGACTCCTCCAGGCCCCTGCCTCCCACCGGGCTACCAGAGTCCCATGCTGGTGACGATGATGACGATGATGACTTTATGGTGTCCACTGCACTTGACATTTGCTGAGCCCATGCCCCTCCTCTTTTCTCAGTTCCTTCCATCAGCCTCCTGAGCCAGAGGATGAGACAGGTGCAGCTATCTTTGGGTTTCACAAGGGGCAACCGGGCTGTGGTTGCTGGTGCTGATGCCGCCTCCTCTGTGAAGCCTTCCCTGATCACCTCTGGCAGGCTTTGGCTTGTCCTCTTCCTCCAGCCCCTGCCAGGTATTGTCATGTGAGAGGAGTTCATCTGTCTGTTACTGAAAGCTCAGTCCTTGTCCTTGATGCCAATCCAATAACGAGGACATGATTTTGAGAAAAAGGAAAAAGAAGGTTTATTGCTTTGCTAGCAAAGGAGAAGTACAGGGGACTCCAGGCTGTGGTTCCATCAGGGAAAACAGAGGGCTTTAAAGAAGCCATTCAAAGGCTACATTCCAGGTGTGTCCTGGCAGAGATTCCCAGGTGCACCTGATGGTGTGTTGAAATTCGCCGGTTAATTTGGCAGTCACTTCCTAGTTCTTCCAGTCACTTCCCTCGTTCTTCTGGTGATATCCCCTTCTTGTGGAGGAAAGATAATGTGAAAGTAATCATGTTCCCCCGCCCTCAGGTTATGGAGGGGGAGAGGGAGAAGAGGAAAAGAAAAACATGTCCCTTTTAAAATAAGCAGCAGCAGCAAGGGCTGTATTCAAGGGTTGTATCAAAAGGTGAAGTAGACCACGGTCATGTGTCCACCTCACTGCTTCCTTAAGGGAGGGAAACCATGTTTCTCTGAGTCTTATGCTTCTTTGGGGAGAGGGGTGGGGTACTGGGGATTGAACCCAGACGTGCCTGAAATCTGAGCCACATCCCCAGCTCTTTTTCTTTTTTCTTTTGAGTCAGGGTCTCACTCAGTTGCTCAGGGTCTCCCTAAATTGCTGAGGTTGGCCTTGAACATGTGATCCTCCTGTTTCGGCCTCCAGAGCTGCTGGGATTACAGGTGTGTATCACCGCACCCAGCTGGGTCTTATGCTGTTGTGTTTTGTGGTACTGGGAATGTAACGCAGGGCCTTGTGCCCGGAAGGCAAGTGCTCTACCACTGAGCCACTCCTCAGCCCCTCTTAAGTGTCTTTGAACCTGCAATGCTCTTTCCCACATAGCTATTCTCAGGGCAGCCTAGTGTGCTGCTTGGCATGTACTATGATAAACACTTATTAAGTGAACAAATGACCTATAGATCTGGAATGATTCAGAATTCCAGGGCTTTAGTCTGTGCTGTCTGTGGTTCTGTGCCTTGTGTTTAAGCAGGTTCGGACCTGCCCAGGACCACACACCCGGCCTCTGGTCCCAGCTTGTTTTTGTGGGGTTCCCAGTGATTCTGACAGAGATTATCAGAGTATTGTGCCACTGGGGAGTGGAGAGTGGGGGGTGAGGCTCAGGAAGCCTGAAGCAGTCACATGACTTTTAATTTTGAAATGATTTTACAGCCATAGAAATGTTGCAATGATAATACATTATACACTTTACCCAGTTTCCCCACGTCACCATCTTCCACAACCATGGCACTTTTATCAAAACTGAGAACTCTACATTACTAGCAATTAAACTCTAGTCTTCATTTGGATTTTTTTTTCTTAAATAGGTGGACACAATTCCTTTATTTTATTTATGTGGTGATGAGGATCGAACCCAGTGCCTCACACAGGCGAGATGAGCCCTCTACCGCTGAGCCATCGCTCCAGTTTCTCATTTGGATTTCATCATTTTTCCCATTAATATCCTTTTTCTGTTCTAGGATCTAATCCTGAATGCCACGTCACATTTAGTCCACATGATTTTAAAGATGGTGTTTTTATTATTATTTTTTTTTTGGGGTGGTGGTGATGGGATTGAAGCCAGGGGTGTTTAACAACTGAGCCACATCTCCCAATTTTGTATTTTATTTAGAGACAGGGTCTCACTGAGTTGCTTAGTGCCTTGCTAAATTGCTGAGGCTGGCTTTGAACTTGCAATCCTCCTGCCTCTGCCTCCCAAGCAGCTGGGATTACAGGTGTGTGCCACCATGCCTGGCATCCATGTGATTTTAAAGATAATGCTTTTTTGTTTGTTTTTGTGGGATGGGGTAGGGGGTGCTGGGATTAAACCCAGGGGCACTTAACAACTGAGCCACATCCCCAGCCCCTTTTATTATTTATTTATTTATTTAAATATTTATTTATTTACTTTAGTTGTACACAATGCAATGCATTTATGTTTACGTGGTGCTGAGGATCGAACCCGGGCCGTGCATGTGCAAAGCGAGCGCTCTGCCGCTGAGCCACAACCCCACCCCACCCCTTTTATTTTTTTAGAGACAGTGTCTCTCTCTCTCTCTAAATTGCTTAGGGCATTGCTAAATTACTGAGGCTGGCTTTGAACTTGCGATCCTCCTGCCTCATCCTCCCAAGTGCTGGGACTACAGGCATGCGCCACCATGCCAGGCTACAAGATGGTGTTTTATTTAAAAATTCACGCATGGAGCTACGGGTGCAGCTCAGTGGTAGCGCACTTCCCTAGCATGTGCAAGACCCTGGGTTCAATACCCAGCACCACAAAAAGGAAAGAAAACCATTCTAGCATTACATTCTCCCAAATAACCAATCATCTCAATTGTTTTTGTGTAATAATAAATGTCTCATAGTCAAATATTCTGATCAAATATTGTCTCTATAGCTGGGTGTGGTGGTGCACCCCTGTAATCCCAGAAGCTCAGGAGGCTGAGATAGGAGGATTGAGAGTTCAAAGCCAGCCTCAGCAAAGGCGAGGCGCTAAACAACTCAGTGAGACCCTGTCTCTAAATAAAATACAAAATAGGACTGGGGATGTGGCTCAGTGGTTGAGTGCCCCTGACTTCAACCCCTGGCAACCCCCTCCAAAAAAATATTGTCTCCCTTTATATAGTTACATGTTTATTTCCTGTGGCTTCTCAGGCTTTCTTGCACATTGCTCCATGCCTTTTGGGGACTGAAGCATCGTTTTAAAAGTCTCAGGTCATCTTCTGTATTCCAGCTTTATAATCTGCTGAGCGCGAGTCTGATGAAAGGAAGAAACAGGGATCACTGGGTCAGTGGAGAGGGGAAAGCAGTGAAGGGGGGAAAGGATTTATGTTTGGTGAAGATATGGGTGGGGGTCCAGGTTGTAGCCTGGGATCCCCTGGGAGGCAGAGACATGGTGTTTGAGCTGCGAATGGAACAAATGTCCTGGGTTCCCTAGTTCATGGGTCCCAGCTTTTGTCTCTCTCTACTTGCTTATTCGTCTTTCCACCTATATCTATTTTCAGCATCACAGTTTGGTCTTTTGCTTGCATTCCTGGGAAATGGAAATAATTAGAGTTGAATTTTCAATTCAGATGTTACCTGATGTTCTGTTAATAATATAAGCTGGTAGCCTGGCGCGGTGGCGCACGCCTGTAATTCCAGCACTTGGGAGGCTGAGGCAGGAGGATCGTGAGTTCAAAGCCAGCCTCAGCAATGGCGAGGCACTTAGCAACTCAGTGAGACCCTGTCTCTAATAAAATACAAAAAAGGGCTGGGGATGTGGCCCAGTGGTTGAGGATCCCTGAGTTCAATCCCTGGTAACCCTCCCTCCACCCCCAATATATATATATATATGCAAACATCCCACTCTGCTTCAAGGAAGACAGGTTCCTCCAGTGCAGCTTTCTTTTGGAGGCTGAAGGGCTGGTGGAGAAAGAAGTCTGAATGCAGGTGGGGGAGGGCTCACTTGGCTCCCTGCTCTTTGACCTCCACACGTGGCTTCTTTCTGGTTTGCAGGTCTTGGAACAATGACTGTGTTGTCATCCTCTATCCCTGTTGCTTTCTAACTCTCTTTGCTGTGAGAGGACGGGGAGGAGGGTCAAGAGGGGACAGTGGGGGGATGGGGAAGGTAATTTGAAATTACTTTTGGAAGGATAGCCAGGGACTTCCGGGTGAGAGTCCTCCACTGGCTGTGTGTTTGGAGGAGGGCTGGGCTGATGGCCTGGGAAGAGAGGGAGAGGCAGCTGAAGACAGAGGAGCCCATGTGTCCTCCCCACCCTGCTGGGAACAGGAGGCCCTGCTGAGTAGGCCTGAGGCCAGAGGTCCAGGACATAACCTAGGCTTCCAAGCTCAGGTCTCCCCCCAGGAAAGACCTGCAAAGGTCAGCTCAGTGGGGGGCATGGGGCACAGTAAGGGTCACAGGAGTCATTGCAGTAAGGGGGCAGTGGCTTGGGGTGTTGTCTCAGGGTGTGGAGAGCCACAATGTATGTTTGGAGCAAAGGACATTTACTCCCTTCTCATTCATAATTCTCTGGTACAAATTCACTTCCTGGTCCTTGTGATGATCTCAAAGGTCCATAGTAGGTGGTCACTGCCTAAAGAACCCTTGGTGATTTGAAATCTCATCATTCCACGTCCCCAGTTGTTCCCCCAATTCACACTATATCCATCAGGCAGTTGGTTTAGAAAGGATCCTGGTTTTATTATGCTAGACAAGTTTTGGG
Organism: Tamias sibiricus; assembly: GCA_025594165.1. NCBI lineage: Eukaryota > Metazoa > Chordata > Mammalia > Rodentia > Sciuridae > Tamias > Tamias sibiricus. The sequence continues at coordinate 21,081,932 of CM046660.1, read as the reverse complement.
GTACCTGCTTGAGCACCAACATTCCAACCTCTGTAGGAAGTGCTGGGCTAAGGAGTGGTGTTCTCCTGAATTCCTGGGACCCTTCTCTGTTGTTGTCTGAAGCGATGGCCGCTTGGAGCAACAAAGCCGTGGGAAGAAGTTTAGAGGCAAACTGGAGACAAACAGCTTTTTATTCTGATAACTTTTTTTTTCTGGCTCGAACAACGACTAACACTCGCCACACACACCACCAAAATGGCGCTGACCCGATCAACAATCTCGGCCAAGTCACTCGAGATCCCGGGACAAGTCCCGTGAGACTACGGAAGGCGACAATGCCCAAATCTCCACGGCTCATAGTCAACCGCAATTTAAGCCATCTCCCCAAACAGGGCTCCTACACTTCTCTCTGTTCCCAATGATGGGAACAGGGTGTGTACCTCACCTTGTAGGGAAGTTTAAAATTTTTCACTTTTTCCTTTCAAGGTTTAATAATTTTAATTTATGAAATAAATGGGCAAGAGATTAACAGGGGGAAAAAAGTATAGACATTCATTAATGTACAAAAACCCAGGAGCCACACAAATGGTGAGACTCCAAGAAAAGGCCAGTCAAGAGGCTCCTGGGGGTAGGTGGCAAGCAAAGTTTGTCTTATTATGTAGATAAAGGCTCCCAGGTAGCAGCCACCAAACCACGTGTGGTTCTCTCTGGGCCAGGTGTCAGACCTCCAGTCTCTTCTTCCTGTGACAAGATCTTTCCTAGACAGATAGAGGGGCCTCAGAGAAAGGCTGTTTGCATCTGTTGAAGATGGATCTACTACAGTTGCAAATCCCAGGGAAAAACAGATTTTCACAGCTACTCCTGTGTCTGTAGCGGCCTTAAAACATTAGCATTAACATTAGAAATATGCTTTAAAAAAGTGTGTGTGAGCCGGGCGCGGTGGCGCACGCCTGTAATCCCAGCACTTGGGAGGCTGAGGCAGGAGGATCGCGAGTTCAAAGCCAGCCTCAGCAATGGCGAGGCACTTAGCAACTCAGTGAGACCCTGTCTCTAATAAAAAAATACAAAAAAGGTCTGGGGATGTGGCCCAATGGTCAAGTGCCCCTGAGTTCAATCCCCGGTACCACAAAAAAATAAATAAATAAATTAATTAATTAAAAAATAAAGAAGTGTGTGTGTGTATAATGTATATATGATTTTTTTATTTTTATTTTTTGTACTGGGGTGCTTTAACATTGAGCTATATCCCTAGCCTTTTTTATTTTTTGAGACAGGGTCTTGCTCAATTGCTGAAGCTGGCCTCAAACTTGAGATCCTCTTGCCTCAGCCTCCTGAGTTGCTGGGGTTCTAGGTGAGTGCCACAGTGCCCAGTTCTAAAGAAGTATATTTTGGGGTGGCCTATTTGAACTCCCTCAAGTCAAAGACTGTCAAATGTTAATAGTGACTCAAAGCCCAGCACTGAACCTGGCCAAACAGATCCCTGTCTGAAATCTCAAATGGGTAGGCCCTGGGGTGGGAATGGAAGGGGATTCTGTGAGTTTGAGGAGAGAAGCAAGAGCCTTATGCAAGACAGAGCTAGGAAGGAGCTGAAGAAAACAGAGTGGAAGGCCCAGCTCCCACCCTTCTTCAGATGGTGAGTTGTGCTTCAGATCTTCATGATGGAAGGAGGAATGGATTTCCCACGCATAATTTGTGTTATGCTACCAGTACATCATGGGTTTTGGGGTCTGATTGGGAAACCTCAGCAGCCTGTGGGAAAATGCAGGTTGAATTTGAAACCACCTGGTAAGCCAAGGTCTCTGGACTGGGCTGAGCGGTGCTCCTGGGCAGCCAGTATATGATTTCCATTCTTTCTTCATTGTCTTTTCCCCCTCTCTGTCCTAAAACCCTAGCCAAGGCTTTCACTTTCTTTCTTTCTTTTTTTCTTTTCTTTTCTGTGTGTGGGGCTGGGGATTGACCCCAGGGCCTTGTGCATGCGAGGCAAGCACTCTACCAACTGAGCTATATCCCCAGCCCATGGATTTCACTTTCTGATCTTTCTCACTGTCTCTGGCCTCTGCATGGTCCACATGATGTAACCTTCTTTCTTCCTCCCCAGAACTTCTGGAACAAGCTGCTCACACCCACTGCCTCTACTTCTTCCCCTCATAGGGACTCTCTATCCAGGGACTCTGGAGGCTGAGACAGGAGAATCACAAGTTCAAGACTGCTCAGCAATTTTTTTTTTTTTTTTTTTTTTTTTTTTTTGGTACCTGGTATTGACTCAGGGGCACTCAACCACTGGGCCACATCCCCAGCCCTTTTTTGTATTTTATTAGAGACAGGGTCTCACTGAGTTGCTAAGTGCCTCACCATTGCTGAGGCTGGCTTTGAACTCATGATCCTCCTGCCTCAGCCTCCCAAGTGCTGGGATTATAAGCGTACACCACCGCGCCTGGCTTTGGGTCAGTTTTGAAAATTGCTCTTGCTAAAGTCACCAATGGCCAACTTGTCTTTAAATTACAACTGGGAGTTGGGTGCAGTGGTGCACACCTGTAATCCCAGCAACTCAGGATTATCCTCTGGGATTATAGGCATTCGCCACTGTGCCTGGTTTACAAATTTTTAAAATATTATTTTAAGTTTTGGATGGATACAATATCTTTATTTTATTTATTTTTATGTGGTGCTGAGGATTGAACCCAGTGCCTCACACGTGCTAGGCGAGCGCTCTACCGCTAAGCCACAACCCCAGCCCCTTACAATTGGTCCTTGTTTTCATGTCCCTCCCACTCTTCTGGACCCTTCCTCCTCTAGTGTATCTGCTCTCTGGGCTTCCTGGATGGCACTTGTTCTGCTCTTCCTTCTCCTGGGCCCCTGGCTCTTCACAGGTGTCCCTCATCTCTGTCCTCCTCCTCTGTGAGCCTCTCTCCCTCAGCTCTCATGCTACACTCTTCCCCCGGGGAAGCTCGTGGGCCCTGGTGCCCTCTGCTCGTGCTTTAATATCTCCATCTGAGTTTTCCCCCGAGCCCTGAGCCTGTCATTTATCATCTGGTCACGTCATCTGAACAATCTCCCAGGCACCCCAGGGTCAACAAGTTCACAGTTGAGCACACCCCCTGCTCCCAGCTCCCCCCTCCTCTATTTCCCTACAGACTTGCGGTTACCACCATGCACAATTGCCCAGACCTGAACACTGGGCATCAACCTAGACTCCTCCATTTCTCTCCTCCTCCATCTGTACTTCATCAGTAGGTTGTACAGTTTCTTGTCAAAAATCTCTTTGAATTCCATCCCTGCCCCCTGTCCCTACCACGAATACCTTGGTTCAGGTCTTTGTCATTTCTTCTGTGATGATTGCAAAATATCCCGACGGGCTTTTTGCCCCCAGACCCTTCCAGCTTCAGCCCCTCCTCAACACGGCTGCTAGTGTTCTCTTTCTAAAAACAGATCAAAACATGGCATTTTTGCCTGACAGCTTCCAGAGTCTCCTCATTGCCAAGGGAATAAAATTCAAATTTTATCTAACACAGGGAGGGCTTTCATAGACTGTGCTGGATTTATCTCCCCCACCCTCCCTTCGGCTGTACAATTTGCTCAGCCTCCTGGCCTCCGATACCCACCTTTTTCACACTCTGCCTTAGTCATCCAGATCCTTATCTGAAAATTGCTAGTCTTTCTGTCTGGCACAATTTTATTGGCATGGTACTCAAGGCCCTACTCTGCAATACCTCTGTCCACTTTCAGTGAAATAGTTGTCCTTGCTGGGTGTGGTGGCACAGGCCTGTAATCCTAGCAGTTTGGGAGTCTGGGGCAGGAGGGTCATGAGTTCAAAGCCAACTTCAGCAACTTAGCAAGGTCCTAAGCAACTCAGTGAGACCCTGTCTCTAAATAAAAAATATAAAAAGGGCTGGAGATGTGGCTCGGTGTTTAAGTGCTCCTGAGTTTAATTCCCGGTACCAAAAAAAAAAAAAAAAAAAAAAAGTTGTTTTCTCCATATTCTATCTCTAAAGAACACATGCACATCACTCTGTATTGCGATTTTTTTTTTTTTTTTTTTTTTTTTTTTTTTGTACTGGGGATTGAACTCAGGGGCACTTGACCACTGGGCCACATCCCCAGCCCCTTTTCTGTATTTTATTAGAGACGGGGTCTCACTGAGTTGCTAAGTGCCTTGCCATTGCTGAGGCTGGCTTTGAACTCTCGATCCTCCTGCCTCAGCCTCCCAAGTGCTGGGATAACAGGTGTGCGCCACCGCGCCCGGCTGTATTGTGATTATTATTATTATTTTTTTTTTGATACTGAGGATGAACCCAGGAGTGCTTAACCACTGAGATACATCCCCAGCCCTTTTTTATATTTTATTTATTTATTTATTTATTTATTTATTGGTACTGGGGATTGAACTCAGGGCACTCGACCACTGGGCAATATCCCCAGCCCTTTTTTGCATTTTTATTTAGAGACAGGGTCTGACTGAGTTGCTAAGTGCCTCGCTAAATTGCTGAGGCTGGGTTTGAACTCATGATCCTCCTGCCTCAGTCTCCTGAGACGCTGGGATTACAGGTGTGCACCACTGCACCCAGCTGCAATGATTTTTCTACCTCTGTAAATATCTTGAGCTCAAGGATCATGTCTGACTTGACTGATGCCTGGCTGTGCCTGGCAAGGATAAGTAGCCAGTGGACACCTATTATTGGAGGAATAAATGAATATGCAAATGAATGAATATTTTTGGTCCTTGGGTTTAGCTCTTTCTAATCTGAATATAAGCTGCAGTGGTAGACATGTACTTCTCACATTCTGTTTACCAATGTTTTCCCAGGATAGTGCCTGGCACATAGTAGGAACTCAGTGCTGGTGAATTGGTTGTACAAAGTTCCCCCAATGTAGGCCAAACTTAGATTTCTTTGGAATAAAAAGCATCAAACAAACATTCTTGTCTTTATTTAACAGATGAAGCAACTGAACTTGGAAAGTTTAGATACCTCTTCCCACATGTATAGTAGCATCAGATATTCCAAGGGACAGGGCACAGTTTCTGCAGAGTCCCTTGGTTAGGGGTTGCTGGCCAGCATAGAACCCTCAGCATACATGGAAATTTCTATCACCAGCTGACCTCCTAGGAGCATGTTGTGCTGGGTAAGCTATTGATGTCCTCACTGGAGTTTGTATTCCAAGAAGGGGCCTCTGTGACAGACCCTGATTTAGGGTGAGGGAAGTGAGTCACTTTATACAGGTCCAAAATGTAAGGGACACTGAAAAACTCAGTAAAACTTAACATGATATTTTTTTAAAAAAATGGTAAGCTACTCATGGGCCAGCTGCCTATTTTAAAAATAGTTTTATTGGACCACGTGCTGAGATTAAGGTGAGATGGATGGGGCAGGGTGAGATGTTGACTTTGAGATTGATATTTTACTCATCATGGTCTTTTGCATTAATTTTGAATTCCTAAAAACAATTGCATTAAGATATTATCTATCTTGGTTTCTGAGTTTTGGGGGCACTCTCTTAAGTTATGTGACTGAGAGAAGCATTTCATTGACCTTTCAGGACCTTCCCTCAGTATCTTGGGAACCCAAGTTGGGCAGCTGCAGGCCAGAATGGGGTTCCCTGGGGTTCACTTTCCCTGGATCCCTGGCTGACCACCACCCAGGCAGCCTAGATGAAGCAGCTGCTAGCTTGGAGCTTTGTCCTTCAGGGATTGTAGCATGAGGTTTTAGTTTGGTTTCTTTAGGAAATTAGGTCTCCGCTCTCATACTGATGGCCATGAGCCAGCCACCAGAGGTAACAGGCTGGATTCTAAATGTCATGTGAACCTGTCTTCCTCCCCATCCCCTGCTGTGCTTAGCAGCCCCTGCACTCTCTTTTGACTGCTCTCCCTGCCTCTAGCCTCATCCCTTTGTACCCCTTCAGGGCACCTGGATAGAGTACACACCTGGCCTCAGGGTTAAACTCTTCCCTGGTTAAACTCTCCAGGACCCTTGGCACAAAATTCCCATGCCCTGAACTGACAAAGACTTTTCTTGACCAAACTGGAGTTAGGCCCCTCTGAGTCTCTTTTTGATGAATCCTTGACTTTGGGCTCTGTCCTGGGACCATTTAGCCTGGTTGCAGCTTGAATCCTGCTAGGACAGTTCGGCAAACCCCCCTCCCCTACTTGATATCTGATTAAATTCGACCTGTCTTCAGCAAGAATCCCCTCACCTTGATATTATTAGTAATGTTTAGTAATTTTTACTAAAAATTTACTTAGTAATTTTCCATCTACCGACCTCACCCTGATCCTTGTCTATAAATCCCTTCTTATTTTTTGGGGGGTGGGGGTGGGACCCAGGTACTTAGGGTCTCACTGAGTTGCTTAGCACCTTGCTAAATGCTGAGGTTGGCTTTGAACTCGTGATCCTCCTGCCTCAGCCTCCCAAACTGCTGGGATTACAGAAATAAGCCATCATGCCTGGCCTAAATCCCTTCTCATCCTTGTTGTATTTGGAGTTGAGGCCCATCTCTTTACCCCAGTGCAAAGTCCCAATGTAGTAGTCCCCTCCAATGTAAGCTTCCTTGCCATCTTTTTTTAAATTTTTTTTTTTTTTTTTTTTTTTTTTGTGGTACCAGGGATTGAACTCAGGGGCACTCAACCACTGGGCCACATCCCTGGCCCTTTTTGTATTTTATTTAGAGACAGGGTCTCACTGAGTTGCTAAGTGCCTCACCATTGCTGAAGCTGGCTTTGAACTCGCGATCCTCCTGCCTCAGCCTCCCAAAGTGCTGGGATTACAGGCGTGCGCCACCGCGCCCAGCTTTAAATTTTTTTTTAATATTTATTTTTTAGTTGTAGTTGGATACAAGACCTTGATTTTATTTATTTATTTTTACGTGGTGCTGAGGCGAACCCAGGGCCTCGCACGTGCTAGGCAAGTGCTCTACCACTGAGCCACAACCCTAGCCCTCTTTTTTTTTTTTTTTTTTGTGGTTACCGGGGATTGAACTCAGGGGCACTCTACCACTGGGTCACATCCCCAGCCCTTTTTTGTATTTTATTTAGAGACAGGGTCTCACTGAGTTGCTAAGTGCCTCGCCATTGCTGAGGCTGGCTTTGAACTCGTGATCCTCCTGCCTCAGCCTCCCAAAGTGCTGGGATTACAGGCGTGCGCCACCGCACCCGGCTTCTTCTTTTTTTTTTTTTTTTTTTTTTTTTTTTTTTGGTAACTTGGTACCAGGGATTGTATCCAGGGGTGCTTAACCATTGAGTCATATCCCAGCCCTTTTAATTTTGAGACAGGGCTTAGTTAAGTTGCTGAGTCTGGCTTTTTGATGCTGTTTCTGTCGTTCTTTCTAGAGATAAATGACAGTAGAGTGTATTTTGGCATATTACATATACATAGAGTATAACTAACTTCCCATTCTGTGGTTGAACATGATGGTCGTGTGTTCATATATGAACATAGGAAAGTTATTTCCGATTCATTCTACTGTCTTTTCTACTAAGGCTGGCTTTGAACTTGCAATCCTCCTGCCTCAGCCTCCCAAGTTGCTGGGATTACAGGAGTGAGCCACCATACCTGGGCTTCTTTACCATTTCTAATGTGTTATCAATACTTTTTAAAAAAAATATTTTTTAGTCTTCAATGGACCTTTATTTTATTTATTTATATGTGGTGCTGAGAATCAAACCTAGTACCTCACTCATGCTAGGCAAGTGCTCTACAACTGAGCCACAACCCCAGCCCAATGAATACTTTTTTTTTTTTTTTTTTTTTTGGTACCATGGATTAACTCAGGGGCACTCGACCACTGAGTCACATCCTCAGCCCTATTTTGTATTTTATTTAGAGATAGGGTCTCACTGAGTTGCTTAGCTCCTTGCTAAGTTGCTGAGGCTGGCTTTGAACTTGTGATCCTCCTGCCTCAGCCTCCTGAGCTTCTGGGATTATAGGCATGAGCCCAGCTCTCACGAATACTTTATTATTGAACACATCAAGTGGCCTTCCTAAGCCAGCCTAGCCCTTGGGTTCTCTGCTGCAGCCTCACCAGACCCCTTGTGCTTAGGGCACCTGAGTCCTTTTCTTCCCTGCTTCTCTCTTTCTGCACTCACATCTCCTTATCTGCCTTCTGAACCAACTGAGTCCCCTCTGTGCCTTGTGACTCCTCTCTGCTTACCCACATGATTCTGTTGGCTTCTCTGTATTGTAGTTATTTATTTACAGGTCTGTGTCCCCCACCACACTGTGAGCTCCTGGAGGGCAGGTCATGTTCATTTTGTATCCCCTCTGCCCCAGTACAAGGCCTGGCACAAGATAGGCACTGCGTGAATGAGGGAGTGAATGGCTGGATGGATGGAAAGGACAGCATTGGAGGGGAGAAAAAATAATCCTTTCCTCATTCATTCACAAGGTTCATGGCTTGAGATCCTTATAACAAAAGACAGATTCACAGCTGGGTGCGGTGGTGCATGCCTGTAATCCCAGCACTTGGGAGGCTGAGGCAGGAGAATTGGGAGTTCAAAGCCAGCCTCAGCAATGGCGAGGCACTTAGCAACTCAGTGAGACCCTGTCTCTAAAAAAAAAAAAAGAATCTGGGGATATGGCCCAGTGGTCAAGTGCCCCTGAGTTCAATTACCGTACCAAAAAAAAAAAAAAAAAAAAAAAAAACAGATTCACAAGAAAAAAAGCATATAAATGTATTTACTATGTTTTCCAGGACATGGGAGGCTTCATAAGTGAAATGAAGACCCAAAGAACAGGGAAAACTGGATATTTGTGCTGAGGCTAGATGGAGAGTGGGTGGTCATGCAGAAGCAAGATTGGACAAAGGGGTGTGATCTAAGCAGATGTGATGACTGGGGGCAGCACAGCGAGCCTGTGGTTTCAGGCATCTCTGTCTTCATTCCTCTTCTCCAGATTCAGGAACTGTCTGGAATGAAGGTCCCAGGACCTGCTAGAGAAGAAGATCAGAGAATTCTTTTATGACTGGCACTGTTACCGCTGTTTACTGAGAGGAGTCCTTACTTCCCCCAACGTTGAAGCAGCCAAGGCAAGGGTAGAGTAGAAGATGGAAGGCTTGGGGCTGGGGTTGTGGCTCAGTGGTATAGCACTCACCTAGCACATGTGCAACCCGGGTTCCATCCTCAGCACCATGTAAAAACAAAGGCATTGTATACAACTAAAAACTAAATGAATAAATATTAAAAAGAAAGAAAGAAAGAAAGAAAATGGAAGGCTTTATTTAAAGGATAGCAGAAAAAGACTTCCCTTGGAGGGAGAAGGGGACCTGGAATCCTGGGAAGGAGATGTCTTCTCCCTTTTATATCTAAAGTTTTCTTTTGTTCTTGTTGTTTACCTCTCTCTGTCCTGCCTGGAACAGGAAAGCCAAAAGGTGTGATACCGGTGGGCCCACGGTGGGTAGGGGAAGAGTGGTCTGGGCAGGAAGTGTTTAGGGCAGGTTGATTAGCATCTCTCTGTTTGCTGGGAGCTGCCTCATTAACATTCTTTAAGATGGGCCCTAACCTTGCAGACGTGGACAATCTTGTCTCCCCTGGGGTTGTTCTGTGTTTTTCCAGGACTCAGACCGACTCCATTTCCCCTATGGACTCCATCTTCTTTATTAGACTCGATATTAGACCCGATTTGCCCAACTACACTCACTACCTAGCTTTAAATCTGGCTTCAGCTTCAGGGGAGAAGGGCAGAAGGGCAGGGAGATCTTGCTTCTATTGTTTCCTTAAGAGCCAAGGGGCCAGATTTTGGGGTAGTGGCCCTGAACTCTGTCACTATCTTGTATACTCTTTCACAATTTGCCATTCAGCAGAATTTTGAGCAGATCCCTAATCCCTGTTGTCATTTCAGAACTCACAGCCTCAGGTTTGGTGGAGGTGAAGGATTCCTGGTGCCCCAGCATCAGGGAGGATGGGTGAGAAGGCCACCTTGGGAGAGCTGGGTCATTCCAGGGGAGGAAATTAAAAGTAAATTGAATTAATTAGTTTTCATATTGAACCCTGCTTCTTGAGTGTGCTAAATGTCTGATTAAACAAACAACCAAAAAGATGGACTCACTTTGCTATCATTTTTCCATAGTAAGAGAAAAAAGAAAAAAAACAAAGATGTTGATTTAAGATACAGCCTGGGGCTGGGGGGTTGGGGACACCTGGCGAGGGCTCCTGTTGTTTAGGGTCGGAGGTCACAGGAGCAGCTGCTGCCTGGGGATCAAGCTCAAGGTTCTGGAGGGATGGAAAAACCTGGCCTGCCGCTTTTCCTCAGCGGACCCCTAACTGCTAACAGGAGCCAGCTGAGCGAGCACAAACAGAGGCGCTGTGACCGGCGCAGATCCCAGCTTCCTCTGAAATTTCCAGGCCTCTTTTTTCCTGTCGGATTCCAGACAGATGAAATTTTCCTGGCCATGGACCGTTCCTGGCAGCATCTCCCCTCTGAATCACCATAAATCAGGGCTGGGGGTGAGCAGTGGGATTTTTCTGATTGACGAGCTGCTGCTGCCCTGGTAAAATGGGGCTCTGCTTCCTGGGCTAAAAATAGCTGGGGGGGGGTCTTGCCTGAGTCCTCCACATCGCTGGTATCTGCTTTGTATTTTAAATATTCCGATCTATGATTATTATTTCATCCAGAAGTTTCCATGGACGTGCTGATGTGGGCCGCTGGGGGCCACGGTGGTCGTAAGTGACACCATTGTTTGAGGGATCACATGGGGGGGCCTGTGCATTCCTCAAAGCCTCCATCATCCGTGGAGCCCCCAATTAATTTCAATACAAACACCGGATTTGGCCTCCCCCGCGCCTTTGCAGCCATAACACATGAGGTCATGCTGCTTTGGTTAACCAACCTGAGGAGTTGCTGGGGCTTGGGGGCTTCTAGGTCTCTGGGAGGCTGGGGTAGCTGTCCTGCCTGGCTCAGGCAGGGCTGTTGACTGCAGGGGAGTCTGCACCTGCACTCTCCTTCTTCCTTCCCCAGAAATCCTGAAATCTTTGATTCCTTTTTCTTTCCCCCAGGCCCTTTCCCAGTCTCAAACCACTCTGGTCAGTGTGGCACCCCTATAGTTCTTTGAAATTCTCTTCCTCTGTGTGTTCTTGCAAACACATCTTCATCCCCTGGAACCTGGTGTTACCTCTTTATCTGGCTCCTTGTTCACTGCAGGGGTTTCCTCCTCCAGGAAGCCTTCTAAAAGAGCTGGCTGGTTGTGGAGCTCAGTTCAGGAGAGTTGCTGTCTCCCAGAGCAGGGCTCTGGGCAGGAGGGCTGATTTGGGGTCCTATTGAAACTGGAGTTTTTTTTTTTTTTTTTTTTTTTTTTTTCTGGTACCAGAGATTGAACTCAGGGGCACTCGACCACTGGGCCACATCCCCAGCCCTTTTTTTGTATTTTATTAGAGACAGGGTCTCACTGAGTTGCTAAGTGCCTCGCCATTGCTGAGGCTGGCTTTGAACTTGCGATCCTCCTGCCTCAGCCTCCCAAGTGGAAACTGGAGTTTTGGTTTGAGACTAGATTCCCTGCTTTGCCAGTTTCCTCTGGGTTTCTGTCTCACAAATTCTGAAGAATAAAATCCACAGGCAATCATGGAAGGGAAGAGTAAACAGAGAAGGATCTACTTAAGTGAAAAGAGAACTCCCACCATGTGGGAGGGGGATCTGACAGCAGAAAAACCCATTTTGTGTGCCAGCTTAGGAGTTTAGGTATGGTTCTGAGTAGAGCATGGAGCAAAATGTATGCTCAATAGGCATGGAAAAGTACCAAGGCTATTGGGGTTCACCTTCATCTTCCTTCTTATAACTTCATCTGGGTCACCCCCACCTTCTGTTTTTCCACCACCTCTGGGACAAAGGAGTTGGCCTGGAGGGCTGCTGATTCGGTTGCAAGCCAGTAGGAGGAAGGGGTGCTCAATAGTTCAGCTTGATTTTCTCCTTCTGAGAAATGCTGGATGATCAAAGGAACTGGAGACCCAGCCCTTCCCTTGAATTAGCATCCCAGCCCCCTTTCCTAACACCTTATGCTCTAGCCACACAGTTGGGTGAGATTTCATCCTCTGCCCCAACTGTGAACTCCTTGAGGATGCATCTTTTAAACAAAACAAAAAAAAAAAAAAAAAAAAAAAAAAAAGGGGAGGCTATTGTGCTATTGTTTGGATTGAGCTCTGACACTAGGCTCCAATAGACCAGGCCAAACCAAAATGGAGTCTCTTCTGCTAACTGAAGCTTTAAGGAAGGAGACACTCCAAAACATATCAGTTTTGCTAAAAACATGAGGTTATATCTGAATCAATGTAATAAGGAAGTCCCTCTGCTTTAACCCTAACAAAAAAGTAACCTGAAGTTAACTGATATTAGTCTTTTTTTTTTTTTTTTTTTTTAAATCATTCTCTTTCCTTATTCCTACCTTACCAAACCCATTGTTGACCAGGGGGAGCTCTCCATTTTGTAGAATGGAGGTGGATCCTAATAATGAATTGTGAATAAAAGCCAATTAGATTTACACCTAGATTTGCTGCAATTTTGTCATTTGACCCCATGTCTTCATTGTCTTTGCAGTCTGTCTCCAAAGCTCCATGTCTTTCATGCCTCCGCGCCTCTGCTCATGCTGCGCTCATGCTGCCTCCCTTGCTTAGCACTCCCCTTGTTCCTTTTTTGCTGGTCCAACTCCAAGTCCATGTGTGGCCACCTCTGTGCTGGTCACAGAGGCTTGCCTGCTCCTCAGGGCTCTCACATGGAAGCAACTTCACTACTGCACCAGATGGGACATCTTGTTCATTTCTTTCTCTAGCCTCTAGTGTGAGCCTCAGCGAGGGCATTTTGAATTAGAGGGCACCTGCCCATTGTTTTTGGAGACTATGTTGGTGATGGGGATCAGGTTGGGGTTTTGCTCACCCTTTAACTGCCAGGGCTTCTGGCTGAGCTGAGTGAGGAGTCTCTGAGCGAGGATGTCCCTGTGTTGCCACAAGCTCAGCTGAAAGGGGGAACGGGCTGGGTTAGAGCAGGAAGAGCCAGGCAGCTGCCTCAGGTCAGACAGCAGGGATTCCAGAGTCCAGCCATAGAGGGTTCAAAGCCCAATTCTCTTCTTTCCACCTGTGTCAACTTGCACTAGTTATTTGTTATCATTGAACCTTGGTTTCTTCTTTTGCAAAATGTGGATAGTAGCGCTCACTTCCAAGGCTATGGCGAGGAAGAAAGAGGAGAGCATATGCCAGGCTTCAGGCACGTGGCTGGGCATGGGCTGCCTGCTCTTCTAACTAGAAACTTCAGAATCAGGACTTTGTGCTTTATCTCGGCAGGTTCCAGGAGTGGTCCACCCTCCACAGAACCCCTCCTAATTTTCTGACAATAACAGAGGACAGCAGTCTGTGAGGGAGTCCACCAGGGCTGGAAGCACGCATTTCACCCAGACCTCAGACAGGAGGGAGGAAAAATTATTAAAGGATTAAATCCAGAATAATCCTATAAGCCCCAGGAGGCTCAGAAAGCAATAAGCCATGGACTTAAAATCTGATCTGTGAAGTCACGGGGTGGAATCGGCATCCAAATGCAGGGAGTGGGTTTCCAGTGTGCAGTGTGGTCAGATCTTTTCTAAAATATGGCCTCATTTTGGCCACTTGGACAGGCTTTTCTTCCTCATCTTGTCATGGTTTTTAATAACAAGGAGTGAGCTGTAGGAGTGGGGGAATCTTTGCTAAGATTCCACAAAAATAAAAATTTAATTAAAATACACAAGTCGTGAAATTCCATCCTTGTAAAGTGAGACATCTTGGGACTCTGCCCCGAGCAGATCTTGCTCCCTGGGGCCCCAGGTTCGCACCGGCTCCTCCTTGGGCCCTGATGGAGGAGCCGCAGACTGATTTGCTGCGTGTTGCTGGTTGAGGGAGGAGGCATCTTCCAGCTCTTCCTCTGAACTCTCTCTGGGGTCAAGCAGAACCCCAGTGTCTTGTTCAGAAAGGCCAGGAGGGTCATGGGGCTAGAATAGGGGCCGTTTTATGGGACTGGAGGCAGGTTCCTGCATATGGGCTCTGGGAGGGACTGGGTGTCCTGGGATTTGGGAGAAGAAAGTACAGTTTTCACTTTTTCCCAGGAAGGGGGTGGGAGAGGGAGAGAGAAGCACTGGAGATTTGGAGTCAGGGATTCTTGCATCCTGGTCCCCATGATGTCGCGACTAGCTGGGCCACACAAACAACTCACTTCTCTGTGGGCCTCAGTTTCCCCATCTGCAAAATGAATTGAGGAGGCTAGTTCAGGGATTTTCCAAGTGCACATTGAGAAGTCTTAAGAATCTCATAAAAACTCCTCAGGTCTTCCCTGAGGTCTCTGAGGGTCAAGGTTCCCTCCTCTGGCCCCTTTCCTTGCTTCCTTTTGTCTGTTTCACAGATTGGGTGTTGTTTGAACAAAGGGTGCTGAGGCTGAAAATGCTTGAATCCTCTGAGGACCTTTCTGGCTGGAGCAGTCTGTGATCTACCCTTTAGCATCTGGCCCCAGCTTCCCTCTGGCTTCTCTGGTGCAGGAGGACCTCGGCCCCTCCCGCTACCATCCCTTTCTTTTTTCTCTGTTTTCTGAGTCATGCCACTCTTTTGGCAATTTGATGAAAGCTACCAGTCCTCTCCTTGGAAAACACGCATAGGAAAAAAAATATATACCGACTGAGTAAGTCTTATCCAAAATGTTTGGGACCAGGGGTGTTTGAGATTTTTTTTTTTTTTTTTTTTTTTTTTTTTGATTTTGGAAGAGTTGTGTATACAGAGTGAGATATCTTGGGAAAGGGATCCAAGTCTAAACACAAATGCATTTATGCTTATATATAACTTCTATACATTGGCCAACCATAATTTTATTCAGTATTGTTTTTGGTACAGGGGATTGAACTCAGGGGCACTTGACCACTGAGTCACATCCCCAGCCCTTTTTTGTATTCTATTAGACACAGGGTCTCACTGAGTTGCTAAGTGCCTCGCCATTGCTGAGGCTGGCTTTGACCTCACAATCCTCCTGCCTCAGCCTCCCAACTGCAGGGATTACAGGCGTGCGTCACCGCACCCGGCTTAGTCAGTATTTTTTAAAATGTGCATGAAACAGTTTCATGGTGTGGACTTTTCATGGCAGTAGGTTGGTGCCCAAAAGTTTTGGATTTGGAGCATTTTGGTGTTCAGATTTTTGAATTAGGCATGCTTCATGTGTACATACTATAAAAATATAATTATTTGAGTATCAGGATTCCTTTTGGGAAAGAAACTGTCTTTGAGAAAACAATTCAATGGGGCCATGGGCCCCAGGGCCGGGTATGAACATGGGAGCAGAACTAGGAGAATGGTGGGCCTCTGGATATGAAGATGGTGCTCTGTGTAAGAAAAGGCTCACTCTGTGGACCTTCTGCCTGTCCTGCAGGTACTGCCAGTGTTTGGCTCTGGCCCGATCCAGACTTGGAAGTCATCTCTTCCCTCTTTAATACCTAAAACTGTCTCTGGTCTGCACGCCTCCCACATCCTGCCCCAGCCACCCAGATATTATTTGTGTAATTTTTTTCTCACACAGAAGATTCCAGGGCTGAGGCCCCCCACCCCTCACACACAGGCTCCTCTAGCTCACTCTGAGATGTGATCCACACATTCCCATGGGAACTTTCTGGGCTGTTCTGACTATGGGGTAAGCTTGGCATTCGGCATCTGGACGAGTTCTCTTTCCCCTCAGGACTAGGTAGCTGTCCCAAGAGAGTAAAAGTCTACTGCCCCCCCCCCCCCCCGACTCCTGAGGACGTATTCCTCCCAATGATGTAATCTCGGGCACATGGGTCTCAGCTGGAAGGAGCAGCCTTGGGTCACCCGCTGCTGCCGGCAGCTCTAACCGAGGAGCTGCCACCACTCTGTCTTAGGCCTCAGCTCCTGCGGGATTTATTGCTACCTGCTTTTGTTGGCTCTGACAACTACAGAAAGTTGGAGAAAGGATTTTGAATTTGTCCCAAGGAAATAATTCAAAAGAAGAAAAGCATTGCAGGCAAGAAGGTGTGTCCTGTGGCATGATAGTGACACTGACCAGCATCAACCTAGCAGTCTAATAATGAGAATAATCAACATTTGCCCTGCATTTCACATCTCTTCCCTGTTCCTTGCAATTACCCTGGGAGCTGGGTAGGCACTTGGCCCAAGTTTATAAAATGAGGCAGAGCTAGACTTTGAACCTGAGATCTTTTTTTTCTTTTTTTTTTTAATTCTTTTTTTATTTATTTACTTTAGTTGTACACAATGCAATGCATTTATGTTTACGTGGTGCTGAGGATTGAACCTGGGCCACGCACGTGCAAGGCGAGCGCTCTGCCGCTGAGCCACAGCCCCAGCCCCTGAACCTGAGATCTTTTGACTATATCTCTAGGGTGATATTCCTTCTACTTGATTTTATCATTTGCCTTAAACAGCTGAAGTTTGCTAAAATTCCTTTTTTTTTTTTTTTTTTTTTTTTTGTCAGTGACAGGGTTCAAACCTAGGGTCTCATGGGTGTTAAGCCTGCACTCTACAACCCAGCTACATCTCCATTTCCCAAGAATGACTGTCATTGATTGCTGGCTTACTGTATGCCAGGTACTGTGTCAGGCATGCTACAGATGTATAAATATGAGCACATATGTATGCCCAGCAGATCTTTCTCCAAGCTCTGTGAGATGGACATTATTTTAAAGATAAGGAAACTGAGGCTCAGAGTGAGTTATTTCTCCAGAGTCACAGATGTACTTTCAGGTTTTGTCTAATTATTATAGTTAACAAATCAATGAATTGTATTCCTGATTCTTTTTTTCTTTTTAAGAATTATTTCCCTTAGAATAAACCAAAATAATTTCTCCTATCTGAACCTCAGTCTCTTTATCTGCAGTCACTATTTTGTAGAGTTGTACTAAAATGAGATATCTTATGTAAGAGCAACTGGCAAAGTGAGCAGTGTTTAATAAGTCTCAATTGATGTGGGTTTCCTGTCTTCCTTTCAAGACCCTTGACAGCAGCTTCTGTATTTATTCATTCTTTTGTTTAACAAGATGGCTCAGGAATGGGTGAATGCCTGACCATTAACACAGGGGACGCAGAATCAAGTCTGCAGGGTCCTCACCTGGCCAAGATAGGCAGCAAGAGGGTTTTCTAGAGCTACCATCAAGTCCTATATTTGAATTTTAAAAATCACTGGCTCAAGTCTACAACAGTGGGTGAATAGGTTTTCCTTGCAGTTCATGGGACATAGAAGGGTTTTAGTCACACACAAGGTCAGAATGAATCACCTGTGAGATGTGTCCATTAAAATGCTAATGGCATTTGAGTGGAAATAATGGACAGTGTACACCACTCAGGAGGAAATAGTTCTGTTGCATGACCACATCTAGAGTGTTGTGAGCCATTCTAGGCACCATATTATAGGAGGGACATTGATCTATTGGAGTATAGACAGAGGAAGGGGGAAGGGTCTGGAAATAAATGGTGGCTGAAGGAACAAAGATGTTGGGCCATATATTAGTTATTAATTGGTATGTAACAAATTAGCCCCAAACTTAGTGGCTGAAATAAAACCCCAGACACTTATTATCTCCTGGTTCCTGTGGGTCTGGAATCTGGGTGTGGCTTAGCTGGGTCCTCTGCTCAGGGTCTTGCAGGGCTGCAACTGGCGTGTTGTCCAGGCCTGTGATCATCTCAGCTTGACCAGGGAGGAGGATCTACTTTGAAATTCACTCTCATGGTGGTGGGCCATCATATCCCTGCTCTGTGGGTCTCTCCATAGGGCAGTTCACAATGTGACAACTGTCTGCTCCATGAACGTGGGCTTAGAGAGAGGAGGAGGGTGAGACAAATGGAAATCACTGTCTTTTGGAAAGCTAAAATGAAAGTGACATCCCATCACTTTTGCCCTGTTTTCCTCCTCCTCTTCCTTTCCCTCCTCCTCCTTCTTCTTTTTGTTTGTGGGTTTTTTTTTTTTTTTTTTTTTTTTTTTTTTTGGTACTGGGGTTTGAACTCAGGGGCACCCGACCACTGGGCCACATCCCCAGCCCTTTTTTGTATTTTATTAGAGGCAGGGTCTCACTGAGTTGCTAAGTGCCTCGCCATTGCTGAGGCTGGCTTTGAACTCGCAATCTTCCTGCCTCAGCCTCCCAAGTGCTGGGATTACAGGCGTGCGCCACTGCGCCTGGCTTTTTTCTTATATATATATATATATATATATATATATATATGGGGATTGAACCCAGGAGCGCTTAACTACTGAGCCATATTCCCAGTCCTTTTCACTTTTTATTTTGAGACAGGGTCTTCCTGAGTTGCTTAGGGGCTTGCTAGGTTGCCAAGTCTGGCCTCAAATTTTTGATCCTCCTACCTCATTCTCCCAAGCTGCTGGGATCACAGGTGTGCACCACTGCACCCGGCTGCCCTGTTATATTTTTTAGAAGTGGGCCCCGAGATTTAGTTCACACTCAAAGGGAGTAGGGATTATACAGGGGTGTGGGCATAGCAGATGGGGCTCCTCTCTTTTTTTTTTTTTTTTGTGGTACCGGGGATTGAACTCAGGGGCACTCGACCACTGGGCCACATCCCCAGCCCTTTTTTTTTGTATTTTATTAGAGACAGGGTCTCACTGAGTTGCTAAGTGCCTCGCCATTGCTGAGGCTGGCTTTGAACTCACAATCCTCCTGCCTCAGCCTCCCAAAGTGCTGGGATTACAGGCGTGCGCCACCGCGCCCGGCTGGGGCTCCTCTCTTAAAGGTTGCCTAGCCCAGCCAGGACAAGAGCATTTGAGGTAGGAGATGAGGAGAGAGAACCAACTTGCTTTTTGTTAAGAAGGGTTTCCTAAAAAGCTGGGCGCGGTGGCGCACGCCTGTAATCCCAGCACTTGGGAGGCTGAGGCAGGAGGATTGCAAGTTCAAAGCCAGCCTCAGCAATGGCGAGGCACTTAGCAACTCAGTGAGACCCTGTCTCTAATAAAATACAAAAAAGGGCTGGGGATGTGGCCCAGTGGTCGAGTGCCCCTGAGTTGAATCCCCGGTACAAAAAAAGAAAAAAAGTGGTGAAGGTTCTGGCTTGGTGGCAGACTAGACTATGTGCTTCCAGCTCTAAGAGCCTCTGATTTTCTGCCATTTGGACTTTCAGGTATTTGCAGTTCAGGAATGATTACTAATGCAATTGTTACTCAATCTTGGCAGAAACTATTTAAATAGCAAGCTTTTCAGCTTTTTAAAAATAGGATTCAATTTTTAGCTGGGTGTGGTGGTGCATGCCTGTAATTCCAGCTATTCAGGAGGTTGAGGCAGGGGGATGGCAAGTTTGAGTCCAGACTCAGCAACTAAGCAAGACCCTCTCTCAAACATTCAAATAATAATAATAATAATAATAATAATAATAATAATAATAATAGCAGCAGCTGGGGAATGTAGCTCAGTGGTAAAGTGCCACCCAGTACTGCAAAAGGTAAATTAAAAAAAGGATTCAATTTACAAAGTGGTAGGTAGGGGGTTGAACTACCCTTTGTTGAGTTCCAGTGATAGGCCAGGCACTGTGTCATTGTATCATTGTGACAGTCATCACCTCTCTGGCAAGGTAATCCAGGCTGAAAGAGGGGAGGTGATACGCTCATGTCACACTTCTGGGCAGCAGCTGAGTTGGGACTTCAACCTTGTTAACTAGGTATGAAGGCGAGCAAGGTTGGGACAAGACAAGAGCTTTGGGCCCCTCCTGGCTGGGCAGCAAGGCTGTTCATGCTCTCAGGGACTGCAGAACAGTGAGTGAGTAGCCATCATTCAGTTCTGTCAACTTGAACATGACTTCTAGCATCAGGCCAGCCCCAGTCTAGGGAGGTGCCCTCTCTTGGGTCCCTGCAGGCCCTTGGACTTGGCTTCTCTGGCAGCATTGCTCAATCTGGACTTTCTTCCTCTCTAGTCTCACCCATGGCCCCTGCTAGACCACAAGCTCCTCTTCAGCACAGAGTATGTCCCCATTTGTGGCCATTTCCATGGTTTTCAGAACACAGTATGTCCTCCTAAAATATTTACCAGAGACAGGTAGCCAGGGCCTGGAGGACACTGTGGGTTCATTTCATGTGCAACACATTCTCCTCGCCACATGTAATACTGTCCTTGGTTATGAAGAATTTGACTGGTTTAACTTGTCCTTACTTCCATCTGCTGGTCATTTTTCATTTCACATTGTCCAGTAAACTGGCCTGTGGGGTTTATTCATTTGATTTTTTTTTTTTTTTTTTTTTTTTTTTTTGTGTGTGTGTGTGTGTGGTACTGGGGATTGAACTCGGGGCACTTGACCACTGGGCCACATCCCCAGCCCTTTTTTGTATTTTATTTAGACATAGGGTCTCACTGAGTTACTAAGTGCCTTGCCATTGCTGAGGCTGGCTTTGAACTCGTGATCCTCCTGCCTCAGCCTCCCAAAGTGCTGGGATTACCGCACCTGGCTTCATTTGATTTTTAAATCCCATGTACTTGCTCTTGGTTGGAACAAAATCTCAGGGAGAATGGATTGTCATGTCTGCCTCACTCACCTGTCAGAGCAAAGTGGCTATTTAAAAATACATATTTTTATTTTTATTTTTATTTTATTTTTTATTTATTTGTTTTAATTGTAGACAATGTCTTTATTTTTTTTATGTGGTGCTGAGGATCGAACCCGGGCCATGCACGTGCTAGGTGAGCACTCTACTGCTGAGCCACAACCTCAGCCCCATATTTTTATTTTTAATTGACATAATCATTGTTCATATTTGTGGAGTCCAGTGTGACATTTCAATACATGTATAAATGTGTATGATGAGGTCAGGGTAATTGGCATCTCCATCACATTGCACATTTATTATTTCTTTGTGTTGGGAACATTAAAAATTCTCCTAGCTATTTTGAAATATGTAATGAATTGTCATCAACCACGTTTATCCTACTATGCCATGTAGAACATTAGAAGTCCAAGTGTCTTTTCTTTTCTTTTTTAAATATTTATTTATTTACTTTAGTTGTACACAATGCAATGCATTTATGTTTACGTGGTGCTGAGGATCGAACCCAGGCCACGCACATGCTAGGCGAGCGCTCTGCTGCTGAGCCACAACCCCAGCCCCCAAGTGTCTTTTCTGATGGCAGTGCCATTATTGTCCCCAGTTGGCAGTTAAGGAAGCAGAAGCACAGAAAAGATCTGAAACTTGCTCAGTCATAACTTACTAGACTGGTTAGTAGCAGGGATTTGGGATTTGAACCTAGAGAGGTGGCTCCATATTTCATATTTAGGAAATAATGCAATAAGCCTAAGGCCAGGCACACAGTGGGTGCTGAGTGAAGAAAAATGGATGGGTGAGTTTGTAGGTACCAAGTGCTTCTCCCATTATCCCACATAGTCTCATTAGGGTCTCAGGACTCTGGGACATAGGAATTGTCATCATCTCCAATATTAGAGTATAGGTTAGGGGCTAGGGATATAGCTCAGTTGGTAGAGTGCTTGCCTTGCATGCACAAGGCCCTGGGTTCAATCCCAGCACCACAAAAAAAGAAAAGAAAAGAAAAAAAAAGAATGTAGGTTAGACTGAATTCACAGAGACCCCCAAGGTGATCTTGTCTCCTATAACAGCTAAGACCCTGGGTTAACATGGTAGCTCCAGAGTAATGGGGGCCCAGGCTTTTTCTTTCCTATTGCTCCACCATCCCCAGAGCATTGCTTTTTTTTTTTTTTTTTTTTTTTTTTGTCACTCAGCCACGCATAGAGTGGTGTCCTTATCTGCATGGTTCCAGACAGATCTCTACCACCTCTGCATTCCTATTCAAGATGGAAGAAGGGTGTAGGAAAAGCTCTGACTCCACTTTTTTTTTTTTTTTTTTTGTACTGAGGATTGAACTTAGGGGCACTCCACCACTGGGCCACATCCCCAGCCCTTTTTGTATTTTATTAGAGACAGGGTCTCACTGAGTTGCTAAGTGCCTCGCCATTGCTGAGGCTGGCTTTGAACTTGCGATCCTCCTGCCTCAGCCTCCCAAGTGCTGGGATTACAGGTATGCACCACCGCGCCCACTCTGAGCCCACTCTGACTCCATTTTTGATGTTTGACTGCTGACAGCTTTAATCTCCACCCCTCTCTTTCTCAGAGGCCAATGAGAAATCCCAGGTGCTCCCTCCTTTGGCACCAGCAGGAAGTTCAAACTATGCACAGGAACCCTCACTCCACCCTCTTCCCCCAACCACCTCAAAAACCTCAGGCCAGTCCCTGTCCTCTCTTCTTCCCAGGGAGCCTCATTTGTGAGTAAATAAACTACTCATACTCTTTTGGTATGTGTGTAGTGCCCTCTGCCTTGACATTTCAAACAAATTTTGGGTGGGGTTCCATTATGTCTTTGCAGCTGGTCATAAAACAAAAGGGAAATGGGCAAAGCTCTCATTTCCTAGAAGGCACACCTGGCATTTCTGCTCTCTTCCCATTGGTCAGAACAGAGTCACGTAAGGAGCTAATGAGCCATACCTAAGCTGCAAGGGAGGCTGGAAAATGTAGTCTCTACTGGGCTACCATGGGCTCAGCTGAAATTCTAGGGTTTGTTGCTAAAGGAAGAAGGGGAGAATGATACTATGGGTCATATCACCCTTTTATAGATTCAGAAAGAGATACTTAGGTTAAATAAATTGCTCAAGGTAACAGAGGCAGAATTCCATACCCATCAGCCCTGGTGCTATTGCAGAGAGAAGTACCACTTGTCTACTAAAAGTCATCCCCAGGAGACTAATCTTGAGGGCAAGGTGTGTGCCTTTCCTTTCTGGAAGGTGCCTAGTAAGTGCCCAATCAACACTGGTTGTTATTGTGAAAGAAAAGAGATTCACAGCTGCTTTTGTAGCATTTCCTGGAGTATCACACTCACTCGGGACCAGGCCCTGGGTTTCTGGATGGGTAGGAGGGCTGTGGGTGGGGAATAGGAGCAAAGGAAAGCAAAGGAAGGCTGATCTGTTTCTCCCATTCTGCACGGCCCTGTGTCAGCGCAGATCATAACACGTGCTGTGTTGTGCTGTGTTACAGTTTCATCATCTGTTTCTGTCCCTTTCCTTAGACTGGAATCGTCATAAGTGTTCTGTAGCAGCAGCACCTGGTCCAGTACGTGGCACGTGACAGACATCTCAGAAATGACTATTGACTACCTGAGTTAGTGAACTGAAGAAGTGGGGGTTGAAGGGAGGATGGGGGCACAATCGGGGATTAGAAGGATGTCACATCAGTTTTACTGCAGTAATGCTCTATGACAACCTGCCCCCAGACACTGGCTAACAACAACTGTGGTTCACATGTTTTCTCTACTCACGACTCTGTGGGTTGGCTGGCTCTGCCGGGGCTCAGCTGAACTTGGCTCCAGGCTAGGTTCAGGTATGCTCTACACATTTCTTAATTTTCTGGGGCAAACTGCTATTAGGGACATGTGTCCTTCTCAGGGTAAATGGCAGAAGTGGAAACATATGGTGCCCCTTCAGGCTTTGGCTTAGGATTGGCATTCTGTCACTTCTGCTCCTATTCCATTGGCCAAGACTGGTCATATGACCACGCCCAATATTACTGAGGTGGGGAAATAAATTCCACCCACTCTCCTACCCCAAGGCCACAAGGTGAGAGTGAAGAGCTGAATGACAATCTACCACAGTGTACCTAAAACCCAGAACCTTCTTTATTCCTCCAGTGAGAATCTCTAAAAGAGTGGTTGCTGTGGTCCTGATGTCACTTCCCCTTTGAATTGAGGGCAGGAAGCAACACTTATCCCCATTATCTATTGCTCCCTCCTTGTCTTTATTTTTTTTATTTTTGGTACCATAGATTGAACCCAGGGCACTTAGCAACTGATCCACATCCCCAGTTCTCTTATTTATTTATTTTATTTATTTTTTTGTTACTGGGGATTGAACTCAGAGTCACTCAACCACTGAGCCACATCCCCAGCCCTATTTTGTATTTTATTTAGACAAAGGGTCTCACTGCATTGCTTAGTGCCTCACTTTTGTTGAGGCTGGCTTTAAACTTGCGATCCTCCTGTCTCAGCATCCTAAGCTGCTGGGATTACAGGCGAGCACTCCCACACCCAGCCTCTCCTCTTTATTAGCAGAACAACCCAAGTGTTAGTTGGGCACATAATGCCCACTATAGCCCACATTTCCCAGCATCCTTTGCAGTTCAGTGTGGCCGTGTGACTAAATTGTGGCCAATGGGATGATGCAGAAGTTGCTACAGGCAACTTCTAATGTCTCCCCAACTCTGTCCTCCTTGCCTTGGGCTGGATATGGGCTCACTTGGATGATGATGTAGCTTTGGCCATGGCCATGAAGATGAGGCCAACATTCCGGGGGATGCTGGAGAACACAATGGAAGGAATCTGGATGTCCACACAAGCTCTTGGCGTTTGCCCTGGTTGTCTGCCCAGCCCTGAACCAAATGTGAGAAAATAGTACAATTCTCATTTGTTCCAGCATCTTAGCTTGTACCTTAGCCCCTAGAAGGATAGCTGCTTGCCATCCCACTGCCATCAGCACCCCAGCTCCTAAAGGTCTCTGGTCCATCCTTTGTCCACCCCGCCCCATTCACCAAAATGTGGTCCAAATCCCTGTTGGTTTTCCTTTGCAAAACTGAGAGAGGATGGATTAAAAAAAATTGTGAGCTACAAAGAGTAGTCAAAGGAATCCAAAAAATGAGGCATAAACCAATCAAGTTTATTGGGCCTCACTCCACCATGACCATGATCAGGGCAGTCTAACTGGGGGCTAGAAATTTAGAGAATATGAAATTTATAACAATAATGTCAAAGAATGGTAAAAATTTAAAT
Organism: Tamias sibiricus; assembly: GCA_025594165.1. Taxonomy (NCBI): domain Eukaryota; kingdom Metazoa; phylum Chordata; class Mammalia; order Rodentia; family Sciuridae; genus Tamias; species Tamias sibiricus. Next base: position 21,057,194 of record CM046660.1, on the reverse strand, counting down.
GTTACAACATTTATATACAGAGCATATGTGTCTCCGAATTGACATAGAAAACAAAGGGATTTGGCTCTTCCAATGGGAGCTTCCAGAGGGCCTGTTGTTAATATCACCCTCTGTGTGATTCATAGATGGAAAATCAAAGTTGGTTTGAGGGTGTGTTTCAGGGCCTTGCATGAGGCAGCCAAAATGCCAGAGCTCCGTGTCCTACCATTCGTGACTCACTCCATGGCCTTGCACCATTTTCATGCTCACCTTGTAGAATTTCCAACTAGTACAGCTTCGTGGTCACTTTATGGAGTTTCTTACTCCCCAGTTCTCAGGCTGCTTCTGTCCAACCAGCATCATCTTTTTTCCTGCCCTTTCTGACCTGGGCTTATGGCCATGCTGTTTCTTTCTTGACAAGGACCAGGAAAGTTACCCCAAACTCCCTGGAATTCTTCTTTTTTTTTTGGTACTGGGGGTTGAACTCAGGGGCACTTGACCACTGGGCCACATCTCCAGCCCTTTTTTTGTATTTTTATTAGAGAAAGGGTCTCACTGAGTTGCTAAGTGCCTCGCCATTGCTGAGGCTGGCTTTAAACTTGCGATCCTCCTGCTTCAGCCTCCCAAGGGCTGGGATTATAGGCATGCACCACCACACCTGGCGGAATTATTCTTCTTAATTCTGGGTTTAGTTCAGAGTGACTTGCGTCATCCCCTAGGCCATTGCCAGGGAGTCAGGTGATGAGTCCAACAAATATCCTGTGACCCCATATTTCCCAGAATCCAGTGGGAATTTGATATTTGTAAATCCCAAAGTCTCACAATCCCTTAATTATACAATATCCTTTGCTTCCCCAGGAAGGAAAAGAGGAAGGATCTGGGCATGGTGGCCCACGCCAATAATCCCAGTGGCTTGGGAGGCTGAGGCAGGAGGATTGCGAGTTCAAAGCCAGCCTCAGCAAAAGTGAGGTGTTAAACAACTCAGTGAGACCCTCTCTCTAAATAAAATTTAAAACGGGTCTGGGGATGTGGCTCAGTGGTCAAGTGCTCCTCAATTAAATCCCCAGTTTAAAAAAAAAAAAAAAAAACGCGGAGGAAGGAAATATTAAATGAGCATCTACCATGTGCCAGGGATTTTCCCATTTGCTTTCTGATCTAGCTGTAAGAAAATACAGTAAGCAATGAGTGTTTGGTCAAAGATACAAGAGAATAGAGGGATCAAAAGTGAGTGGAGATAGAGCCAGGCGTGGTGGCACATGCCTGTAATCCCATTGGCTCGGGAGGCTGTGAAAGGAGGATTGTGAGTTCAAAGCCAGCCTCAGCAAAGGTGAGACACTAAGCAACTCAGTGAGACCCTGTCTCTAAATAAAATACAAAATAGGGCTGGGGATGTGGCTCAGTAGTCAAATGACCCTGAGTTCAATCCCCGGTACCAAAAACAAACAAAAGGAAAAAAAGTGAGTGGAATCAGCTAATAAAGCAAAGAGGAGGGTGGAGGAAGGAGAGAGGAGGTCAAAGGTTCTGCCTCAATAAGCGATTTGGGATTCCAAGCATGGAGCTTTTCTTCCACACTATACGTTCTGGAAATACCTACATCCACTCACTGTGATGAGCTCACCCTTCTGTTGGCAACGACGGCCTCTCCTCTTGGCTCCGGCTGGGCCACACCAACATTTATGCAGGAGGAATAAGGCAGTAACAGGAATCTCATTTTTCTCCTTAAAATAATACCTCTCTGTTCTGCCAACAAGCAGGGAGCTGCTCCTGCCAGCAGTCCTGTGGGAAGCCTGCTCCCAATCCAGTAGGATTAGTCTGATGCTGGCTTCCCAGGAGCCCCCAGCAGCCAAGGCAGCCCTCGGGTGAGCTTGAACTCCTGGCTGCAGGTCCCCTGATATCTTTCTCATCCCTTGTGTGTGTTGGGGGGCGATTGCTTACCTCCTGTCTGCATCCCAGTCTCTCCAGGACACAGGGATGCCCTTCTCACCAGCCTCAGGCTCCCCTAGCTGGTGGCTCCCTCCCTGGCATCTCTCTAGGACCTATGCAATTTCCTACAAGGAAAGAATCATTGGAAAAACCATTGTGAACAGGAAGAATTTAATTTTTTTTCCTTGCAACTAGCTTTCCCCTTTTTACAGAAGAGAGAGAGAGAGAGAGAGAGAAAGTCCTCATTTGCCTAAAGGTCTGAATGCCTGGAAATTTCTTCCCTGTGCGCACATTACCCATTTCCTGGCTGCAGGGATGGAAGGACTCAGAGAATTTGAAGGATATTAAACAGATTCATAATGGACCCAGCAATATAAACATGTCTCAAGTACAGACAGAAATGCCACAAGCTCCTATTTGGTTTAATGTAAAACATACACCAGTTGTGTCGGTGTTCCCATTTTACAAATAAACAAGGTGGGGTGATGGGCTTGGAATTCTCCCTGGGGACCCAGGTGCCTCCGTTCATTGCAATTTTGAGGCTTCTCTTGCCCACAAAAAGACTCAGAAAAGAACGCTTAATGTAGCTTCGCAGATCAGTGCCAAAAGGCACAGCAAATGTGAGGCCAGGCCAAATGGTCTGCAGTGATTCCCACCCTTTGTGGTCATGTCCTCAGTGCCTAGCGGATCAGGGGCCCCTTAGAGGAAATTACCAGGCAAAGGATGCACACAGTCCGGAGCATTGGGAGCGTGGGTTCAAATCCTGCTTCTGTACCCACTGCCAGCAGGACCCCAGGCAACGCTCCTACTTCTTGCCAACAGGTGGGTTTTCTCATATGTGAAATGGGTTAGCAATTCCAGATCTGTGGATGTCACCACAAGTCCTCTAGTGCTCCATGAGGCAAGGGGGTGAAAGTCCTGGGTTAGGAGATACACAATCTCAGGAATGGCCATTTTCCCATATTAATTCAAAATCAGTATTTCCTGACACTGATTCCTTCAAATCCAGAGCTGGAGGGACTGTGTCACTGTCAGAAAGTCTAAAAATATTGAGGCAGATCATGGATTCAAAGGTCAAGGTGACTAATTTTGCCCCATAACTAGTCAGTTTGGAGTCAGAAGCATTAGCCAGACCAGTGAGCTGGCTGGATTGACCAGAGGGGTCAATCAAAATGTAACTCCTGCTGGTTACTGCAGCAGGGACACTGCTCGTATTGCACAGGGAAGGAAGAGATTAGAGGGGAGACAAATTCTCTAATCCTCCTGTGTCCTGGGTTCCTTAGGTGCTGAATAGGGACAAATAGAAAGCCCCTCAGAGGAGATTGTGAGGATGAAATGGTCCCACCACAAGAAGAGCTTCGGCAGTGCTGGCCCCAGCCAGTGATCTCCAAGTGTTCACTATTGTTTGTGTCATGTTGGGGATTGACAGCAAAATGTTAGCAAAAATAAAAGAAATTCTCAGATGAGAAAACCAGGGATTATACTTGGGACCACTGAAGGACATACAAGTTGAACCAGCATTTCATTGACATTTTCCAGGGACTACCATCGCAGTAATAATCACATGGGTACCATTTCTTTTTTGTTGGGGGGATACTGGGGATTGAACTCAGGGGCACTCAACCACTGGGCCACATCCCCAGTCCTTTTTTTTTTTTTTTTTTTTTTAATATTTATTTGTTTGCTTTAGTTGTACACAATGCATTTATTTTTACATGGTGCTGAGGATCAAACCCGGGCCACGCACTTTCTAGTCAAGTGCTCTACCACTAAGCCACAACCCCAGCCCCCCCAGTCCTTTTTTGTATTTTATTAGAGACAGGGTCTCACTGAGTTGCTAAGTGCCTCACCATTGCTGAGGCTGGCTTTGAACTCGTGATTCTCCTGCCTCAGCCTCCCAAGTGCTGGGATTATAGGCGTGCGCCACCACGCCCTGCTTTACATGGGTACCATTTCTTGATCCCTTTCTCCTTTCCAGGCATGATGCTAAGCGTCTCTCACCCTTTATATAATTAAATCCTTACTACTACTCTGGGAAGAAAACACATGATCCCATATTATAGATGACGAAATTGAGGCTCAGAGAAGGAAAGGACTTTGACTGAGATCAGACAGCTGGTGGCTAGATCTCATTTTTTTTTTTTTGGTGGTGCTGGGGATTGAACCCAGGCCCTTGTGCATACAAGAGAAGCACTCTATCAACTAAGCTATTCCCCACCCCCATAGATCTGATGTTCTTCTCCAGAATGCTTACCACCCCTTCAGCCAGGCCCAGGCACCTGCTTCTTTCCTTCTCTTTCTTTCTTTCTTCTTTTCTCTCTTTTTTTTTTTTTTTTGTTACCAGGGATTGACTCCAGGGGCACTTAACCACTGAACCACATCCCCAGCCTTTTTTTAAAAATATATTTTTTAGTTGTAGGTGGACACAATACCTTTATTTTATTTATGTGGTGCTGAGGATCGAACCCAGGGCCTCACACATGCAAGACAAGCGCTCTACCGCTGAGCTATAGCCCCAGCCCCCTTTTTATTTATTTATTTTTTTTTTTTAAGGAAGAGTCTCATAAGTTGCTTAGGGCCTCACTAAATTGCTGAGGCTGGCTTTGCACTTGTGATCCTCTTGCCTCAGCCTTCAGAGTCGCTAGGTTACAGGTGTGCACCACCACGTTGGGCAGCACCTGGTTCTTGATTCTTGGCTCAGACTCCAAGGCTCCCCATGGCCTCACCAGGGCCTGGGTGTGCAGTGTCACTCAGTGAGGGGGATGACGCACCATGGCTTTAAGCTCAGCCTTGGGTTGTTCATGTTGGGGTCACTATGTCTCCCCAGGTCCCCTTGCCCGGCACTACATAATTCGTTGTGCTCAGAGATGTTTCCCTCCAGGTTTTTGGCCACGCTCTTGTCTAAGGCTCTAAGAATTCTCTGTTTTCAGATAATAAATAACAAGCTCCTAAGTCTTCCAGAGATGTGGGAAGGGAGACGCTTAGCAGCTCTCAAGCCTGAAGAGCCCTTGGATCTCACCCAAGAGTTCCTGGCATCCTGGTTCGTCTGTCCCCAAAGATATCTACTCTCCTACTTCTCTGACCTGCTGGCATGCAAATTATCCCCCAATTCTTCCTAGGGAAAATAGAAGGGAGGAGTGGAGAATCAGAGAAAGAGAAAGTGAGGAAAGAAACACCAAAACCCTGGGGAGAAAAGAATAAACGCCTACTCACTATCACTTCATCGTTTAGAGCAGAACTTCAGGAGTGGCCCCTGACCAGTGTGTTCTGCCGTCCGGGCCCTGGGCTGGCTTTCTCCTGCCATACTCCCTTTATAGGGCACAGAGTCCACAGGACCAAAGGTATGTAGCCGCTTGCAGGTCGCATCCCCCTCTGTACCATGCTGTGCATAACTGGGACCCTGGGGTTTCCTGCCCCTACCGCTCTGAGCCCTTTTCTAGGATCTGCATGGGCTTCTTCCTGGACTCGATCCTCCCAAAATGCCCTAGGTGTGCACCTCTGGGTTCACAGCTGTTTGTAGGGGAAGTGTAGGTTAGGCATGAGGGCTGGGCTTCCTTGGGCATCTGCAGGAAGCCCTTGCCAGGAAGGATAGAGCTGGTGGGGGGAAGAGAGGAAGGGAATGAGCCAAGGGTGAGAGACAAAGGCTGCTTTTCCCCATGCTGTGGTGTTCCGCGCTGAACTCCAAGGAGTCCAGGGGCCTCCAAATTCAAACTGGCCTTGGGGCTGGGGTTGTGGCTCAGTGGTAGAGCGCTCGCCTAGCACGTGCGCGGCCCGGGTTCGACTCTCAGCACCACGTAAATACAAATTCAAACTGGCCTTCCCAGCATGATAGAATATTAGTCAAGTTTGGAGGATGAAACAAATTTAAATTTTTTTTTTTTTTTTTTTTTTTTTTTTTTTTTTTTGTGGGTACCAGGGATTGAACTCAGGGGCACTTGTCCACTGGGTCACATCCCCAGGCTTATTTTGTATTTTATTTAGAGACAGGGTCTCACTGAGTTGCTAAGTGCCTTGCCATTGCTGAGGCTGGCTTTGAACTCGCGATCCTCCTGCCTCAGCCTCCCAAAGTGCTGGGATTACAGGCGTGCGCCACCGCGCCCGGCCAAATTTAAAATTTTTAAACTTGACTTTTAGCTGTATAGCATTTAGATACATGTAGTTGAGCCTCAATCTGTATTCTTTTTTTTTTTTTTTTTTTTTTTGGTACAGGGAATTGAACTCAACCATTGAGCCACATCCCCAGGCCTATTTTGTATTTTATTTAGAGACAGGGTCTCACTGAGTTGCTAAGTGCCTCACACTTGCTGAGGCTGGCTTTGAACTTGGGGTCCTCCTGACTCAGCCTCCTGAGCCGCTGGGATTTCAGGTGTGTGCCACCTCCCTGGCTCTCTATCTGTATTCTTGCCCCAGGCCTTGTGATTGTTAGGGATTGTCCTGGTTTCCAAATCCCTTTTAATGCCTCCCACAGATATAATCTCACTTAATCCCCACATAATCCTATGAGCTGGGTATACAGTAGTCCTCCACTTTGTCCATGAGGGATGTGTTCTAAGACCCCCAGTGGATCTTGAAACTGATGCCTGAAACTATGGATAGGACCAAACCCTATACACATTGAGGTTCTGTTCTATACATACATACCTATGATTAAATTTAATATATTAATTAGACACAGTAAGAGATTAACAGCAATAACTAGCAATAACAGAACAATCGTAACAGTATACTGTAATAAAAGTTATTTAAAACTTATGAGTTATTTATTTCTAGAATTTTCCATTTAATATTTTTGGATCATGGTTGACCTTAGGTAACTGAAACCCTGGAAAGCAGAATGGCTATGGATAAGGAGGGGAGATTGTAATCCTTTCAGTGACAAATGAAGTCTTGGGGTGGGGCTCAGGGAGCTCGGCTGAGTTTGCATAGCTGGAAAGTGGCAGAACTTGGACATGAAATCAAACTCTCCAACCCGCATCTGGCTTTTCCTACTCTCCTGCCACCCCCGCCCCACCCTCCGTCCTGTCTTGAGGACCTTCCCTGTAGGAGGTGACCTCTGTGGGTGCACAGGTTGAGTGACCAGCCAGGTAGAAAGGGACACACTCAGGCTGGGAAATCCAATAGGACAGACTCACCCCAGAGGAGGGGCCCTGCCCTGGAGGCAATGGAGAAGAGCTCAGAAGAAAGGAAAGGAGACCTTGTTGCTCATCAGATTGGCGGTGCCTGACAGCTCCTGTTTCAAAACCATAACCTCATCAGGGGCCCCCCTCTCCAAGCTCCCCTCTCCCAACAAACTAGAGTTTTCCATTGTAGACAAGGAAAGAAATGTGGCTCTAATCTCCTTTGTTCCATGATTTCATCTTCTCTCTCTCTCAGGGGAGGTGGGGCTCCAGGCAAACAGTCAGGGAGGGGAGGTGGGGCGGGAGGAGAGTCAACACTCTCCTCTCACAGGTCTGCAGGGTCCTGGGGGCTTTGGAAAGGAGAGGAGGAGCTGGAAGGGGGATAGTCCAGTCCTTCCCCAGCAGCCAACCGAGCTGGAAACCTGGGAGATTCCTCTGAGGCCACCCTCTGCTTCCCTGCTCCCAGGCCCACATGCCAATGATTTTAACCCCCCCCCCCCCCCGACTCTGTCCCTAGTAATCCATCATGGATACCCCAGCTGATTGGTTCTGCAACACCCCCCACAGCGGTCTTGGAGTCCAGCACTCCAGGCCATCCCTCTGCACTACCCAGAAGATAAAGCCCAGGCTCTAGCATGACCCCCTAGGCCCTCCTTGGTCCACTCCCTGCCTTTTCTCCAACTCAGTGGTCACAATTTCTTCTTGACACCTTTACTATTCAGTATCCCCACGCTCCTTATGGTACTCTCCTGGCCTCTACAAACATGGTTCCTATTGCTTTTTCTCTTCCGGGAAGATCAACTACACACACACACACACACACACACACACAGATACTGCTTGGACTACCACTTTCTGGGTTTCTATAGTCTCCTGTGATTATTTCTTTTTTTTTTTTTTTTTGGTATTTTTCTTGTATTTTTGTAGGAGCCCTAATTAAGGAGATGGCTAAGATTGCAGTTGGCTGTGAACCATAGAGATATTCAAGCATTGCCACCTTACATGGTCTCCCGGGACTTGTCCCGGGACATTGCGGACCCGGTCAGCGCCATTTGCATGATCTCGCGAGACTTGGCCCCGGGAGATTGCGGACGGGGTCGGTGCCATTTTGTGGTGTGGTTGGAGGAGTGTGGATGGCGTGTTGGAGTTGTTGTTGGAGCCGGAGAGAGAAGCTGGCAGAATAAAGAGCCTGTTCGTTTCCAGTCTGCCTCTGAACTTATTCCCGTGGCTTTGTTGCTGCATATTTTATTTAGAGACAGGGTCTCACTGAGTTGCTAAGTGCCTCGCCATTACTGAGGCTGGCTTTGAACTTTGTGATCCTCCTGCCTCAGCCTCCCAAGTGCTGGGATTACAGGCGTGCACCACCACGCCCGGCTTCCTGTGATTATTTCTATCAAGTACACTTCCCACTTATTTTCCCCCAACCATCCATTTATCGCTCACCCACTAGGCTCCTTGAGGAGCAGGGCATCCCCACACTTTTGCATTTTTCTTGCCCAATTCGTAGAGAAGCTCTTGGCTAAGCAGCCCTATCCGGGTTCCCAGGTGCTTGAGAAGCCTGGAAAGCTATGTCCTAAACTCACCTACCATCTCCCAGTCTTTCCTGCTGCTCAGCATGCCCTCAGTGCAGAGCCCTTCTTCCCTTCCATCTAAAGATGGCTGATGAGCACATGCGCATTGGCCTTTCCTATCTCCTCAACCAAAAAGAAGAGGATTTTTTTTTTCCAAAGGTATAAATGCACAAGATTAGGAAGATAGGAGAAGAGAGGCAACATACAATAGGAATTTGGAAACTGAGAGAAGGTGGATTAAATGGAATGGAGAAAGCTCAATCTTGCCTCAGCTGCAGGGCAAGCTGGGAACCAGTCTGATTTTCATTACCTGAATCCCCAAACTCTTGGGAATGGTGGCATTAGGAAGCTCTAGAAACTCTGGGGAGATTGTGAGGAGGGAAATATGAAAAAGAGTCCCAGAGCCCTTCTGTACTCTGAACAGCTAGTGGCACATGACTTCTCAGGGGCTTTAATAAGTGAGCATATTTATTGGGACTCTCCAGGAAAGGAATTCACTAGGCAGTATTTTCACCCACAAAACTTGTTTTTCTTTCTTTTATTAGTACTGGGGATTAAACTCAGGGGCACTCGACCACTGGGCCACATCCCCAGCCCTATTTTGAATTTTATTTAGAGACAGGGTCTCACTGAGTTGCTTAGAGCCTCATTTTTGCTGAGGCCGACTTCGAACTCACCATCCTCTTGCCTCAGCCTCCCCAGCTCCTGGGCTTACAGGCATGTGCGACTGCACCAGGCTTTTTCTACCTTTTAAAATCTTGAGGAACACAGCTTGGGCAATACCATTAAAATTTGTCTGGGAAAGTGGGTGGGAGTACATATCAGAGGTCTTTACTCAGGTCAGCTAAATCCAATAACTCAGGGAGTCATCATTTATTCATTCATAGTGGGTTTGTCAAATACCATTAGGCATGGTAGCATATGCCTGTAATCCCATCTGCTAGGGAGGCTGAGGCAGGAGGATCGCACGTTCAAAGCCAACTTCAGTAACTTTACAAGGCCCTGAGCAATTTAGTGAGACCCTGTCTCAAAATAAAAAATAAGAAGGGTCTTGGAGATGTGGCTTAGTGGTTAAGTGTCCCTGGGGTCAATCCCTAGTACCCAAAACAAAACAAAACAAAAAACCCAAACCAACAACAAACCACTATGTGCCGGGCTATGTGTGTTGGGGAAACCAAGAACAAGTCCACCCTGTTCCCACCCTTAGGACACTGACCTCCTAGTGAGAGAGTAACCAACTGCCTGTCTCCGTGTGGTTCTATTCAGGGAAAAGAAGGATCTAGCCCTGTCCTGTCCTTCTACAGAACCATCTTTCTATAGAATATTCAGGAAAAGCAGCACCGTCTCCATGGGTTGTGGCTCAGTTCATAGTCTTCCCACCTCTCCCTAGTGCTCCCCTGCCTCCACCTGAGGATGGTTTACAATGGACAGACTTATACTCCAGGTTTGGGGCGATGTGGGATTTCCAGGCACCACTTAAGATGGAATATCATCCTGTGCTAGACCATGTGTAAGCAGGCTCTTTCCGTAAAAGGTCAAATAGTAAATATTTTAGGTACTGTGGGCCAAGAGCAAAATCAAGGTTATTATGTGTAGATTTATATAACAAAACAGAAAACAAATTCCCACAACTTTTTTATATTAACAAAATTCAAAGCATAATAATAATTGAGTACTTTTTTTAATAATACAGGTAAACTAATGAGAAGAGTGGAATTATATGGGGGATATAACATTTTGCTTAATTGAGGTTTGCATTTATAGCTGTCTGTCCACATAATAAAATGTCCAAAGCCAATTAACTTAGAAAGTTTATTGGCTATGGTTCTAGAGATTCGAGTTCCTGGCTGGGCGCGGTGGTGCACGTCTGTAATCCCAGCACTTGGGAGGCTGAGGCAGGAGGATTGCGAATTCAAAACCAGCCTCAGCAATTGTGAGGCACTTAGCAACTCAGTGAGACCCTTTCTCTAATAAAATACACAAAAGGGCTGGGGATGTGGACCAGTAGTTGAGTGCCCCTGTTCAATCCCCGGTGCCAAAAAAAAAAAAAAAAAAAAAGAGAGAGAGAGAGAGAGAGAGAGAGAGAGAGAGATTCCAGTTCCTTATTGCTTAGGGCCTCTGGCAAGAAAAGTACATCGCGTTAGGATTGCATGGGGGAGCAAAACTTCTCACCTCTTCAGCCAGGAAGCAAAAGGAAGAGCAAGAGGCCAGGATCCCACAGTTCCTTTAAGACCTGCTCCCAATGATCTAAGGCTCTCCTACTAGGCCCCATCTCTCTCTGTCTTTTTTTTTTTTTTTTTTTTTTAATATTTATTTATTTACTTTAGTTGTACACAATGCAATGCATTTATGTTTACGTGGTGCTGAGGATCGAACCCGGACCTCGCACCTGTGAGGCGAGCGCTCTGCCGCTGAGCCACAACCCCAGCCCCTAGGCCCCATCTCTTAAAGGCCTTCTCACCTCCCAACAGTGTCATACTAGAGACTAAGACTTTAACACATAGACTTTTGGGGGGACACTAAACCATTCATTGTGGGTTTAATACTCATCTATAAAAATTATTCTTAGTTCACAGACCTTACTATAACAGACAGTAGACCATGGTTTATCGACTTTTGGTGTTTTAGTCCATTTTCTGTTCACTATAACAGAATTATCTGAGACTGGTTAATTTATAAACAATAGAGGTTTATTTGACTCATGGTTTGGAAGGCTGAGATGTCCAAGATCAAAGGGCTGCTTCTGGTGAGGGCCTTCATGTTGCATTATCCCATGGCAGAAGGCAGAGAATAAGAGAACTAGCTCAAGTCTCTCTTCCTTTTCTCATAAAGCCACTGATCCAACCATGGGGGCCCCATCCTCATGACCTCATCTAACCCTAATTAACTCCCAAAGACTGACTTCACCTCCAAATACCATCTACATATGAATTTGGTGATTAGTTTCCAACATATGAACGTTGGGGACATTTTCAAACCACAGCTCCTGGCCTAGACAGTTACCAGCCATCCCTGCCTCACTATCTAGCTGTCTAACATACCCTGGCCTGTTCTCATGTCACCCTGCCAGACCTTTCTCCTATCTAACTCCCCACCTTCTCCCTACCCCCTCAAGTCTGGATTCAACTCTGGGAACACTGTTCATTTAGTATGTGGAGATTTGAATCTTTTTTTTTTTTTAACAGTCAAAGGTCATATATATATGCATGTACACACACACACACACACACACACACACACACACACACACACAGAGCCATGAATTCTTAGGGAACAGGTTTCAGCAGCTTAGGCTCCTTTCCATTGATTCTGATTCTCTCTCTCTCTCTCTCTCTCTCTCTCTTTTTTGGGGGGTACCGGGGATTGAACTCAGGGGCGCTTAACCACTGAACCACATCCCCAGCCCTTTTTTATATTTTATTTAGAGACAGGGTCTCACTGAGTTGCTTAGCACCTCGCTTTTGTTGAGGCTGGCTTTGAACTCACGATATTCCTGCCTCAGCCTCCCAAGTCGCTGGGATTACAGCTACCACTGCACCTGGCTCCATTGCTTCTCACAGAATGTGCCTTTCTGGGTGGAGCAGGCTGGTGCTTTTGTTGAACCCAGGCCCCTTTCTCTTTGGCTTCCTTCTTTTTCTGATCATTTTCCTTCGCACATTTCTAAGAGCTGTCTCAGCTCTTAGAATACTTAATGGGCTCAACATGCACATTAATTTTCTTGGCAAGAATCTTGCCCTTGGGGCTGGGGCTGTGGCTCAGCAGTAGCACACTTGCCTGGCATGTGTGAGGCACTGGGTTCGATTCTCAGCACTGTGTATAAATAAATAAAGGTCTATCAACAACTAAAAAAAAAAATTATATATATATATAAAATCTTTCCCTGAACTTGCTTGTCCAAAACAATGTGCCCAGCAAGCTGGGTAACTTTGTAGACTTTCCCAGTTTTGCCACAGTAACATTTGTGGGTCATTCCTTTTTGAATAGTAGCCATTCCCTTAAATCTACAATTGTAGATTTGCATATATGTGACCAGAGGAATGACTCCATTTTTTCTAAAAGGTCTAGAGAACATATATCAGGTTCCTGTCTTCTTTCCCTTTGTGTTCTTCATTCTGGTGAATTGCTGGAAGATGGCGGTTCTGGCCAAAAGGAAGAAAGCATTTAAATCTTGTTGAGCTCAATTTTTCCTACCTGCTCCAGGGTCTGCTGAACTCATGAGCTGAATCTAACCTGCTGTCTGTGTGTGGTCTGTGAGCTAAGAGTATTTTTGTTTGTTTTTTAGAAACAGCTTTGTTGATATATAATTCACCCATTTAAAGTGTGCAATTCTGTGGTTTTTAGTATATTCACAGATATGTGCATTTGATCACCCCAAGAAGAAACTCTACCCTCTTAACCTGTCATCCCCCACTCCCTCACCCTTCCAGGCCTAAGCAACTGCAAGTCTACTTTATGGCTCTATGAAGAATGGTGTTTAGGGGCTGGGGCTATGGCTCAGCGGTAGAGACCTCGTCTAGCATGTGTGAGACCTGGGTTCGATCCTCAGCACCACGTAAATAAAATAAAGGTATTGTGTCCACCTACAACTTAAAACAAAAATTTAAAAAAAGAGAATGGTGTTTACATTTTAAGTGGTTAAAGGAATCAAAAGAAGAGCCTTGTATAGTGGAGCACACCTGTAGTCATAGTGACTCAGGAGGCTGAGGCAGGAGGATCACAAGTTCAAGGGCCTCCTGGGTAACTTAGTGGGACCCTACTCAAAAAACAAAACAAACAAACAAAAAAACGGTAGGGATACATTTTAGTGGTAGAGCACCCCTGGGTTCCACCCCCAGTACTGAAAGGAAAAAAAAAACAAAAACAAAAGAAGAGTATTTTATGATGTGGAGCAATTATACAAAATTCAAATTTCAGTATCCACAAATAGAGTTTAATTGGAATACAGCCATCCCATTCATTTACATGCCTGTGGCTTTCATGCTACAAGGCTAAGTTGGTAGTTGTCCCAGAGATGCTATGGCCCAAAAGCCTAAAATATTTACTATCTGGCCCTTTGCAGAAAAAGTTTTCTGACCTCTCCTTAGGCCAAGCCCCTGGTGTGGTTAGAGAGGAGGCAGGGGCAGGGTTTTCTTCCCCAGGTTAGTAGGCCCATGAGGAGAGGTTTCTCACCTGGGAAGAACAGGAGGCTCTCCTGGGCTAGTGTTCTCAGCCTTCAGTGTGGGGGGCCTTGGCTCTAATGCTGTTTCCTGCACCTCGTTCCAGTGAATCTGGTTTAGTGGGTCTGAGGTAGGGACCTGGAGTCTGCCTTTCAATGAGCACCTATGATCCCAAGGTGCCGGGTGGGGGGTAGGGATAGGGTGTGTGTGTGTGTGTGTGTGTGTGTGTGTGTGTGTGTGTGTCTCCAGGGCACATTGAGAAGTGCTGTCCTTTGCCAAGGCACCCAGACTGTAGCTCCTATCATGGGATCAAGGACATTTCCTTTCTGTTCTTGGAGGCAGTGACCCTACAATGTGACAAATGCCACTAAGATGTACAGTTGTGTGTGTAGTTGAGGGGGACCACAGAGGAGGGCTGCTAAGGGGGGTCTGCAGGAGTCCTTTGGGAGCATCACCACAGAGCAGGGGTTCCTGAAGGGAGCTGTCTGGTCTCCAGGGTGAATGTGCAAGAGGCTGGGACTAGACATGTGCAATCTTTCATGTCAGCACCCAGGCTGGTGAAAGTGATTGAAGATTCTGATCAGACGCTGAGCACCTACCTGTCTGGGGGCTGATCCAGGAAGTGTTTTGTTTGTCTTGAGGGTCCCGGATGTAAGGGTGAGGCCTATGGAGGAATGGTTTCTCTTGTGCTTCTTTGGGAGAGGGGAATGGCGTTTCTGAGGGCCAGACAGGGTCAGGCTGACTCATCAGGGGTAATTCTCCTCCTCTTCCTCCTTTAGATTATAAAAAATATCAAGTGTGCAGAAAAACAGAAAGTCTGGCACAATATACACCTATATATCCACAGTTTGGACCCAACAATAGTCAAATTTTGCTATTAACTTTCTCTTTTTCTTTCAATATCTCTCTTACTCTTTTTTTTTTAATATTTATTTATTTGGTTTTTTTTTTAATTTTTATTTGCTTTAGTTGTACACAATATGTTTTATTCAATGCATTTTATTTGTACGTGGTGCTGAGGATCGAACCTGGGTCGCCCACATGCTAGGCGAGAGCTCTACCCCTGAGCCACAATCCCAGCCCTATTTATTTGTTTTTAATGCCTTCGTTTTTACGTGGTGCTGAGGATTGAACCTGGGTCACCCACGTGCTAGGCGAGTGCTCTACTGCTGAGCCACAACCCCCAGCCCCTCTCTCTTACTCTTTTTAAGATTATTCATTAAGCCTGGCACAGTAATGTACCCCTGTAATTCTAGTGATTTTGGAGGCTGAGGCAGGAGAATTGCAAGTTGGAGGCTAGCCTCAGTCACTAAGCAAGAACTTGTCTCAGAATAAAAAAGGAAAAGGGTTGGGGATGTGGCTGAGTGGTTAAGTGCCTCTAACCCCAAGGACCAACTCCCCCCGAAATTGTACCTTAAAATCAGCTCATGTGTGTATGTGTGTGTACAGTTCTGTGAATTTTAGCACATGTATATCGATTCATACAACCACACCATAATGAGGTTATGGAACAGCTCCATCACCCAAACAGCTCCCAGGTGCAAGTCCTCTCCAGATACACCTTCCCCTGCTCCCATTGATAACTCCTGGAAACCACACCGATCTGTTCTTCACCCTTATTCTTTTCTCTCTTTGGGAGTGTCATACAGGTGGAACCACACTGTATGTCACCTTTTAAGATTTTAAGAGTATTTTATGATGTGGGACAATTATATAACATTCAAATTTCAGTATTTACAAGTAAAGTGCACTCAGCATAACACTTTTTTTTTTTTTTTTTTTTTTTTTTTTTTTGGTGCCAGGGATTGAACTCAGGGGCGCTCGACCACTGGGACCATTGGGCCACATCCCCAGACCTTTTTTGAATTTTATTAGAGACAGGGTCTCACTGAGTTGCTAAGTGCCTCGCCATTGCTGAGGCTGGCTTTGAACTTGAGATCCTCCTGCCTCAGCCTCCCAAGTGCTGGGATTTCAGGCATGTGCAACTGCGCCTGGCTTTAGAGCTTAATTCAATTAGTTATTTGTATCAGTAACTCATTTTTTTTTGGTACGGGGGATTGAATTCAGGGACACTCAACCACTGAGCCACCTCCCCAGCCCTATTTTGTATTTTATTTAGAGACAGGGTCTCAATGAGTTACTTAGAGCCTCACCATTGCTGAGGCTGGCTTTGAATTCATGATCCTCCTGTCTTAGCCTCCTGAGCTGCTGGGATTATAGGCCTGCGCCACGGTGGGCACCCAGCTTCATTCCTTCTTATTGCTGAATGGTAGTCCTGTGTCACTGTTTGTTTCTTCATTTGCCTCCTAGAGGACATTTGGGTTGTTTCCAGCTTGTGGCAATTATGAATACAGCTGCAGTCAACATTTGTGTACAGGTTTTTATTTGAAGGTAAGTTTTTATTTCTCTAAGGTAGACACCCAGGAGTGCATATGGTAAACACATACTGAAATTTATAAAAACTTGGTAAAAAAAAAAAAAAAAAGTCCGAGGGTGTAACTTGGTTACAGAGTCCTTGCCTAATATACATAGGCCTTGGATTGGATTCCCAGCACAAACAAACAAATAAAAAACAAAAAATTTTTGGTCATGTACTTCAGATTAGTGATTGCACAGGAAGAGGAGAGAGGACAGTGATTATTTTTAAAATGTGAGATGTTCAGGTATGATGGGGAAGTTTGCAACTAGAGAGAGATGGTAGTTGTACAACATTGTGAATGCAATAAACACCACCCGTTTGTTCACTTTAAAATGGTTACTTGTAACTGGGTGTGGTGGCACATGTTTATAATTCCAGCAACTTGGGAGGCTGAGGCAGGAGGATTGCAAGTTCAAGGCTAGCCTCAGCAACTTCGTGACGCCTTAAACAACTCAGCAAGACCCTGTCTCTAAATAAAAAATAAAAAGAGGTGGGGATGTGGCTCAGTGGTTAAGGGCCCCTGGGTTCAAAAAATAAAAATAAAAGACAGGGCTGGGGATATAGTACAGTTGGTAGAGTGCTTGTCTTGCATGCAACAAAGCCCTGGGTTCAATCCCCAGCACCACAAAAAAAAAAAAAAAAAAAAAAAAAAAAAAACAAAGAAAAGAAAAGAAAAAAAAAGCTTAATTGTATGTCATTTGAATTTTACCTCAATAAAAGAAAACCCCATAATTCTAACAAGAACCACAGATTATACTTGATGGTCATGTCTCTCAACCTTCTTTTATATAAAGCAGCCTCTCCCCATGCCCACCACTTCATTTTCTTTTCTTTTTAATTTTTTTGGTACCGGGAATTGAACTCAGGGGCACTTGACCACTGGGCCACATCCCCAGCCCTTTTTTGTATTTAATTAGAGACAGGGTCTCACTGAGTCACTAAGTGCCTTGCCATTGCTGAGGCTGGCTTTGAACTTGGGATCCTCCTGCCTCAGCCTCCCAAGTGCTGAGATTACAGGTGTGCGCCACCACGCCCAGCTCCACCACTTTATTTTCTTTCTTTCTTTTTCTTTTTGGAACTGGGATTGAACTTAGGGGCACTCAACCACTGGGCCACATCCTCAGCCCTTTTTTGTATTTTATTAGAGACAGGGTCTCACTGAGTTGCTAAGAGCCTTGCCATTGCTGAGGCTGGCTTTGAACTCGTGATCCTCCTGCCTCAGCCTCCCAAGTGCTGGGATCACAGGCGTGCACCACCACACCCGTCTCACTTTATTTTCTTAACATCGACTTTTGAAGAGAGACTGGACCAGTTGTCCTTTAGGAATAGCCCTTTATTTTCTTGTTTTATTTAACTCACTCCCACATCGTCTGACCTTCTCATATAGTTAGGTTAACCATTTTGGAAAAGGACATTTCTGGGCCATGGAGGGGCACTCCATGCAACATCTCATCAGGAAGCACCTTGTGTGGGCACCCTGTGACTTGTGATGCAAAGTTGATCACTGGGTTATGACAAGGGAAACCGGATCTCTTCACAGGCAATATACTTGTTTCTCTTTGCCACTGGCCAGCAATCTGGGGTGAAACTGGCAGCATGTAAACATCCAATTTCCCAGAAGAATCCTAAGTCTTCCCAACAGCCCTGCTGTGTAAATTATTATATCCACCTTATGAGTAAAGTTTCAGGGAGACTCAGTAATTTGCCCAGCAGGTGCGGTGGCACACGCCTGTAGTTCCAGCAGCTCAGGAGGCTGAGACAGGAGGATCGCAAGTTCAACGCCAGCCTCAGCAAATCAGCGAGGCCCTAAGCAACTCAGTGAGCCCCTGTGTCTAAATAAAACACAAAATAGGACTGGGGAGGTGACTCAGTGGTTAAGCACCTCTGGGTTCTATGCCTGGTTCCCAAAAAATAAAAAATAAAAAATAAAAAATTAATTTGCCCAAAGCATGGAGAATTGAGTGTTTGAGATTCTCACTTGTATTGTTTTCCTTGCCTTTAATTTTCCCTCTGTAAGCTGTACCTGTTTACCTTACAGGGCAGCCACAGTGTACCTTCCTGAATACAGCCAGGCCTGGTGGGCCCTGCCCAAAGTATGGTCCTCTGGAGATTCCAGACACAGCCTGAGACCCTGAGGGGCTGACAGTGGCTGGGGAGAAAGGACTCCCTCGATGGGCATGATGGGAAGAATGCCCCTCCCTCCCCCATCCTTCCCTTCTAGCCTTATGAATCCAGCAAGAAGGGCTGACCAGATCCCCTCTAAGGGCGGGGGAAAGAAGGGAAAAATTCTCGCATCTGTTGAGAATTAACCTCTGAACCATTTAACTAAACATTGGCTTCTCCTGTCATTTGATAAGGTGTATCCAGCAAAGGGAGATGAGAAAATTGGGAGGTTATTCTTTTAAATTACATCAGCAGGGGGTTTGTTCCTGCCGCAGAGCTCAGAGGGTCCCGTCTGGGACATCACATCACCACCAGCACACTCAAGGACAGACTTGAGTGCTTTCCTCTGCCTGGGAGTTCAGGCATTCACAGGGATATAAAAAAAAAGCAAGAGGGATTTTAAAATAAAGTCCGTGCACGGCAGGCTGTCTGCCCCGAGCCAGCGCTGCAGCGAGGGTGATTATGGAGGAAGGAATGGTTTGTGTCACCGTCACACGGAAATGTCCGACGGCTTTTCTGCAGAGACAACACCTCTCAGTCTTCCAGAGACTCTGTGTGCAGACTTCCGGAGCTGTCGGGGACCTCCAAGGCCATCCTGCCTGCCCCAGCCCCCCTCTGAGTGGAGAGTTTCTCCTTTCTGGGCAGGATGGGCCAGGGAGCAGTCTAGACAGATAGGGACCTCCAGGGCTGGCCAGCCAGCTTCCGGACTCGTTGCAAGGACACCAGGCCTTGCACAGAAGGGGTGGGGCCCAGGCTTTGGATGCTGCCAATGGACCTGCCCTCCCTCCTGTCCCTCTTCTGACCTTCAATGGATAGGAGCAGGTTATCTTTCCCTTCCCGTAACACACTTAGGCCCTCCTCCAGTCCCACCCAGGCTGCATGGGAGGTGTAATGAACACTGGAGAGAGTCGGGAGTCTGCCATGATTGCCTTCTGTGACCCAAAAACTAATCCCTTCTCTTTGTACCTCAGTTTCCACAAGGGTCAAAGGAGCTGGACAGGATGATCTTCAAGGCCCTATCGACTCTGCATATAATGGTGTCTTTTTTTTTTTAATATTTATTTATTTACTTTAGTTGTACACAATGCAATGCAATCATGTTTACGTGGTGCTGAGGATCGAACCCAGGCCGCGCACGTGCAAGGCGAGCGCTCTGCCGCTGAGCCACAATCCCAGCCCCTATAATGGTGTCTTATCCTAAGTTTCCCCAGGAGGGAATGAATTTTTTTTCCTTGACATTGATTTGATTTTTTTTTTTTTGCACCGGGGATTGAACTCAGGGACACTCGACCACTGGGCCACATCCCCAGCCATTTTTTGTATTTTATTAGAGACAGGGTCTCACTGAGTTGCTAAGTGCCTCGCCATTGCTGAGGCGGGCCTTGAACTCGAGATAACTCCTGCCTCAGCCTCCCAAGTGCTGGGATTACAGGCGTGCGCCACCACGCCCGGCTGACATTGATTTTTAAAAAAATATTTATTTATTTATTTTAGTTGTACACAATGCCTTCATCTTTACATGGTGCTGAGGATCAAACCCAGGCCGCGCACGTGCTAGGCGAGCGCTCTACCGCTGAGCCACAACCCCAGCCCCTGACATTGATTTTTTTTGAGAAGCAACTTTCCCTGCTTCTTCCCCACCACCTTTTCCTCATCTCACTGAAGCTTCACTCCTTTTCTTAGGTCCCTGGTGGCCAGAGCTGGTAAGGTCTTGCCTGTCTGCTCCCCAGGACTCACTGATCTTATATCTTTCCATGTAACTTCTTCCCTGGTGGGGGAAAGACAAAGGCGCCCCCCCTTTCCCTGAGCACTGACTAAGTGCTGAGCCCCAGGCTGGGCTCTTCTGTGTGGGTTAGTTATTCATTGAATCTTCAAAGCATCTCAGAGCCACGCATAAGTCAGTTCAGATGAGGAAACTGAGGCTCAGAAACCATGACTTGGGCAAATTTCCAGACTAGGAAGAGGTGAAGCTGGGAATCCGACTGCATCTGTTGGACCCTAAAGCCAGATTCTTTCCTCTGCATCATGTGATTAATTACCTGGCTTTTTCCTGGAGGAAATTCCTGGCTCAAGGACAGGGGTGGCCAAATAGCAGAGAAGGCAGAACACAGAATGTTGCTCCGAAGACCCAAATACTCCTCAGGTAGACAGGACAGGGAAAAGGAAGCACTCAAATCTCAGAAACTGGTTAGGATGTGGCAATAATCCACTTGAAGCCAAGGCTCCTGGCAGGTGACATCACACCCAGTCTTCTCCCCACCCAGCTTTGTCAATCTGACTCTTTAGAGAGGGCTTTGTAACAAAGCCTACAAGAGCCCAAATGACACAGTGCAAGGTGCCATCATTTCCATCACGGAGGAGCTGTGAAAACTTGGACAAGTTCCTCCCACGCTCAAAAACCTTGGTTTCTTCATGTGCGTAATGGGTGTGAGAATAGGCACCCATCTCCACAGATTATGGTGGGCAGCAGAAATGAGCAGACTTCTCTGACTCAGATGTAAAAACATAGTATCTTCTTTCACTCACAGCACCCACCCTTCTCAAGTGTCACCTGTAGCAATACCTGGCAGACATTGTTGGATGCATACCTGTCATCAACCTTAGACAGCCCTTTAGAGCTTAATGAATATTTCCATATCTTCTAGTCTTTAATTCTCCCAACAGATCTCTCCGTCAGCAGGGCTGCCCTTGTCCTCGGCTCTAGTTCACCAGTGTAGAAACTGAGGCCAACCTTTATGGTTCCCATCTTGTTGAAGGGTTGACGTGGTTTGGGAGCACTCTGTCCTCTTGTCATTTGGAGAGAACAGGCTTGTAAGGGCAACTCTGCAGCCAGCTGCGGCCCAGATGTGGAGACCTGACTGGTCACAAAGGCGGTGGGTGTGTGGGAATATCCTCCCATTTCCTCCCTTGAAGACAAATGGTTCAGGGGCCGCTGGAGGCTCTTCAGGCCACGGCTGGATTAGAAGCCTCCCTAAGACAGGAGGCGACCTGGCTTAAAAACAATCCCTACCTTGTGAGGTGGCTTCTTGGAGGATGGAGTCAGAGGACGGGGTGCTCAGTCAGCTGCTGCCCCTTCCCCTCATACCACAACTCTCTAGATAATTTTGTTTAGGCGCCAGTTTCCAAAGGTCCTCATCCTGGTCTGGGAATGCTAAAAGAAGGAGCCATCTTGGCTCACATTTTTTGGCCAGCATCTTGAATCCTCTCCTCTGGCCACGGATCGAAACACACTCAGAAAGACAGAAAATACCTGCACTGTGCACACACCCACACGTGCATGCATACACAGGCACACACACATACACACGTGTTCACACATGCACGTACACCCACACCTTCCAGGAGTGGCCATGAGCTCCCTCAAGCTCTCAGAACTCTCTTCAGCCCCTCAGGAGAGGAGGGAAGGAAGCTGGGAGTCATATATCATTTCTCTTCAAACAGACAGTGTCCCCTCTGCCCAGAGCAGGGGTGGGGGTGGTCGGCAGCCATGACTGGCCTCGGGAAAGAGCCCCTCTGGCCCATATTTCACAGACACCCAGACGGGGCCTGCTGTCAGGAGCGCTGTCTAATTTCCTCCCCTGACTGCTGGCCCAGATCCCCCCAACAAAGAGGGGCATTGTGTCCTCCTCCCCACCCCTGGCATCTGCTCCACAGAGATCCGTTGGGGGACGCACAGAGGGGATTTAAGGGATGAAGGCACCGCATCCTGCACCACAGGCCCAGAAGGGTCACAAATTCTTGAGTTGAAAGAAACTGGTCCTGGCTGAGGGATCCCCCAGCCTTGCAGCCTTGGCCGTCCCAGTGCCCCCAGCCTCTCACAGTCCTCTCAGCCCCCCAAGGCTGTGGCAGTAGCTTCTCTTTAGGTCTGTCAGGATTGCGAATGGAAAAGCATTTTAAGGGGACTGAGCTTCTTCACCCTCTCTGAGAAGAAACAGCCTTCAGCATTGGCTCTTTCCTTCTGGAGGGGGACTTAATCATGTGGCAAGCCACCTACGGGTCACCTCACCACTGCTGGGAAGATGTTTCTTGCGTTGGTCATGCAGGAAGGAAAGGTGAGGTCCCAGAGGGGAGAGCCTTGGGAAGACAGAATGAAAGGACAGTGGGCAGGTGAGAAATGACCGTGACCTGAGTGGCACTGCCAAGCCTCCTGTAGAATACTGCCAAGAGGTACCCTGTGCCTCTACTCTCCAATTCCCTCCTGGGACGCTCTAAATAGGCTGCCCCTCCCTAGGTGCCACCGGGTCAAGATCTGAGTGGCGCCTTATGGAAGGTGTGGGGGGTTGATTTAATAACTGAAAGTGCACTTAGGGGCTGTGGTGTGTGGTCACACTGTGGAAATGGGTAGAGATTCTGTTCTGGGCCCACATGTTGGAAGCAAATCTGGACCCATCGTCTTGGAAGCCCTTGACCTTCGTTGTCCTCTATAGCCTCTCAGTTCTTTATAGCTGTTTACAGCTGGGTGCTTCAAAAACCATTTTGCTCCCAGAGCATTTACCATTTGATTCAGGGCACAGCAAGTACTAGAATTTTCACTTTTGCAGACAGAAAATTTGTCCAAGGAGGTAGCAGGCTTGCTAAAATTCACACAGCAAATGAATAGGAGAATAGCTACTAAAACCCAGGCTCCTCTTGCCTGATTCCCCCCGGGTTTCAGTCTCCTTATAGACCAGGGTTTATTGTGTCTGAGAATGGGGATAGAGTACGTGCTAATCATGTGCAAAGCCCTGGGTCCATCCCCAGCACTGCAAGGTGATGATGACAGTGACGATGGTGACAACCACAAGGTGTGCATATGTGAGCGATAGAGAGGAGCTCATGCCCACTGAGGGCCCACTCTGAGCCAGGTACTATTTGAGGTACTCTGTAGACCTTACCCCATTGTGCTGGGGACAGGCTGCCTGTGCCTCCACTCATCATCTCTAGGACTTAACACGTAATTGGCACTTGAGGAATATTTTTGTGGAATGAAGGAATGAATCTCATCTTCCCATCAGACTGTGAGTAAAGCTTCTTTGTAGAAGCATTTTGCATCAAATCAAGCCCAACTTCTGCAGGCCACTGGGATATGGAAACTGAGGCTCAGTGAGGGTTGGTGGCTTCCAAAAGCCACATAGTAAGTCTGTGGCAGAACTCATGCTGGCCCCTAAGCCTGTGTGAGTATGTGTGTGTGTGTGTGTGTGTGTGTATTGTGTGTATGTGTGTGAGTGTACTTGTGCATGGGACAGGAGCTGGGGAGGAAGGTGATAAGGAGTGAGGGATTTCTCCTCCTGCAATACAGAGAATATTAAAGAAAAATAACCAGAGAGAGCGTAGGCCCTAGAGAGTTGCCAGCTCAGACACAGGCCCGCAGTCCTCTGACCAGGTGTGCTGGGTGCTTTAAACAGGATTTGTGTTTCTGGAAAACTGGGTTTAAATCATCTTTAAAAACACAAATAAAACCATCCCTCCTAGCCGCTGGGGAAGCCTGCAGCATGATGAAAGTCTGCAGCAAGTTTTTCTGTGCACCATGAGGAACTTTCGAGACTTGGGATTTGCCCTCGTTGGAACTTCTCAAAGAGTGGTAAATGTGCTGGGTGGCAGAGAAAGCCAACTGCAGGCTGAGAATCTCTGGCTAAGAAGAGCCCAGATTCACTGGTGGATGTGCTTCACGGGGGTTCTCAGACCCCAGCTAAGCCTGCCGCCTTCCCAGTCACGTTGGAGTTAAGCCCAGCCGTGGGCCCCAGCTCTGGGGAC
Organism: Tamias sibiricus; assembly: GCA_025594165.1. Lineage (NCBI taxonomy): Eukaryota > Metazoa > Chordata > Mammalia > Rodentia > Sciuridae > Tamias > Tamias sibiricus. The sequence continues at coordinate 21,033,133 of CM046660.1, read as the reverse complement.
AGCCCGGAGTCCTGAGCCAGCAACTCTGGTTAGGAAACTAATAAAGACAGAGAATCTCTCGCAGCCAGGCCCGTGGTGAGAGACGAGTTAGGTCATGTCTCTCTCTGTTCAATCGGATATTACTCCCAACCCTGATGTCACCTTCAAGCTATTAAGCATCACCCTCCGAGACATACATGTGCAGCTCACAGGCCTCTTATCAGGCTCCCTCTGAGTCTTGCTGTGGTCAGGGGTCAGGGCTGAAAGCTGTTTCTTTGCCAATTGCCGGTCAAAGAGGACAGGCTTGTCCAGACTTCAGACAGGGTTGAGAGGGTGGGCAAAAGATCAGCAGAGAGTCTTAGTTTGGTGACCAGAATCAGAGAGAGTTACCCTGGGCTCTAGAAACAAGGTAGGCATCCCCTCCTCAAGGGTATGGTCTGCTAGACCTTGTGGTCTCTGAAGGGCTGGACTGAATCAAGCCATCCAACTAGCCTCTGGGCCAGAGCTTCCCATACATGGCCCATGTGTCCAGCAATGGGTTGTTTGGAGCTAAGAATCCAGGTGATACCACGGATTTAAGTTTCCCCACCCATTCACCCATCTCTATCCATCCATCCATCCATCCATCCATCCATCCATCCATCCATGCATCCAATAACATCTATTGAGTGTTCATTATGTTCTAGGCTTCATGATAACAGGAATAAAACGGTTTGAGAAGCACATCCCGTCCCTTCCTTCCAGTGTGGAAAGTAGACAACAAATAAACAAACAAAAATTAGAAGAAACTGAAATTATAAATTGAGACCACGGCCACAAAGGAACAGACACGAGATGGGAAGACAGAGATAAAGGGATGGTAGAAGACATGGTGTGGGTGATATTAAAGAAGGGCATGGATTTGAGATATGCTTGAAGGGGTTTCAAAAATATTCAGGTGTTCGCCGGGCACGGTGGTGCACGCCTGTAATCCCAGCACTTGGGAGGCTAAGGCAGGAGGATCGCGAGTTCAAAGCCAGCCTCAGCAATGGCGAGGCACTAAGCAACTCAGTGAAACCCTGTCTCTAATAAAATACAAAAAAGGGCTGGGGATGTGGCCCAGTGGTTGAGTGCCCCTGAGTTCAATCCCCGGTACCACAAAAAAAAAAAAAAAAAAAAAAAAAAAAATCAGGTGTTCAGAGTTTGGGGGAAATGGGACTAAGAATGGACAAACAGTGAAAGAAGGAACATGTGGGAGCCCGGTGCCATGGTGGCCACAAGAGGACACAATTGGCAATTGCCTCATTGGTGGTCGGAAGGGGTCAGCTAGCACAGTCTCTTCCGCATGGCTTGGGAACATACAGCTATTAATGGAGAGCATTTCCACTCAAAGGAAGGAGAGAAATTCACCCGACAGAGGCTTATCCGGTTACTGGCACTGTGCAGCTTTGGGGATCACGACAGGAGAGTGGATCTGAACCTGACACTGGTTTTCTTTTTAAATAGAAGAGCCGTCAGAAATGCATCAGGGCCTGGCCCAGGCTGGTGGGCAGATTTCTGCAGCTCTGAGCCCCTTCAGGCCCTTTCATTTAGAAATGAATTCTGTACTCACTTCATCTTTTTCTTCTCTCCCCACCTCTCTGGGAAGGGTGGCCACACACTCGTGTGTCCCTGATGCTCTCTCAAGGAGAGACAAACCCATTACTGAAAAGTTACTGTCGGGAATTCTCAGTTGTTTGATTTTCTACCATGCCACCCTCTCTGGGCATAGTCAGTGGCTCCCATCAGGGAGTCACCAGTGGGTGGCCCTTCTTCCCTAGCAGAGTTTTCCCCTCGAGAGACAGTATCAAGTTTTTACCAACCGGTCCCAGCTACTGTTCAACCAGCACAGGTAACAAATGCCAACACTGAGGAGGGAGACAGGGAGTGTGCAAAAGTTGACAGTCTGAACAAAGGCAGCGGTGGAAGGGGGACAAATGATGCTGTGGGTGGGAGGACTACCTCTATGGAAAGTAAAATGAGCAAGACCTGGTCATGGATTTGTTCTGAGAAGCAAAGAAGTTAGCACCAAGAGTGTGTCCCAGGTGCATAGTTTGGGCAAATGGGTAGGTTTTGGTGTTGCCAACTAACACAGAAGAATCAGCGTATAGGCAAGAGGGGCCAGGCCAGCTGAGGGAGATGGAGGTTTCTCTTTCAGGATTTTGAGTTTGAAGTGTCTGCAGTCATCTAGGTGGCAGAGGGCAATAGGCAGTGGAATATTATAATACCTAAAGCTCCTGGATCAGTGGTAAGTCTCATCACTGGAGTTACTCAGTCTTGATAAGGTTGTGCAGCAGTGACACAGGACCCCAAATCCCAGTGGCTTACAACATCAAGCATTTATATCCTCACTGACAAATGTGAAGGCCATGGAGTCAGATGTGGCTTTGCCCCACAATTTTTCCATTCTAGAACCTAGGATAAAGGGGAAACCACCATCTTAGCTTTGTTCAAGGGAAAAGAATGATGGCAAAGTCACACCATGACTCAAAGCTTCTACTAGGTCAGTGCAGATATCATTTCTGCTCACATTCTAGTGGCCAAAATGAGTCACACAGACCCTGATGTCCACAAGGTAGGACAGCACCTCCCACTGTTGTGAGTTCTTCATACGGCAATGGTCAGGGAGGCACATTCCCCCGGTGGAGAGGGAAGAAAATAATTAGGCCTATTAATACAATTGGCTATGAAATCTTGGGGGGTTCATACAACTTCTGTTTTGGGGACCTAATCTGTGAAAACGAATGATAGTACTACCTCTTAAGATTATTAAGAGAATTAACTTGGTTCATACATGGAAAGCATTCAAAATGGTGCCCAACACAGTAAAAACTATAAATATAGTGGGATAGAGAAGAGGGGAAAGGAGCCGGGCTAGTGTTTAATTGGTACAGAGTTTTAGTTGGGGAAAATGACAAAAGTTCTGAAGATGGATGGAGGCAATGGTTACACAGCAACGTAAAAGTACTTAATGCCACAAGTGGGACACTTAAAAGTGGTTAGAATAGTAACATAATGACCAAATATTTAAAGTTATGTATATTTTACCAAAATTAAAAACTATGGGTTATAGGATCATTTAGGGAGAAAATGAAGAGTGGGGAAGGTGATGGGCAGAAAAAAGATAGCTTGGGAACTAGCTGTGAGGACAACGGCGTTGAGAAAGGATCTACAAGGAACATTTGGGACGTGGAAAGAAAATCAGAAGGTACTGTCTCCCCAACTATGGGAGTTGAGTTTCCTGTAGGGAGGAGTGTTGGAGTGCCTGAAGACATTATGTCACTCGACGTTTAACCCAAACCTTAGCCCACTGAGCTAAGGTTTCCTTTCTTACATTGATTTTTGTGGGTCTGCTTCACTCTGACAATCCTGATGATGTCACTTCTGGTCACCTCCCATACCTGGCCTAGGCTACCTCAATACAAAATCCTGGTCAGGTCTCCTCTCCTCATTCCCTCCCTCCCCTCAAGCCAGTCCTATTTGTGCATTGTTGATATCCTGGTGAGATAAAATTGTTCTTTAATTAAAAAGACATAGATTATAGGACTTTTTTTCCCCTATGTCATTATTATTGGTGTATGTATATTGTCTACCCTGAACAATAAAAACCTCCAACCTTGGAATTTAAACACTGAGAGAGAGGGGATGGGGGGGGGAGAGAAAGAAAGAGAGAGAGAGAGAGAGAGAGAGAGAGAGAGAGAGAAAAAACCTTACTAGGGATTGTTATGGTCAAGATTCTTTTACTAACAAAAGAGTTCATCTTTTGGTTATTGAACTTTGACTCTTTGATAAGTCATAGGTTGGGGAAACTGAAAGCTAAACTTTTACAATGGGAAATTAACACAGTACATCTGTATGGGAGAAAAGTTCTTTTTTTGAGTTTGTTTTTCAATGATTACATTTTGAAGAACCTAAAGTAGAAGACCTCGGGTTTGACAATTTCTTTCCTTTTCTCCGTGTTCCTAGACATTGTCTGGGAAATCAACAGATGAAAATCAGATTGCACACAAGAACTGTGGTTCTTAGTGCTGCAAAGAAAAGGGCCTGGAAACTTTGCTTTTTTTTTTTTTTTTTTTTTTTTTTTTTTTTTTATTTTTCTCCAAGAGTTTTCTTACAAAGTGAATTGACCTTGCACAGTTAATCTGATGTTATCTTAGGAAAATATATGAAGTATGCTTTAGAAAAGAATTATACATGTTCTAACCAGCCATCTCTTTTGGCAGTCATTTCCCACAGCTTTTATCCTTTCTGGGGGTGGGGAGGTGGGGTTGTTTTTACACATAAATGATTAAATCTACACACAAGAAATCCAAATTCTTGCTGACTCCCCTCCGCAATACCAGCTGGGATCCAGAGACCAAGAACCAATCAAGGTGTGGGGGCATGTTCTTTTTCCAAGGCTGCAGTTGCCTCAGGCTGCTTGGCCATCAATCCTCAAAGCGGCATCCCCAGAAGATGTGGCTGAGGTCTCAGCAGTGCCCACACTTGAACCTAGCAGTTCTTCCCACAGTTATGGCATTTGTGGGACACACAGGAGGAGCTTAACTGCATCCCATGGAGGAAGAGGTTGTCTCCTGTCCTGTTTGCAGTCAGCCCTTTGAGAGCACAAGATGCTGCAGCCACTCCAGAGTTCCACATTTCTAGGTCCTCACCGGCAGCCCTCATGTTTTTTTTTTTTTTTTCTCCATCGCTGGGACATGGGGGCCATTTTCTAGTTCTCTACAATGTGAGTGTCTGGAGAAGTTTTCAATCTGGAAATTGTGGATTGAAAAGGAATTGCGGCTCCACTCCCCGGGACCTCTGCTCAAGAGCCCCGGCTCTGTATCCCTGCATTGAGCTGAGCAGCAGGTGCTGTCCTGGGTTTGTTCTCAGTCACCCCATCAAACCTGTGTGAATGGGGACACAAGGACCTACACCAGGCTATTTTTCTGCCTTCTTTCAGTCAATGCTCATAAATTTGCCCACTCAAGAGCCAACACATTTGGAGACAGGGACAGGTGACTGATTTGCAGTCCCTGAGTTGCTGTCTTTAGCCCTCCTCACGCTGGTTTCCCTTGGGTTTGGGGACAACTAACAACCCCCAAAGCCTCAGACGTAGAGGTCAGAGAAGAAAAGTGGGCCAGGGTGTGTGCGTGTCTCCATCATTTCCTTTCTTTTGGAGCGTTTGCTTTTATGAGTCACCAGCTGGTTCCAAGGTTCCTTTCCCTGCAGGCCAGGTGGTGTCCAGAACTGGAGGAGGCCTGGCCGACACAGGAGGAAGGTGGCAGGAGGAGGTGTGGGCGACAGCCAAGAGACCCTGAGAAGCAGCATCCCTGGAGCTCTTTCCAGATTCATTCAGTTCAGTTGGCGCTGGATGATTCCACCAGAGTGTGGGAAGCAAAGGCCCCTGGGGAGGGGCTGCTAAGCCAGCAACGCTGGACAGCACTTTCTGGGAAACTCAAGGTGCCCGGGCACCTTGGGCAGCTTCGTCTCAGAGTTGATACAAGGTATGGAGTGGGGTAGAGGGAGGAAGGAGAAAGGGGGACAGGGCAGGGGGTAGTCAGAGAGGGGGCTCAGTCCTTAGTCTTTAGTTTCCCCATGGAGAACCTCACTCTGAACTTGGAGAGGCTGCAGAGTCCCCATCCTCAGGGTCCTGCCCATGGGGGGAGACAGGCTGACCCCCTTTCACACGCTTCCACTTCATCCTTCGGTTCTGGAACCACACTTTCACCTGAGGGAGGAAGCAAAGGAGACTGGTCACTCCAGCTTACGTTAATGATCAAGCTAGCCAGGGTACAACTAACTCCAGGGACCCCAGCTGAAAACTCTCACTTGGGACTGGGACCGTGGCTCAGTGGTAGAGTGCTCGCCTAGCACGTGCTAGGCCCTGGGTTCGATCCTCAGCACCACATAAAAATAAATTAAAAATAAAGGTATTGTGTCCAACTACAACTAAAAAATAAAAATAAAAAAAACCCTCACTTGCTGCTCCCCATTTCCCCAAGACCCCAGGAACTGAGGCTAAAGGAAAGACACACCAGTCAGCTGAGAGATCCACCTTGGGTCTCAAGATGAAGGCCCAGACAGGTGCAGGAATCTCTGCATTCCCCCCTTCCCGCCGCCTTTAACATGCCTCACCTTTTCCGTGCCAACACCCCTCTCTCCAGCCTTCACTACCCAAAGGTCTGGCAGCAGAGGGTCGTCAGCCTCATCCTTAGGTACATTTATAAAGCACTTTTCAGTTTAGATAGCTCTGATCAGCACGTTTTCTGGTCTGAGTCTAGGATTATGACCTCATTTTAGAGATGGAGACCCGAGAGGTCATGGACTTGGCAGAGACAGGATTTACATCTTCTGATTTGAAATCTAACACTCTGGCAGAGTCCTCTGTCAACTGAATACTGCTATAGAATGTTGTTGTTGTTACTCTAGATCAGAACATGGGTCTGGGCAGGGTGTGATGCTCTGAGGAGAGGCCTCAACAAAGGGCCAGGGAAGTTTTTCTCCAAGTGTGCCCAGGAAGGAGCCGCATATCCTCATGACCTGGAGAACTTATCACAAATGCAGATTCTCATTCTCTCTCATTATTACTACAAAATTGTTCCCCAGAGTTCTGGAACCTGCATTTGAACAAGTGCCGAGGTGATTCCAATGCCCACTCAAGTCTGGGGAATAACCAGATCACCTGGGGGATATTTGAGAGTTTGGGTGTCTGGATTCCATCCAGGTCAATTGCAATAACCCCAAGGAGTGGAGCCCAAACATCAGTGTTATTTAAATCTCCTCCGATGAGTCTCAGGTACAGCTACAGTTGAGAACTGCTGGTTGGGTGGAGGGAGAAGAAAAAGAAGGTCCAGGGAGGGGTGATGGGAAGGGAGAGAAGGAAGTGGGTGAGAGAGCAGTGAGCAGGTAGGGCTGCCGGGACCGTACCTGCCGTTCAGAGAGGTCCAGGTTTACCGCGATCTCGTATCTCCGGAGCCGGGTCAGGTAGTTATGGTGAGCGAACTCAGCCTCCAGCTCCCGCAGCTGCTCCTTGGTGAAGGCTGTCCTCTCCTTCCGGGCCTTGCTGCTGCCTTCCGGCTTCCCTCGGTTCTCTTGATTGTCTGGGGAGAGAGGGCCCCCAAATAGGAAGATGTGAGCTGAGGGGGCTCAGTTGGGCAAACTTCTTCGGAGGATGCTGAGAAAGAAGCTACGGTGTTCCTTCATTCTTTTTAGTGCTGAATCCTTCTGACAATTGGGAAGCTTTGGGGGCTCCCAATCTCAGTCCCAAGCCCTGTCCTGCAACTTTTCTATTTCCAAAGGATGTAAAGCTGTTCTTGGCTGTTTAATGATCTCTGCCTCCAGCCAACCCCCTAGCATGACATTAGTGGCTGTAGCCTGTGGACCAGAAGCTCTACAACAAATTCTCAAGGTGCATCAGGCCAGTCACATCAGTCTCACTTGAAAACTTGTTAGAAATGCAAATCCTGAGGCCTCACCCCAGGCCCATTGGATCAGAAACTGGGGTGGGGTGGGGACTCAGCAATTTGTTTTACTAAGACTTCCTGATAATTCTGGTGCACGGCCAAGTTTCTACACATCTGCTCTTAAGACCTCACTACCCAAAGGTTCTCAGGGTGCCAGCAGCATAGTATTGCTGGGAAGCTGGTCACACAGGCTGGATCTAGGCCCTGCCCCAGGCCTACTGACTCAGAGTCAGCCTCAGAGAGCCAAGTCTGGAAAGCCATCTGCACCCTGGGGAGGAGGCTGGTGTTTGACAGAGTGGGACTCCATGGAGGCTGGTGTTTGACAGAGTGGGACTCCATCATAAAAGCTAACAGGGCCAGGGGAACATAATCTCTGTGCCAGGCACTCTACCAAGCACCTGGCATGCATTAGTCCCCTAATCTTCACAATTACCCAACCAGGTGATTTTAGTATTAGCCATATTTTATAGACCAGAAAAGGAAGCACAGAGTTCAAATTGATCAAGTTTATCCAGCCAGGGAGTGATGGAGACAGGAATCAGACTGTTCAAACGCAATATATGTAGGAAGAATTACAAACTGTAAAGTCCTGTGCAGATGAAAGGGGTTGTGCTGTCCTTATCTCATGAGCAATTCGCTGGACCTTCGCTTTCACGGTGGTGGTGGTGGTGGACAGCGAGGGGACAGGGAGGTGACCTACAACCTACACAATTAATTAACAATCCATGCCACGTGGCCCTTGAATGGCTGCAAGAACCGTTCCTGCCAAGCTCTTAACATTCTGCGCTCTCTCTTCACTGGCCTCCTTTTACAGACGTGGGGACTGTGGCTCAGAATCAGGGGCTTTACCGAGAGCTGCGCCCCAACCTACTGCCTGCTCGGAGGTCTGGTCCCCACCTCGCCTACGCGACCAGGGGTCGGTTCTCTGTTCTCCGAGGCCAGGTTTAAGCCGGGCAGAGGATGCAGACGGGATGTGTAAGCCAGGCCAGCCGCCCACACTCTGGGCTAAGCTGCCAAATTGCGGAGGGGACTGGGGAGGTAGAAACCCCACATTAACCGGGAGATCCAATTGAGAACTTTGAGCCTGGAGGGTTCTTTCCTGATGCTTTCCATTCAACTCGTTTGTTCTTTGGTTTCCGTCGACTTCCGCCCCCGGGGCAGACTGCGGGGGCACCCGGAGAGAGGGCGGGAGAGGAGGGCAGCGAGGCTCATCTCCAGCCGCGGCCGCCCTAGGAACCCCGGGACTCGCCCGAGGGTGCTTCCCGCAGTCTAGATGCCCGGCTGGTGGGTGTCACGGCGCCCTGGCTCCGGTGCCCGCGCTCGATTCGCGGTGGCTGCCTGCAAGGCTCTTCAGGGGACAGGGGAGGGGGGCGAGTTCCCCAGCGCGGGCTGCCTGCCCGGAGGCCTCTGGCTCCAGACCGGAGAAGGCAGGCCAGACCCCTCCGGAAGCCGGAGCGTGGGCTGGAGGGGAAGGACGCGCAGCCCCGGGCCGGGGTCCCCGAGGAGTCCCCTGGCCTTGGCGGCTGCCAGCGCCGCACCCCGTCCTGGCGACGGGCGGGGGAGGATCAGGCAGCGGATGGACGGCCTCCCCGGGGCACATCCCGCCCGTGGGCGCGAGAGTGAGGCCAGGAAACCCAGCCTCCCTCTCAGACTCCTGGTGTCTCGTTCCCAAACCTCCTCTGGTCCCAGGGTTCACAGTGCTCACAACCTTTCCTCGTCACAGCTGCGGGTAGCCTATAGCTAGGGGGACTTGCGCAGAGGTTTCAATCCTGAATCTTCTTGCTGGAGACGTTGAGGAAGTTACTTAACCTCTCTGGGCTTGCGTTTCCTCACAAGAAATTGGAGAAATAAAGCACGTACCTCCCAGGGCTATTTTGGGAAGACTGGATGAGCTAATAATGTGTGTGGGAAAACGCTTTTAAAATCTAAAGTTACAGGACAAATATATTGTTCCAGTGTATTAACTCCACGAGCTGCCATGGGAAAGCTGGCATTTCTTAAGGCTTCTCTGTGCTCAGGCACACTCACTTGTTTAATCCTTGCCACGCATCTCCCCTGGGAGTAGGTGCTATTATTACCTCCTTTAGGAGGGCTATGTGGCTTTGCCTTGATCATTTGATGAATAGCTCTTTCCCTGTAGCTGCCTGTCCTACAGCCACACTACCGCGGGAGGAGATTCGGTGGCAGGAATCTATTATTCTTAGTCTCTTTCTTTCTCTTTATCTCTTTTCTCATTTCTTTCTCTAGCTTCTCATTTCTTTCTCTAGCTTCTTCTGACCGAACTCTTAACCGCTCTGACTCTTATTTCTTCTTCTGACTACGTTCTGGCCGCTCTGACTCTTTTCTTCTTCTCCCACCCGAACTCTTCTTCCGACTGACCGACTGACTGAATGAATTCTGCTTCTGACCGCTTTCACCCGGTTATATACCTTTAGCTTTGTGGGTGCGTCACGTGCATACTTAATGTATGATTATTATCAGGTGGAACTTATGGCTTCCAGCTAACCGCAATAGCCATCTCCCTGATTGGGGCTCCTTCATTTCCCCAGGGATGCTTTCCTCACTCTTGCTTCTAGCCAGTAGCTCCTGTACCTGGCACATGCTAAACCATCTGTGGTTATACAGAGGAAGCAGCCTCAGAGAGGCCCAGGAGCTTGCCCAGTGTGCCCAGCAGCCTTTCAGCCACATAAGGGAGACTCAAATCCAGATCCACCTGATTAAAGCCAAGGCTTTCTCAACCTTGGCATCAGATTCTCTATCTTCTGGCTGGCCCTGGCCATGTCCTGGAAAGGGACTATAGCAGCTGTGCTTGTCTCCACCTCCAGGGCTCTTAGGGGCACTGCCCTGGGTTGCCACCCATGCCACCCTCCCCTTTTCTCAGGCCTGCCTAGGTGTGCACAGCTGCTTTGTAGTATTCCAGAAAATAACTCTCCATGTCCCCCCAAGTCCTGAACACAATCCTCCCTAGCAAAAGTGAAGAAAGGGAAATGACCCCTTTGCAGCTGGTCTGGGACCAATTGTGTGGGCAGCTGGCCACAGCCACCAAGCCAACTCCCTCCTTCCCCCTTTCCTCTCCTGTCTCCTGTCTTGATTTAGGCTCTGGGGCTTCAGGGCCTAATGCCTCCCCATGCTCTGGGAGAACACTTGTCCCTCATTACCTTTCCAGAGTGGCATAAACTTTTACAGTGTTAGAATTGATAAAGGCACCAGAAGTATGGGGAAGGCGCTGCGAACCTCAAGTGGAAGTTTATGGTTCTCTTTGTTTTGCAACAATATTAAGAATGGCAATATTTTCATCAAGACAGGAAATGAAAACTATGAGCACTTTCTTGCCATTTCTGGCTGGGGGTGTCCAAGTCTGCTAATTCAGGGACACAGTTCAAGTGCACACTACCACATGTAAGGAACTCATGTCCCAGGTGGAGTACATCTTTGTTGGGGAGGCTCCCTCTCCTCTCTGGGCCAGTTTCTCCATGTGTAGAAACATGGGATCGGACAGGACTCTTTTCCCTGGAGAGCTGGAGTCAGAGTTCCTTTCCTCTCCCTATCTCTTTTCTTTTTTCTTTTTTTTTTTTTTTTTTAATATTTATCCATTTACTTTTAGTTGTACACAATGCAACGCATTTATGTTTACGTGGTGCTGAGGATCGAACCCGGGCCGCGCACGTGCGAGGTGAGCGCTCTGCCGCTGAGCCACAACCCCAGCCCCATCTTTTCTTTTTATTTATTTATTTTTTTTGGTGCTGGGGATTGAACTCCTCAGGGAACTCAGGGGCACTCGACCACTGAGCTACCTCCCCAATCCGTTTTGTATTTTTTTTTTTTTTTTTTTTTTTTTAAGAGACAGGGTCTCACTGAGTTGCTCAGTGCCTCACTTTTGCTGAGGCTGGCTTTGAACTCGCGATCCTCCTGCATCAGCCTCCCAAACCACTGGGATTACAGGCATGCACCACCGCACCGCACCCAGCTCCTATTCCTTTTCTTTTGATAACATCTGGCCTTGATGAACTCTGTGGCCCCTTCCATCTCTTACAGCGTGATCAGTCACAAAACTCTCCATCCTTCCCTCAATCCTCAGCCCAAAGATTGGGCATATGCTAGAGAATTTCTGTCTCCCACCTACATGCAAAACTCCCTGTCCTGAGCTGAGTGAGGGGAACTGTATTTGCAGATGCATCTGAGGACCCATTGGAGAGCCTAGGCCTTTGCACCCACAAGTGCTGGCTCCAAGGAGGAGCTTTCTGACTTTGGGCAAGTCCCTGAATTTCTCTGAGCCCCAGTTTCTTCATTTGCAAAATGAGAATAGCTACACCTACTGTGATTATAAAGCTGATGAGAAGGTAAAATGAGACTGATAACATGTACTAAGCCCTAGCATGGTGCTGGGCTCAGTTGAGACTCTGATTCTATTGGAGGTGATGTTTGAGATGTGATTCACCAGCCTAAATAAGATACTCCAAAAGCACCACCTCTCCAGCCCTGAGTGGAAGGGATGCCCTTCCAATGCCTGACTTTTCAGCTATTTTCCCTTCATTTCTTTTCTATATCGGTGAATACAGATCTGCATGTTTGGGACACTATTGGCCACCACTCCTGTAGCCTTCCAGCAGGCCAGGTTCCCACGCACAGTAACAGAATGGCCATCCACATTGGTTCTTCCCGGTCCTGCTTCTCTCTCGGGGGCAGCCACCACCTTTGGCAGGATCGCAGAGGGAGGAGGCAAACCCTCAGCTGGCTGCCTCTGTGTTTAGGGAGGAGCCACCCACCCCAAGCAGGGCCTCAGGGAACAGTCAACAGTACCCCCAAGAAATGCAAACAGGATGTGTGTGTGTGATTGCAGTTTCCACCATGAGCTTTTACATAATCCAAGGCGAATTATTTCATAAGGAGCTGTCAGGTTTGGCAGGCCTTCCTAAAGTTAGCAGACAGCCTTATCAGAGCTGCAGGAAGGTTCCATCAGAGCGAGTGGAACATGCCTTTCTGGAGTCCTATGGCCCCACTCCCTACTCCACAGCATTATTTTACATATATTTCTATACAAGACCATACAGAAAGCCACATGTCCCATATTCAAATAGTACTTTGCAGTTGACAGTGGATTTCTTTCTCCCATTGAGAAACTTCTTTTGGGCTTTCATATCTGCTGCAGGATCACAGAATAGTAGAGCTGGAAGGGACTGGGAGAAGACTTATTGTACCTGTTCATTTTACAGGTGAGCACAGAAAGTTGCTAATTGGGCCTAGATCCTGTACTTCCTTAATAGGAAGCTATTTATTCAACCATCATGCTGCTTCCTATTGAATCATCATCATCATTGTTATTATTATTACTTTTTTTTTTTTTAGTTCTGGGGGTTGAACCCAGGGCCTTGCACATGCTAGGCAAGTGCTCTAGTCATTATTCTGGGAGGACCCCTGAGGACATGTTTGGGCCCCAATCTCTGTTCTAAATTTCATTGAGCCCATTGAACAGATAAGGAAATTAGACCCAGAGACTAAATGGTTTGCCCAAGTCTCCTGGGACAAGTCTAGGGCTATAGCCACATGTCACACTGCTCTGAAGCAGGGAGGCAGGGGTGGATAGTGGAGGCTGTGTCCACTCCAGGTCTGGGTCTGGGTCCAGGTCTGGGTCCCTATTGCCAGGGAAGGGAGAGAAAGGGACTGTGTGGGCATGACCTCAGTAGGTGAGGCAAACCCCCTAACCTGGTGCCTGCAGCTTCTTGGGCCGCCACAGTAGGGACACTTTGGTGTGCTCATTAGCTCTGCTGCTTTCACTCAGGCGCGGAGCTCCAGGTCCATCAAAATAGACCAGACCTGGAATGAGCCAGACCAAGACCAGTTGGATGCTCCCATCTGCGACCTCCTGGGCTTGGCCTGACTTTCTCACCCAGCACTGCCCTGCCTGAACATCCAGACCCTTCCCCTCTCTGGCAGGTGCCTACATGTACATATGGGCAGGGGTCCCAGCCTCTTTGAGGAGCCCAGCAGGGGGGACAGGGAATTTAGCATATGTTTTCTGGAAAAGAGGCTGATTCTTTTGGAATGGGAAGGCCTGGTCTCGGAGAGTTCCAGGTATGGTGGAACCATGAGTGTAGGCAGTGGTGAGGGAGAATGGGAGGGGCTTTGGAGTATGGAAGAACCAAGAATAGGGGGAACAGGGCTGGGATTGTGGCTCAGCGGTAGAGCGCTCGCCTAGCATGTGGGCAACCCGGGTTCGATCCTCAGCACCATGTGCAAATAAAATGCATTGAATAAAACGCATTGTGTACAACTAAAGCAAATAAATAAAAATGTTAAAAAATAAAAAAAGAATAGGGGGAACAGAGGTGGCGGTGGCAACAGGAGGTGAAGATAGCAGCCTTTTTTGTTATGGTAGTGCGGGGAATGGACCCCAGGGCCTTGTGCACACTAGGCAAGCCCTTTATCCCTGAGCCCCATCCCCAGCCTGGGGGAGCAGCCTTTGAGAGAGGCTGGGGAGGCACAGGCAGCACTGGGGTTTGTTCGTGTTTATAAGTTCCAGATGTCACCCTCAGCTGTCACCAAAGGAAGTAGGGGCTTCAAGATCCAGGGCTGCTGCTCATTTGGTTCCCCTGTACCGTGCGAAGAAAACAGGGAAAAGCAAGAAATAGAAGAGGACAGGGTGAGTCCTGGCCAGAGGCAGGGAGTTGGGTGTGAAACTCTATAGTCTGTGAGTGGCGAGGGCATGGGGGGCTCCAGGGCCTGCAGGGAATGTGGGCCTGCCTCTCAGGAAGAATGAACCCATCCAACCTTCTTGATTTATTCACACCAGAGAAACCATCCAACCTCCTTGATTTATTCAACCAGAGTCCCTATCTGATAGGGCAGTGGGCAGAGTTGAAGCAGTCCCTTTGCTGACTTTCTTATGCCATGGGCCCTTTGAACCTTTCCCTCTTACCTCTTGGTCAAGATTCTGCTGCCTCAGCAGAAATAGACTTTATCCAGAACTTCCTGACCATACCTGGTTAGGGGCCTGAGCAGGCCCAGGATTTGTCCAAGTGCCTCTGAGTTCAGATGTGGCCAAGGCCTTAGTCCTGTTTGGACCCCAAACTTTGCTTTTCAGAGACAGAGCAGGGGCTGGAACTCTGGTCAGGAGCTCTAGCCAGAAGGCAGGGAATGTGAGGAGGAATGATGGCCAAAGTGTGGAGTTATTTTCTTCTCTAAGCTGGTCACCTCAGGCCTTAGGGCTTCTTTCTTTTTTTTTTTTTTTTTTTTTTTTTTTTTTTTTGGTGCTGGGGATTGAACTCAGGGACACTTGACCACTGGGTCACATCCCCAGCCCTTTTTTTTTGTATTTTATTAGAGACAGGGTCTCACTGAGTTGCTAAGTGCCTCGCCATTGTTAAGGCTGGCTTTGAACTCGTGATCCTCCTGCCTCGGCCTCCCAAGTGCTGGGATTACAGGCATGCGCCACCGCGCCCGGCAGGGCTTCTTTCTTGATGGGGGTTCTGGGTTGGGTGTGGTGGCACACACCTGTAACCCCAGTGGCTCCGGAGGCTGAGGCAGGAGAATCGTGAGTTCAAAACCAGCCTCAGCAACTTAGTGAGGCCCTGAGCAACTCAGTGAGACCCTGTCTCTAAAAATAAAATACAAAAAGGGGGGCTGGGGTTGTGGCTCAGCGGCAGAGCGCTTGCCTTGCACGTGCACGGCCCGGGTTCGATCCTCAGCACCACGTAAACATAAATGCATTGCATTGTGTACAACTAAAAGTAAATAAATAAATATTTAAAAAATACAAAAAGGGCTGGAGATATGGCTCAGTGGCTGAGTGCCCCAGAGTTTAATCCCTGGTACAAAAAAATAAAATAAAAAGAGGGGCTATAAACTGGGCACAGCGGCACACACCTGTAATCCCAGCACTTGGGAGGCTGAGGCAAGAGGATCGCGAGTTCAAAGCCAGCCTCAGCAATGGCGAGGCATTAACAACTCAGTGAGACCCCGTCTCTCATAAAAACACATAAAAGGGCTGGGGATGTGGCCCAGTGGTCAAGTGCCCCTGAGTTCAATCCCTGGTACCAAAAAAAAAAAAAAAAAAAAGTGGGGGTTATAGCCACTACGTACCCTTTAAACCACACCCCCTGCCCAGCACTGCAATGACCCTTGACCAGAGAGCATTCAAAGCCAGGCAACCCCAACTGGTGGCAGGTGGCAAAGCCTCCAACTTAGCTCAGGTCACTTTGCCTAGCCAGGATTTGAACATGGGCAATTTGGGATGCAGCCAGCATCAGGGGGAGACATTGAAGACAGAAGGGGACTCATTTATCTCCACATCTGACCCAGTACCACATGGAGGATTCCTGAAGAGTCAGCCCAGCCTGCATGTTTATGCATCTTTCTGACCCCAGACCCCAGCACTCATTCTGACCACGGGCTGGTTTTATGACTGAAGTCTGGCTCTTTGAAAACTTTTCTCATCAGTGAGACTGTAAAAATCCTAATGCATTTCACAGAAGCACATGGCACAGGGTGAAACACTCATGCCAGGCGGTGCAGCTGCTCTCAGAGAGAAACTGAGAAAATAAATGCAATAGAGACCATTGACCTATTGATATTGATATTGACCATTGATATTGAATGAGCAATTCCTGTGTGCAAATGTGTCACCAGGAGCTAGGGAAGATGGCACAGGTGATGTGATACCATTCTGATCCTCCAGACCCTTTAGTTTTAAGGGGACAGGGAGTTGTGTGCATCCATAACTCTGGATGCAAGGTCAACTAGGTTTGATGCCACTATAGAGGTACACACAAGGCACACTACATGTGTGCAGGGATGGAGATCAAGAAAGGATTCTGGGGCTGGGGTTGTGGCTCAGCGGCAGAGCGCTTGCCTCGCACGTGCGCGGCCCGGGTTCGATCCTCAGCACCACGTAAACATAAATGCATTGCATTGTGTACAACTAAAGCAAATAAATAAATATTTTTTTTTTAAAAAAAGAAAGGATTCTGGCATATTCAAGAAACTAGGAATAGCAGGAAATTACTGCAACCTAAAAAGGAGCTATGTGAAAACCCCACAGCTAATATCATACTCAATGGTGAAAAACTAAAAGCTTCCCCCTAAAATTAGGATCAGGAACAAGGCAAGGATGCTCACTCTTGCCACATCCATTCAAAATAGTACTGGAAGTACTGGCCAGAGCAATTAGGCAAGAAAAAGAAATGAAAAGTCATCCAAATATGAAAGGAAGAAGTAAAATTATCTTTGTGTTCACAGATGACATGATCTTATATGCTGAAAACCCTAAGATTCCACATTAAAAAAAAAAAAAAAACTGTTAGAACTAATAAATTTAGCAAAATTGCAATATATAAAATAACATTCAAAAATCAGTTGTGTTTCTACACACTAACAATCCAAAAGGGAAATTAAAGAAAGCTATTCCATTTACAAGAAAATTGAAAACAGTAAAAATTTTAAGAATAAACTTAACCAAACCTAACCAAGGTCTATATACAGAAAACTATAAAACATTGCTGAAAGAAATTAAAAAAAAAAAAAGACAAATAATGGAAAGACGTTGTGTTCATGGATCAGAAGACTTAATATTGTAAAACAACCCCCATTTCCTCAAATGCACAAGGCCCTGGGTTCAAGCCCCAGCACCACACACACACACACACACACACACACACACACACATACACACACACACAATCAGAAATTCAATGTAATCCCTATTAAAATCTGAATGACATTTTTGGACTAAAATCCTAAAATTCATATGGAATCTCAAAGGACTCTAAATAGCCAAAACAATTTTGAGAAGAAAAACCAAAACTGGAGGCCTCATGTTTCCTTATTTTGAAACATATTACAAAGCTACAGCAATTGAACCTGGAATAAAGACATAAACCAATGGAACAGAATAGAGAAGTCAGAAATAAACCCTCACATATATGGTTAAATAATCTCTGACGAAGTTGCTAAGGCTACACAATGGGAAAGGATAGCATTCTCTTTTTTTTTTTTGTACCTGGTATTTAACTCAGGGGCATTCAACCACTGAGCCACATCCCCAACCCTATTTTGTGTTTTATTTAGAGACAGGGTCTCACTGAGTTGCTAAGCGCCTCGTTATTGCTGAGGCTGGCTTTGAACTCGTGATCCTCCCCGTCTTAGCCTCCTGAGCCGCTGGGATTACAGGCATGCACCAACACACCCAGCAAGGTTAGCAACTTTAACAGATAGTGCTGGGAGAACTAGACACCCACATGCATGAAGCCGGATCCTGACTTCACACTGTACAAAAATTAACTCAAGATGGATTGAAGACCTAAATGAAAGACTGAAAAATATGAAACTCCTAGATGAGAACCTATGGGAAAGCTTCATGGCTTTGGATTTGGTGATGATTTTTGTAGATATGTCTCCAAAAGCATAGGCAACAAAAGCAAAAATAGACAAACAGGACTACATTAAACTTAAAAACTGCATGGCAAGGAAAACAATCAACAGAGTGAAAAACAACCTATGGAACCGGAGAAAATATTTGCAAATCACATTTCTGATAAGGATTAACATTCAGAATATATAAAGAACTACAACTCAATAATAACAACAACCTACCCCAAAGAGTCCATTCAAAATGGATGAACTTGAATAGACATTTCTCCAAAGAAGATATACAAATGGCCAACAATGATATTAGAGGATGCTCAATGTGACTAATCATTGTGGAAATGCAAATCAGAACAATCATGAGATATCACCTTATAACCATTAGGATGGCAAGCAAGGAAGGAAGGAACAAGTGTTGGCCGGGAGGTGGAGCAATCTGAACCTTTGGAATATACAATGATGAGGCTGCTGTGGAAAACAGCATGAAGGCGCCTTAAAAAATTAAGAATTATTATATGATCTAGAAATTCCACTTCTAGGCATATATCCTCTGAAAAAGTGAAAACATGAACTCAAAGAGATATTTGCACACCCATGTTCACTGCAGCATTATTAACAATTGTCAATTATGTCCATCAACAGATGAATGGATAAAGGAAATACGGTATGGGGTTGGGGATGTGGCTCAACGGTAGAGCGCATGCCTAGCATGCATGAGGATCTGGGTTTGATTCTGTCAGACTACAATGTTGACAAAACCCGAGGGCATAGATGGAATAAGACAGTCACAAAAATACCAATACTACGTGGTTCCACTTACATGAGATATCTAAAAATAACCAAACTTCTAGAAAATAGCATGGTAGTTGTTCAACGGATATAGTTTTTTGGGTTTTTTTGCTGAGATGATGGGAATTGAATACAGGGCCTTGTGCATCCTAGGCAAGCACTCTACCACTGCACTACATCCCCTACCCATTCAAAATTTTAATTTAATTGAGTATTGAGACAGGGTCTTACTATGTTGCCCAGGCTGGCCTTGAACTTTTGATCCTCCTTCTTCAGCCTCGGAGTTACTAGGATCACAGGCAGTTGCCACCATACCTGGGTAGAATTTTGTTTCCACAAAATGCAACAATTCTAGAAATCTATCGAACAACAATGTATCTATACTTAATTGCTGTATAGTATAATTTTTAAATAGTTAAAGATGGTGAATTTTATATTATGTGGTTTTGACCACTATAAGCAAAAGGAGATTTCAAATATAGAATGTCACATGGTAAGAAACCTTAGGAGAGTTCCTTTATGAAGTTGCAAATTATAGCTCATCAAAACAGGTTCTAGGGGCTGGGTTTGTGGCTCTGTGGTAGAGCACTCGCTCGCCTAGCACGAGCGTGGCCTGGGTTCGGGTTCGATCCTCAGCACCACGTAAAATAAATGCATTGGGTACAACTAAAGCAAATAAATAAATACTAAAAAAAAAAAAAAAAAAAAAAAAGGTTCTAGAAGATACTATAATTTAATTTTAAGCTTTTTGACTATAGGTTTCACTTGTATGAAGTACACGGTATAGTCATAATTTTTTTAAAAGGGGGGATACTCTTGGAAGGGGTAGCTTTGGAGCTGCGTTTTTAAATACATAGGATTTAGGGCTGGGGTTGTGGCTCAGTGGTAGAACACTTGCCTAGCATGTGTGAGGCACTGGGTTCGATTCTTAGCACCGCATATGAATAAAATAAAGGTCCATCAACAATTAAAAAAATATTAAACAAAAAAAAAAAAAACACCAAAAAAGGAAAAAAAAAAATAAATAAATAAACATGTAGGATTTCACCAGGCAGGAGAACTCTTGAAAGCAAACAGAGCAGTCAGGCAGGAGGGGAAGAGTAGGATGTATTTTCCATAGCAGCACAAGGTGTGGCTTTGTGACACCGTGAGTGAGGTGGAAGTGGGGGGGTGGCCCGTCCTAGGGGGAGATCAGGTGGAGAAGGGTGGGAGAGAAGGACCAATTCGTGGACAGCTTTAAATCTCTGGCACATTTGGAGGTTTCCGTAGTTGGGCAGGGGCAGGTGGAGATCAGATCTTGGAGGAGAGAGATCGGGTAAGAGGAGCCCCAGGGAAGCACACTAGCTGGAGCTGAAGCAGGATCGCGGAGCGCGCGCGCGCTCGCGGAAGCGAGGCTCCAGGGGTGGCCACGGCGGCAGCAGGCGGCTGAGCTACTTTGCCTGCAGCCAGGCTGATCACACGCAACCTTCCCTTGAACCCCATCAGGAAATCGCCGCGAAATCCCTCATCCCCATAAATAAAAGACGACCGCAGTGGCAAGGACAGTTTGGGAGGAAACAACAGTGGCCTCACAGCTGTCCCTGTCAGCAGGGGTCTTTAACACCCACCGTCCCCCGGCTGGGAGTGGTTGGGATCCTCCTGAATTGGTTCCGTGCTGTGAACCAGCAGAATGTCTCGGGGTGGGGGAGGGCCAGGGACTCCTGCTTTCTTGATCATTTACTGCAGCAAATCAGAGCCAGCTTCCAGTGGGAGCAAAGGGGGAGCAGTTTAAGATGGCTGAGAAAGGAGGGGGCAGAGCAGAGAATGTTCTTTTTGTAAACACTTTCAGTTACTGGGGTCTCCTGGGCCAGCCAGTATGGAACACATTTGCCAGGTACAACTTGGTCCCCTTCCCCCAGCGCCCCTGGAAGATCTCTGAGCTCCGAGATCCTAACTGAAGACAATTGGATTTTAGGGCAAAATAATTGCAAGTAGTTCCCATGTCTATGCCCCAGACTCAGAAACTTCTGAAACAGTGTATTTGAGATATTTAATTCCAATCTCCCAGGAAGTATAAGACTATCTTTCACACTCCTTATTCAGAAGGCTGGTTCAGGAAATATGGGCCTAATACATTTACAGTTGCTACTTATTAAACTCTTTTTAAAAAAATATTTATTTATTTGCTTTATTTTACACAATGCGTTTATTTTTATGTGGTGCTGAGAATCGAACCCGGGCCGCGCACGTGCTAGGCAAGTGCTCTACAGCTGAGCCACAATCCCAGCCCCTTATTAAACTCTTACTATGGCTCAGACGCAGTGTTAATCTTATGGATCAGCACATTTAACCTTCACAGAGTCTCTTAAAGAAAGTGCTATTGTTATATTCCCATTTCACAGCTGGGGAAGTGGAGGCTGCAAGAAGTTAACTTTCTCAAAGTCTCCCACCCAAAAGTTGGATGCTGACACTGTCACCTGTCTGTCCAACAGTGTAACATTATGGAAAGATGTATTTCTGGTCAATGCTGGTTGACCTTCCAGAGATGGCCCAGCCAGGACTAGGGCAGAGCACTTTTTTTTTTTTTTTTTTTTTTTGGTACCAGGGATTGAACTCAGGGGCACTAAACCACTGAGCCACATCCCCAGCCCTATTTTGTATTTTATTTAAAGACAGGGTCTCACTGAGTTGCTAAGTGCTTCAACTGTGCTGAGGCTGGCTTTGAACTCAAGATCCTCCTGTGTCAGCCACCCAAGATGTTGGGATTAGGGTAAACACCACCACACCTGGCTTGCAGAGCACAAAATTAAAGGACACCCCAAATCTCAGTAATCAAGGCAATGTTTTAATACAATAATCTGTATTATTATTATTATTATTATTATTATTAATTTGTTGAAGTGATGGGATCAAACCCAGAACCTTGCAAAGGCTAGGCAAGCACTTTATCACTGAGCTACCTCCCCAGCTAATGAGATGCTTTGGAAAAAAAATCAAAATTAATGCAAAAAATCCATAGTGGGGGGATGTGGCTCAATGGTAGAGCCCATGCATAACATGCACAAGGCCCTGGGTTCCATTCCCAGCACCAAAACAAATTCCATAAGACCAAAATATCAAAATTTAAAATAGAGGCTCTACCAGGGACTCAGAATTGACCTGGTGGCATGGGGGTTCTTAGTGGGCTTGTCTCTTCTGAGCTAAATTCCATATTCTGGAGTCGGTTGAGTCCTGCTCATTATTTTCCCCTTCCTTAGGCTCTTATGAAGCTGACCCCTCCTGCCTCCTTCTTCCCCTTCAGTTTAATTCCAGATGAAGACTTCAGCATCTGGGCAATAAATATTTCCCTGCTGAACAGAGAGAGCCTGGGGCCACATGGGCACAAGGGAAAGTCAGCTTGCTGAGCCCTACACATGCCGCTGCGATCCTGCCATTGCTCCCGAAGGGTCCCCACATGGGGAGAGCCCAGGGGCCCTCCTGAGTGGGTACCTCTTCCCACCAAGAGGCTGACCTTATCAAGAGCATGGGACACTCGGCAGAGGGTGTCCACGTGCTATTCAGGTGGTCAGAGGTTGGCATGTGGTGTGCCTACTCTGTAATGGAGTGACCTCAGCCACTTGCCAAAAGGAAGACAGCCCGTTCAGCCTTTGCTGAAACTCCCGATGATGAAAGATTTCGCCTGAGCCCAGCAGGCTCTTGGCTGTGCTCCTCCTTCCCAATGCCCTTGGCTCTCAGTTCCCTGGAAAGTGGCTGGTTGCAGCCATGGGGTGTGCACGGAGCTGGAGGAGCAGCACCAGCATGTGCCAGGGAGGGGGACGCTTTTCTACCCCACAAAGAGCCGAGTGACAGAGCGTGCCTTGGGCTCCGGAAGCACTAAGTGGCCCAGCTCAGCAGATCACCTCCAGGGATAGGAAGAGTTAACTCTGCCTCTGGGGATTTAACCACCGGGGGATATAAAAGATCCTTCTATTTGGCAGCCAGGAGGTCACCCTGTGGTTGTTGTCACCCACTGTCAGCACATGACAGGGCTTCCAACATGGGGACCGAATATTATTTCCTAATGATGATTGTGCTTGGAATCTGCAGCAGGCTGTGAGATTCAGAGTCATCAAATCTCCTGTTTGCCTGGGTCCATGGGTTTCCCAGGACACAGGACTTTGAACCCTAAATTAGAAGAATCCTGGGCAAATTGAGTTGAGCTGGTCACTCTGTTTTGACTGCATTCTTGCAGTGTTCCCCTCAAACTTTATCTTTCCTTTCCACGCGTACAAAATTGAGAGACTAACAAAATCTGCTGTCCCGATCTTGCCAATATTTGTGGGACTCATAAAAGAAGGTCTGGGGCTGGGGATATAGTTTAGTTGGTAGAGTGTTTGCCTTGCATGCACAAGGCCCTGGGTTCTAATCCCCAGCACCACGAAAAAACAATAACAAAAGAGAAGGTCTGGCTGGGTGCAGTGGGGCACACCTGTAATTCCAGCTACTTGGGAGGCTGAGGCAAGAGAATCGCAAGTTCCAGGCCATTCTGGGCAACTTAGGGAGACTCTGTCTCTAAAATAAAATAACAGCCAGGAATGGTGGCACAGGCCTGTAATCCCAGCTACCTGGGAGGCTGAGGCAGGAGGGTTACAAGTTCAAGGCCAGCCTCAGCAATTTAGCGAGGTTCTAAGCAACTTAGTAAAGACGTCTCAAAATAAAATAAAAGAGCTGGGCATGTAGTTCAGTGGTAAAGCACCCCTGGGTTAAATCTTCAGTACCAAAATAAAATAAATAAATAATAAATACAATGAATGAATTAATTTAATAAGATAAAATACAGTGGGCTGGGTGTAGCTCCGTGGCAGAGCCTTGCCTAGCTAAGTTTCCACCGCACCTTGGAACTCTGGATCAGAGCACATCCCGTTGCTGACAGGCCTTTATAGGCCACTTCTTCCTCTAAGTTTGAGCTCTTTGGGGTCAGGAACGCTTTATTCATCTCAGCACCCCTAGAGTGCTTGGCAAAAGGCAGAAGCTCAGGCAATCTGTGCCAGGTCAAAAGCTTTGCATAAAGCAAAGCACAGTGAGTGCTCCTTTGCTCATTGGCGCGCTCCTTTTCTGGCCTGCCCTTGCTTAGCTCCAGGAAGGTCCTTTTTCAGTCTAGACCAGCCGCATCCCCTGTGTGTACTGTAAGGAGTGTAGTAAGGTGGCCCGGGCAGGAGGCCTGGACGCTGCCTTGGGGCTGTGGGGCTGGGGGACCAGACAAAAGGTGAAAGGGCAGTAAGAGAAGCTGGGCGCACCTAAGGGACAACCACAGTGGGGAGGAGAAGGCCTTCACCTGAGGTCTTAACAAATAGGCCAGCCCCACCCTCCAGCGTTAGGGGGTCCCTCCCCACGCGGGGCTTTACCCAAATTCCCAGGCCCAGAGCGGGGCCCTCCGTGGCCTGCCTCCCTAGCTCTCCAAGAGTGGCGCTCCCATAGCAGGGCCCCTTGCAACACTGCCTTCCCTGAAGGTCAGCCAGACCTTGGCATGCTGAGCTGTCCCCTTGGCCTGGACACAGCCCAGCTCTGCAGCCTGATCCCTCCTGGGCCTCAGCCCCAAACCTCAGTCCTCTTTCTGTCCCTCCCTCCCATCCCAGCCCTTGGCCTGCTTCTTTGCCTTAGCTTCCTGGAGGTGTAGGGTGGCTCTGCATGGCCACCCAGAGTCCCAGCCTCAGTCTAAACCTCGGAGCCTTGATCTCAGCTGAATGGTCAGGAAACCCCCCCCTGATCCTCGACAGTCCGTACCCAGAGGCGCCATCCCATGTGCCCCTCCACTCTTGGCTGAACCCATTTTATTCTCTCGCTGGCACATCCTTCCCAGGAATAGGAGTGCGAGGGACACAGACACAGCCCCCATCCCCAGAGAATCCTCAAACTGATAGAATGGAAGAAACCCCAAGTCTCCTGCATTTAGGTAGGTTAGATAGTATTGTTTAAAATTCATGATAAGGGTTTCTAGGCTCAGAGAGGGTAAGTAACCTCCTCAGCGTCACACAGTAAATGAATGGTCTATTCTTCTGCCACCTACCTGAACTCTCTTTTTTCCGTCTGGATGATTTCTTCTCCATCTCACTGGCGGTGCTCCCAAGCACCCCGTAGTCCTCGCCTGGGCCTCCCATGGTGTCTACCAGGCCTGGGCTGCTGGCTCCCATCTCCCTGGAGCCTCCGGCTGGGCCCAGGTTGAGCCTTTGCCGGGCCTCGGAGACAGGGAAGTGCCAGTCAGGAGGCTGTGGGAAGGCGGGGTGCTGCTCAGTGAAGAGGCGCTCCTCCTGGGGTAGGCTGTGTGGGGTGGCTGCCAGGCAAGAGGCCGAGAAGTCTGGGTAGGCGGCCGTCGCTGTTGCTGGGAAGTCTGATTTCTGGTGGAAGGAGAATGGGGTTGGCGGGTAGTGGGGCAGCCCCGAGGCCCCAGTGCCTTCTGAGTGGGGGTTTCGAAGGCAGCCCCAGACAGGGGCTGGGGGGTGGGAGCTCCTCATGCAGCTGCTGGCCACGGGATCCATCTGCTGTCCGCTGCACACCTCAGTCCTTTCAAAAGTTTGACTCTTTATACTTTTTATATTCAAAATTTTTAAAATGCAAAAAAAAAAAAAAAACACAAAAACAAAATTAAACAGGAGGGGAAATGTTCAACAGAAAATTCACCCCAGGAACCAAAACAAAAAAACAAAACTAAAGTCTCTTCTTAAAGTACACACACACGTGGCGGGCAACACACACACACACACACATACACACGTGTGTGTGTGTGTGTGGTGTGTGTGTGTGCACCTATGTCAAGCTTCACTGCTTGCTTCCTGCCCCCTGACACACCAGCCTGCCTATCAGGGTCCCTTGTACATGTATTTGTTGCCGGTGGCAATAAACATTTTCACTGTCCCAGCCCAGACGCACCAGCGATGAGGAGATGGTCCTGGAGCCCGAAGCAAATGCCTGCAGAGGGCTGGACCAGGCTGCTGAGACACACTTTTAAATCCTGCGGTGGGGAGAGAGTGACAAATTTCTGAAGTGAAATGTGAGAGAGGAGAGGGAGGGGTTAACCCGCTCACACAAGGTCCCCTCCAACCAAAACCCGAGCAGGCAACTATTAATCATCAGAAACCTTATATGCACATCTAATGGGATTTGCAGATGGAGACTTTTAAAGAAACATTGTCTGTATTTTTTTTTTTTTTTTAGGAGAATGCAGTGCGTGCGCAGGCATGCACACACACACACACACACACACACACACGCTGTTCTTTAGTGTGCCTCCTGTAACACTATAAAGTTATTTTTATTGCACTGTTAACAAAATTCCCCAAGTCTTGGATTTGGAAAAAGCCTTAAGTCAGATCCAGAATCCATCAAATGCCAAATTCCAGGGAGTGAAGTGGGGAATAAGTACAAGAGACAAGCTTGGTGATTGCATTTGATTTAAAGGCCCTTCTACTGCTGCTTGCAAAAAAGGAAGGTGGATTAAAAGAAATCTTTTTTGCAAGTCTCAGTGGCCCACTATGGTCTGTGGTATAAAGAAAGACACACTCAAAAAAAAAAAAAAATTCATTTCTCCCTGCCCATAGTGACATTCTCACTAACTTTAAAAGAAGCCATCTGATTCTTCTTGCACTTTTTAACCTCTAACTTACATGCCAATTAGCCACACTCTTCTCTAGAGAAATTCCAAGTCATTTTTCTCCATAGCAAAGGCAAGCCCCTTAAATAAAGTCCTTGAAGTTTCTCCAGACCTCTCCCCACCTGCTCCCTGTCCCCCTAACCTTCCCACCTGTTCCCTGTCCCTTAACCTCCCCACCTGCTTCCCTTTTTCAACTCCCAGAGGTCATGGAACCAGAGCATGAAAATAGGACTCAGGGGCTTTTCCCCTCTGAGTTCTCCTGAAGGGGGCTTTCTTTGGCAGACAGTCACATAGGTCTTCTGGCCTGGTGCCTGTCCAGGATGGCCAGCCCAAGTGCCACTTCAACTGGCCACCATTCCACCAACATCATGGCCATGTCCTACTGGTCTTTTCAGAGGTTTATTGTAATTTCTCAAAGGGTGATGTTCCAAATACACAGGGGCTGGAGCACATCTCCCCCTGGGCATTTCCATAGCACAGAACAGCGGGATGGACGCAGGAACAGGCGTGGACCTGAAGAGTAGTGTCTCTCCTGGTTTGTCTCAAAGACACCAGGTTCCCCTGAGGAGGGCCAGTGGGCTTAGCTTTGCAGCCTGGAGGCAGCACTCTGGAGCAATGTGCAGGAAGTGCTCTGGGTGGCAGGTCTGGGAAGAGAGCAAGGGGGCCTGGAGTAGGGAGCAGAAGCTACAACTAGTCCTTAACCTAGACTCCAGTCAGATATGCATCCTGGGGCACAGAAAATGCTGCAAAAAGATA
Source organism: Tamias sibiricus (assembly GCA_025594165.1). NCBI lineage: Eukaryota > Metazoa > Chordata > Mammalia > Rodentia > Sciuridae > Tamias > Tamias sibiricus. The sequence continues at coordinate 21,006,181 of CM046660.1, read as the reverse complement.
TGGGGCAGAGGCTGGGGTTGTGGCTCAGTGGCAGAGCGCTCGCCTTGCACGTGCGCGGCCAGGGTTCGATCCTTAGCACCACATAAACATAAATGCATTGCATTGTGTACAATTAAAGCAAATAAATAAATATTTTTTAAAAAGATATGGAGCGAGATATGCGCACATAACACTATTCATGAGAAGACGTCCCCTCCTCTGGAACTGGCAGTTAGGGTGATATAGACCAACAGGAGAGGGTGGGTCAGAGCCACGAACCGGACTCATCTCTCTCATCTGCCCAGGGCTTAGTTGTTGCCAACACAATTCTCCTCTAAGGCCCAAATTCTCCTGTTGTGGTGAAGTATGAATTATGATTACATTTTGCAGGTGAGGAAACCGAGGCTCAGTCAGATGACTGAGTTGCTCAAAATCAGCTAAAATGGCAGGCCCAGGAGTCATTCTTGAGTGTTCAGCTATCTAATTTAGAGCAGGCCAGATGTAGAGGAAGGGATAAGACAAGATAGGTCCAAGTCCAATTTGCCACCACTTCAAGCTGTGTGCCCTGGGAGGAGTCACCCCACCTCTCTATTTCTTTGTTTCCTCATGTGGGATGATAGTCTTAGCCAATATTCACCCATTACTCTTAGCACTTTACCCGTATTACTGCAGTGGGTCCCCACCAAAGCCCTCTGAGGCATGAGCTATTCTCATCATCCCTTTCCCAGAAGGCTGAAGTACAGAGAGATGCGGTCCACCGGAACCAGCTTTCACGTCATGGGAAGAGAAGGCTCCAGGATTCAAACCCAGGTGGCCAGTGTGGGCTCCATCAGAAAGGCCACCCCACAGACACTTGTGAATTTCAGAAGAAACCATTTATGTGAGGGCAGAGTGTTCAATGGCTAAGGGGCTCCCTTCCTAGCATGATCTAGGTCCTATCAACCTGGGTGATTCTGAGGGAGCCCATGGGACCAGGGAGCACTGAGGAATTCTAGGAAAACAGCCTTGTGAGGTCCTGGGGGCTCTGTGAGGAATCCATGGGGGGCTGGGAGGAGGAGGATCTGGCCTGTCAGCTTCCCTAGGAAAATCTTCCCGGGCCTGGTTTAGCAGGCTGTAACCGGATTCCTGCTCCAGCCTCCGCATCTGGCTCCAGGACCCCAGGCCGGGGAGGCCCCTCTGGCCTGGCCCTTTGCCCCTGGAAGGGGTGGGCCGGGGTCACGGTGGGGTGGGTGGAGAGGTCAGGAGGGGCACGGGGCGGGTGCGCGGCAGGGCGCTCTGTGCTGGGAGCGCAGGGCCCTGGCACCCCGGCGCCCCAGCAGCTGCCGGCGTCTGTCAGCCCCTGAGGCCGCCGCCGGGGGCCTGCGGCCTCTACATCTTCCTGACAGGCCCTTCTTCTGAGGCCAGGAAAAAACAACAACAGTTCCTCCCCTTGCGGCAACCCATTTGTTAGATGAAGGCCGGGCACCAGCACCTTTAACCTCCTCAAAGTCAGCGTTGCCCTGTCAAGGCCTGCGGGCCTCGCAGACAGAGATGGATGGAAATGGCTGTTTGTAGAGCAAGCCCTGTGGCCTCCCAGCCAAGCAGAGGGGCCTTCAGGAAGGGAGGGGCCGGGCAGCTTCTGGTCCTTGTCCGGGGGAGGAACAGGAAAAGCCTGAGTCAGGAGGAGGTCCCCAGGGGCCCTGAGGAGGGCCCTGGGCTGGCCACACCTGAGCTATCCCAAAGAACTTTTGGAATTTCCTCCAACATGTATGACAAGCAGGCGTGTCCTTGGCGGCAGTCCTACTTCCTGCTGGGTCGTGCCACCCACGTGTGCTTGGAGATGGGGGGCAGTGCGAGGTTCTCCAAGGGTCTGGACCTGGAGGCAGAAGATGCAGGTTCAAGGTGGGGTCTTGCTTTTCATAGACTGTGTAATCTCAGGCAAGTCTCAATTCTTCTCTGAGTTTCACTTTTCTCACTGGCAAAATGGAGTTGACAACATGGCCTTGTGTGGCATGAGGCCCATTATTGTGCATTCTCTTTCCTTGACTATGCTGATCCCCTGTGGAAGACACCAGACCTAGTCCCCAAATTCATTCTTCTATGGCCATATAACACAAAGATCAAGACCACGTTCTTGCCAGGTGTGGTGGCGCACACCTGTAATCTCAGCACTTGGGAGGCTGAGGCAGGAGGATCCCAAGTTCAAAGCCAGCCTCAGCAATGGCGAGGTACTTAGCAACTCAGTGAGATCCTATCTCTAATAAAATGCAAAAAAGGCCTGGGGATGTGGCCCAGTGGTCCAGTGCCCCTGAGTTCAATCCCCAGTACCAAACAAACAAACAAAAAACAACCACGTTCTTGGGAATCAGGAGGGCATGGGTTTAAATCCCAGTTCTGCATTAATAAGCTTAATGACTCTAGTCAATTCACTTTGTCACTTGAGCCTCAGTTTCCCCCACCAGTAAAACAGGAATAAGCTTCTTTCTTCCTCATTAGGCTGCTGAGAGAAGTGAACCAGGTGGTCTGTGGAAGCTTTTGACACAGTTGGGTATATAGTCAAAACATCTGCAGATAATACCTGAGTTCATTGCCTTAAGGACACCTCCAGAAAGCCCCTGAAAAAATATTTATATGCCATCTAAGAGGGGCAAGATGAAGCAATTAACATCCACTCACACAGTAGGACATGTGAATCTGATAAGACATCTGTTCCCTGGCAAGATCTTGAGAGATAGGACAGGAGACAGACAAATTCTGAATATGTTGGAAATGGCTGTGGACTAGGATATTTGCTACTGGGCCAGGTATTTATTTGGAATATGGATAGATGCCCTTTGCTTCCCAAAAGGTTTTGCAGCAGCAGACTATCCTCAAAGACTTTAAGAGGCTCAGATACTATGGTTTATGGGATAGAGATGAGCAAACCATTCTTACCATTGTCACAGTGCCTGGGATGCCTGCAAGGGGACCAAGACATCCCACCTCAGGGACCCATAATGGTTTCTCCCTCTAAGTCCCTGAAAACAGTGTGCTGATGGAGACAAACTCTGCATATGACAGTTTTCTCTTGTGTCTATATTTTTTAAAACTTTGGTGCTGACCAAAGACACAATAATATGTAGAATGGCCTGGCTTTTGGAGGTCACATAAGCTCAGTCTCCTCAACTGTTAAGTAGAGGGTCACTGTATACCTGATGTTCAAACACTCAGCAGGTGCCAGCAAATGTGCATTTCCCAGGGGTCTGTGCCTGGTGGAATTAGAGGCAGGTGGACTTACAAAGCTGAGGGGGAGGGGCTGCAAGAATGGACCAGGGAAGCTTGCATCAGTCAGGACTGATCAGTTAGAAAAACTCAGAGTAACAAAAGGCGACACACACAGTTGGTTATCTTACCCTTAAAAGAAGTCCAGAGGTGATAGTCTGGCCTGGCCCAGCAAGTCCTCTAAGTCATCAGGGAATCTATCTCATTCCCCCTCAGCAACTTGTGACCTTATACCCAACTATCATGTCTGTGTTCCGAGAAGCAGGAAGGAAGAAGGACAAATGGACTCTTCCCATGTCTTTGCTCCATTTGAAAGAGACTTTCTAGAGTCCTATTCAACAATCACTCTTCAGCCCCATTGACCAGAACTTTCCTCCTGGCCATGTGGAACTGCAAGGGAGGCTGGGAAACTGGAGGCCCCAACAACTCTTCCCTCTTCCCCTTCCCCACCGGAACCAGTTCTCAAGGGAAGGAGCTAAGGTAGGGGTACCAGGTAGAAAACAGTGAGCCCACTTAAGTATGGGACAGGGGCGGGGATTGTGGCACAGTGGTAGAGCACTTGCCTCCCAAGTGAGGCACTGGGTTCAATTCTCAGCACCACATAAAAATAAATAAATAAAATAAAGGTATTGTGTCCATCTACAATTTTAAAAAAAAGTTTGGGGCTGGGGTTGTGGCTCAGCAGTGGAGCGCTCGCCTAGCACGTGCGCTGCCGGGGTTCAATCCTCAGCACCATGTAAACATAAATGCGTTGCATTGTGTACAACTAAAGCAAATGAATAAATATTTAGAAAAAAAAAAGTTTGTTGGGACATATAGTGGCTAAAAAAAGGTTGTTTATTTAAAATCCAAATTTAACTGGGGGTCTCCACCCCCTCCCCTAATCTAATCTAGCACTTCAGAATGGAGAAGGCTCTGGCTTTACCTTTGAGCCAGGGCATTGTCCTTTGACTGAGGTTCTAGAGCGAAAGTTCAAAGGGGCCTTCCAGGGGGAGGTGTGATAATGACATAGGTTTACTTGGGCTGTGAACTTCCATGTTACTGGAAGAGCTCAGGGTCCCCTGGAAAGTTTCCTGTGGATGAGAGGAGCTGGGGGAGGAGGGCAGGTGGAGGGAAGGCAGCCCAGGTGGAGGGAGTGAGGACAAAGGTGAGTGTCCCTGGGCAGGAAGTGCTGAAAGAGAAGGAGGGCAGGCCACCATGCCTGGGCTGGAGCACCTGGGAGACTCCCTAGCCCACGTTCCACTTCCCAGGAATTTGCTTTTCCAGCCCCTTGCTTTGGAAGCAGCCGTGCCATTATTTGGGGGAAACCAACTAACCAGATAGGACAGCAAACCAGGGATTTATGTGGTGTGGGAACAGCTCGGGTTTCCCTCACTGTTTATCCAGCAGTATTTTTTAAAACAGAAATCAGCATGCGGGTAACCGCAGTTGTGAGTTATGGGCGCTGGCTGCCAGAGATCTGGGGGCCAGTGCACTGCCCACCAGGCCTGGGAACTGCTAAAGTAATATGTCCCTCCCCAGCCGGGGCGAGGTAGGAAAGGTGGCCCTAGGCAGCTCTCTGGTCACCTCTCCCTCCCCGAAAAGGATGACCAGCATCCCTGGAGGAGCTGTGATGTTTCCAGGTCTAAAAGATTAGAGATCACTCAGTTCTGGGCCTTGAGAACCCACATGGGGCCAGGTGAGTCAGAACAGCTACCAGCTGGGAGGGAGACGCTGGGATGAGGTGGGAGGTGGAGGTGCCCACAGCTATTTGGCATTGCCCTGTGTTGCCAGGTATGGACGTGAGCTGAGTTTCATCACATCTTTCCATTATTCAAGAGAAATAATAATTTTAGACTTTTTTGTTGTTGTTGTTGTTCTAGGGATTGAACCCAGGGACCCTGAGCCACTGAGTCACATCCCCAGCCCTATTTTGTATTTTATTTAGAGACAGGGTCTCACTGAGTTGCTTAGTGCCTTGCCATTGCTGAGGCTGGCTCTGGATCCTCCTGCTTCAGCCTCTCGAGCAGCTGGGATTATAGACGTGCACCACTGTACCCAGCAATTTTGGACTTTTTAAGAAGGCAATCTCCCAATTTTTCAATGTTGGTAATGAATCTAAAAAACTGCTGATTAATTAAAAGAGGCCTGTAGGCATGATTTGATTCTTGTGGGACCAGCTGGCAATCTCCGATCTCGTTCAAGCCTCCCTACTCCCTATTTTACAGATGAGGGAGCTGAGGTCCAGGGAGGCCTGGCACTCAGCATGGGCAGGTTGGTCTTGGGAACTCTGTAGGCCCAGGAGCCTGTCTGGTGCTCTTTGCCTAAGCTAATAATTTTGCTGGCTGAGCCGGGAGTCTTACCAAGCAGTTTCGAGTGCTTTCTGAGCGGCTCTGGTTTGCACAGACATGACATTTACAAACACATTCTTAATCTACTTGATTCTGGAAATGACTCAGAGGGAGCACAGCTGACATTAATCCACTCTTTTACTGCTGAGGACATGGAGGCTCCAAGAGGCAAAGTGACTTGCCAAAGTCTCAGCCTTAGAAAGATCTGGGGCCAGGACCTTCAATTACAGAGGTAGGGCTTTTCCATCTCCAAACTCTGTCATGCCATAAAAATGCCAGGCTCCTGGGGGGCTACGGCCTGAGCTGGATAATAAACCCCTTCTCAAAGGGAACTATAAATGAATGAGACACTTGGGTAAACTGAATATTCTTTGTAACTTAAAGTTAATTGAAAATCCATAGGTTATCAATTTTCCAAGCAGGAGAATAAAATAGAAGGTATTTCAAAGAGCAATAATTCTAGGCAAGGTTTAATCTTTCTTTGATGATTCTCAAGGCCTTCAGGGGAATGTAATGCCGGAGGGTGACATCATGAACATGGATCATTACCATGTAGGGCTGTGAGGAAGCTCTCATTTCTCCCCTCCTGGCTTTTGGGGCACTCTAGGGGCCCACAGAATGGAGTGGTAAGCATGAGTCCATGTTCCTTGCTGCTCTCTCTTTGCCCATTTCAGGGTAGTGGTGTGGGACTAGTAGTTTAAGGGGCAGGTCAGTTAACCTTAATGAACTTCTGTATCTTCTGTAAAATGGGAGTAATGCCGACTCCTTCTGTATTCACTGTGCAAGGTTCTATGTATCAGAGAACCTCAGGTCTCACAACGTCAGAGCAAGAAAGATCATAGTGTGCACCAATTTCATTTGGCCACAAAGAAATCTGAGGCCCAGAGAGGGTAGGGGACAGCCAGGGAGGGGTCGCTAGAATTTGGGTTTCTTGATTTTGACTCTTAGCTTTTTTTTTGGGGGGGGTACTGGGGAGTTCAACTCAGGGGCACTCAACTACTGAGCCACATCCCCAGTTCTACTTTGTATTTTGTTTGGAGACAGGGTCTCATTGAGTTGCTTAGTGCCTCGCTTTTTGCTGAGGCTGGCTTTGAACTCTCGATTTTCCTGCCTCAGCCTCCCTAGTGGCTGGAATTACAGGCAAATCTCACACTGAAGCAGGAAAAGACCCAGGGGAATTAAGATTGACAGATGATTACGCATACAATGCTCACACAGAGCCTTTTTGGCTACAGAGAGGTCAGATCTCGCAGCCTTAGGAGTGGGACTGTCCAAGTTCTGCAGGAGGGAATCCTTAGTTGGGGCAGGGAAGAGCCTGGGGGCAGCTGCAACACCACCACTGGTTTATGATTTCATGAATGTCAGAGCTTTTAAAAATGTGGTTATTTCGAGTGTGCGCAACCTCCTAGGGTCTTTCTTGTTTTAATTGAAGAAATAAACAATCTCCCCTAAGGCATGCTCAGCCGAGGAGAGAGGAAGGTGCAAGGTTTGCCGAGGACAACAGCAGCCTAGAAGGACTTTGTGTCCAGAGAATAGAATATCTAGAAAGGGAACAAGCTGGCCTTGCCCAAGCCCTGGAGCGGCAGTGCACAAGAGCGCATGTGCACACACAAGTTCACATGCGCACATCTCCTCCCCTGACCCTGACAGTACCTGCATAGAGTCCTTGTAGAGTCCATATGTGTGGGCCACAAGCTACACAAAATCAAATACGGATAGGCTCAGTGCACCAGCACACTTGTATATCCATGACAAATGCTCTTAGACATGCTACCGTGTGTACCTGCTCTTCCATTTAGCATAAGTTCTGTCATCTGGGCAGAAATACCAACGCGGGGTGAGTGCGCGCACATGCGTGCACACACATACTATAGTCATGCCTCAGCTGTGGGTTCTTTTTGAGATCTCAACGTGTGTTTACATTTTCAAACAGCAATGGCATTCAGCTCCCCTTATCAGTTAACCCACATAACAACTCTCATTTTTGGCACCCAAACAGTTAATTTTCCAGTTCTTGGACATTCAAAGCATCTGATGCCCCGGTCAAAGGGAATCTCTGGAGGAGCTCTCCCCTACTCTGGAGAAAGAGGAAGAAAACCTGCTTTCTGGGTTCAGCTGGAATATTTTAGCGCTGTGAACCAGGCGGTGAGATGAGGGCCGCCATCTTGCGGTGAAAGCCAGAACTGCAACTGGTCTGCCAGGGACCCAGGCCAGAGCTTCTCCCTCTCCTGAGCTTGAGGACCCACTTCTGACCCTAGAACAAGAACCGTGGCCAACGGATGGAGGTGTGGAGCGTCTGTGGCCACTGTGGCCCAAGCTGCATACACGTGCCTAGGGAAGTTGGAGAGCCACCTACAGGTTACTGAACCCCGCTCCTCCAAAGTAGCCCCAGGCCCATCTGCCCTGGAATTCCATTTTCTAAATTTTAAGTGGAAGAGACATAAAAGTGCTGTGGCCTAGACATCTGTCCTCACTACAACTCTGTGGTGTCCCCTTCCAGTGGCAGACTGGAAGGCAGCTGCTGTCAGGGCCTTATCTGCCTCATTCACCCACATGGGCCCAAGAAAGTACCTGGAACAGAACCCAGCACAGATGGGCATCTTGTTTTTGGCACCGGGGATTGAATCCAGGGGTGTTTAACAACTGAGCCACACCCCCAGCCCTTTTTTATATTTTATTTAGAGACAGGATCTTTATGTGTTGCTAAGTGCCTTGCTAATGTCCTGAGGCTGGCTTTGAACTCGAGATCCTCCTGCCTCAGCTTCCTGAGTTGCTGGGATTACAGTGCTCCTGACTACAGATGGGCATCTCTAGAATAGAAAAAATAATCTGGGTTTCATGGAATTCAAGGCCTGGGTTTGAAGAGGAAATGTGGTAATACACCCTTCATACTGTAAAAGGCTTCTGTGACCAAAAAATGCTGGGAGTGATCTCTGCTTTTTTAATTTTAATTTTTTTTTTTTTGGTACCAGGGATTGAACTCAGGGGCACTCAATCACTGGGCCACATCCACAGTCCTTTCTTGTATTTTATTAGAGATAGGGTCTTACTGAGTTGCTAAGTGCCTCGCCATGGCTGAAGCTGGCTTTGAACTTGCAATCCTCCTGCCTCAGCCTCCCAAGTGCTGGGATTACAGGCGTGCGCCACCGCGCCTGGCCTGATCTCTGCTTTTTTCAGATGGACCAGCAAAGGCAGCTGCATCCTTCTTTCAAATCCCCTGGTGACAGCCCCAAGACTTGTGGGCTAGAGGAGGTCTTGGTCAGATGTCTTTGCTGGGTATAAATTTGGCTTGGACAAGGAGCCCTAATGCTGAAAGTCTGAGATCCTCTGATACCTCATTCCTTCCTCCTACAGCCACTTATTGGGAGCCTTCTCCATCTCAGGCATGGGATGAAGGAACAGGGATATGGCTTGGGGGGTTGTGGAGGTGGGGACAGTTGGGGGCAGGCAGGCCCAGCAGCAGGAGCTACTGAAGGGCTGTCAGGACAGATCTTTGTGGAAGCCCCCTTAGCAATATAACCATCACACTGTGGAGAGCCAGCATGTGCTGAGCTCCCTGTGTTGGGGGGTGGAATTCTCAGGACCCAACTCAGTTTACTGAAAGGACCAAGCAGCTAATCACCAGTCAGGCAGTTAACATGTCAAGGCAAGTAGGGGCAGGATGCCAGACCTGAGACAGCTAGGCCTGATTCAAATGCATGGTCTGGCTCTGAGAGGCCACTTGACCTTGGGTTTGCGATTTAGCCTATCAAGTTCAGGTTTTTGCCTGTTAAATGAGGATAACAAGCTGAGCTTGATGGCACAGGCCTATAACCCCAGCAACTCAGGAGGCCGAGGCAGGAGGATCACAAGTTCAAGGCCAGTCTTACCAACTTAACCAGGCCCTGTCTCAAAATAAAAAAATAAAAAGGGCAAGGGTGTGTAGCTTAGTGGTAGAGAACCCCTGGGTTCAAATTCAATCCCCAATCCCTGAGGCCCCTAAAAGGGAGAGAGATAACAGCTAAACCTACTCTACCAACTATCTACAATTATGATGTTTTTTTTTTAATGTGTTTATTTAGTTATTTTCAAAAATGTTTAGTTATCTCATCAGCTGGTGGCTACAAGACAGAGTCATGCTAACAATTACTCCCTACATTTCACAGGCATTGTCCCCTGGGTAGAGTCCTCAGGCCCTGAGCAGAGTTTCACCCCATCTGTGCCTGGAAGTCCCACGGGCATTGCCTAAACTAGTCTGTCAGATTCATTAGCATCGCCACCCACCCCTTATGGACTTGTTCCATTTCTGCCTGGAAAGCTATTTGAGGTGTCCCCCCTCCTCTGCGCCGTCAGGACTACTAAGAATGTGCTTCCGATGGGAAAGGAGACCTTTTCAGAGCTCCTAAACTGCTGTTTGTGGAGGGGCTTGAGCAGGCATGCCTTCCCAACCTGTAGCATACTTGGTCACAAGTCCCTGACTGAAACTAGGGCCATCACTGAAATGAGAACGTGAGGAACTGGGCAGGGACCGTTACTTACCCCAGCCGACCGTTACTTCCCCACGCCCTAGATCTCCCAAAAGTGGATGGCAGTTAAAGATGGAATTTGAGCCTCTGGGAAGCTATTTTGAAACGTGTCCCTTTGGGCTAAAACCAGGGGGATGTGTCTGGCTCAGTCCTACATGTGCAAGGAGCCCTAGCATGCCCTGGTGCTCCATTTCAAGTCTCCTGATGAGTCTTGTAGGCTCTTTGCTCCCAGGTGAATTCACTTCTGTAGATATTTTATTGTGTGCATCTTCTGTGAGTTAAGTACAAGATGCAGCTGACTTTCTAGATGGACCAGGGGATTCATTCATCTTACTAATTTGGGTTTGAACCTTCATTGAGCCACTTTCTGGCTGGGTGACCCTGGGTGAGTCCCTAAACCTCTCTGAGTCTTAAGGTAAGTTTGCTAATGCCACTATTAGTGAAGTTGGTGCACACACATGGGGACCATACTGATGTGTCACAGTACCCAGCTTGTCACTGTGGGTGTGCTAGGATGAGTGGGTAAGGGTGCAGTCCTCAAAGAGTTCACAGTTCAGAGAATGGTCCAGGAAGATGGTGGACCCACCAACTACAGACAGAGATCCCAAGTTGCTGCTGGGACTGGGTAGCAGGATACATGCAAGGACAAATTCCCTAGCAGGCCAGGATGAGTACTATATTTGGGTAGAAGTGGCCGGGCCTGCCTCTCCTGCAATAGATTCTTTCAAGGAGGCTTGTCCAACGTGCAAGGCTGGAATGCTCTCAGAACTAACCTCATTCTCCGTGGGCTGCTTGTAGAAAACACTACTGCAAATATAAAAATCACTTGTCAACCCACAATCAGGCATTGCGTGGGTGGCTACCTAGGAGATCAGAGAAGCCCATGGTGTCAGGAGGGCCTGCTGACTTCTTAGGAGGCCCAGCTGGCTCTTCAAGAGGGGAATGAGTATGGGGGAAGGTGTGGCCGCAGGGACTGCAGTTCTGAGGGGTTCCTCTGCAGGGCTGGCCTGGGCAAGTCCAGGGAGAATGAACTGGAGCAGGGTCTTGAAGGAGGGCTAAGACTCAGGAGGCTCTAGGAGGAGGAAATTGCGCATGCGCATGTCGGTGCAAGCACCCCCCACCACCACCCTACCCCCGATAAAAAAAAGAACAAAACAAGAATGTGCAGGAGAATTCTGAAGTCAGAGCAATGGGGAGCAGAAACAAAGCAGTTTGGCTAGAGGGGAAGGTTCTGGAGCAAAGTAAGGAGAGAGAATGCTGGGCCAGGCGCGGTGGCGCATGCCTGTAATCCTAGCGGCTAGGGAGGCTGAGACAGGAGGATGGAGAGTTCAGAGCCAGCCTCAGCAATGGCGAGGTGCTAAGCAACTCAGTGAGACCCTGTCTCTAAATAAAATACAAAATAGGGCTGGGGGATATGGCTCAGTGGTCAAGTGCTCCTGAGTTCAACCCCCAGTACCCAAAAAATAAAAAGAAGAGACAATGCGGGAAGGGCCTCTGAGAGCCAGAATGCAGAAAACAGTGGCCCTTGCGCTGCCATAGTTGTTGGGGACAGGGTGAGATGAACTTTTTTTTTTAATATTTATTTATTTACTTTAGTTGTACACAATGCAATGCATTTATGTTTACGTGGTGCTGAGGATCGAACCCGGGCCGCGCACGTGCAAGGTGAGAGCTCTGCCGCTGAGCCACAACCCCAGTCCCCCCCAAGATGAACTTTGCATAGGGAAATGGGCGCCTGCAGGATGGGCTGGGGGAGGGAGGTGGTTGGGGATTTGGGGGAGAGAAATCCCTGGGGTGGGTTGCAGCAAGGTGAGGAGAGGAAGGCAGAGGGGGCAAGAGGCTCAGGAGAGTCTGCAGAAGCCTGGAACCATCTGTAGCCTTATAAAGCTCCCCAGGGAATGTTGCCGCAGTGGCTGTGGGTTTTACAGGTCTTTGAGATTTGCCTTCAATTGCTGCCACTTGGCACCCTGGGTGTGGGGTCTCATAAATTCATGGGAGAGGTTGCACCGTGTCTACAGCAGGCAGCTTTGGGTGCCCTCAGTGTTGTCATTATGAAGGTCACTGGAATTGTATAGAAATATAATCTCGGAGCACCAGAAAGAGCTGGAGGACAGAGTGGCCTCTACTCCCCTGGCACTGGTGGCCAGTGCTTCTCTGGCCTCTAAGACATTGCTCTCCTTTTTTCGCCATCTCCCTTCTTCCTTCTTTCTTTCTTGACTTAAGAACCCAAAGCTTCAAGGCCTGGCTTTGATCTTACTAGCTGTGTGACTGACCGTGGTCATCTGGGAGTCCCCTGAACCCTGGAAGTTTCCTGCACTGAGGGAGAGAAATCAGAAGGTCAAAGGGACATTACCAGTACATGAAGGGGCTGCAAACACTCTCCACAGACTTCCCTGGTTTCAACCCCACCACTGACATTGACCCTTCACCCCCTGTACACTTGTGCCTGCCTCAGAGGGGTCAGGCTCTGGTGAAAGTTCAAGGTGAAAGGTCATAATAGTCAAGTTCCCGCTGCTTTCCTGCAGTAAACAAGATTCTCTAGTGTCCCCTCTGAGGCTCAGAGACATGTGACAGTCCATGCAGAGGCGATTTCTGGGTCTGGTGGGAGGGGCACTGGGGGATTTGCATCTTTCTAAAGGAGTTAATTGTAGCAGATGTTCCAGAGTTTCAGACTCAGCAAAGTCCCTCCTGGTCCTACTGCTGTCCTTGCAGCCGGCCACTTCCAGGCTTGGCCATCTGTCCCTGTGTTGAAGAATTTGCACTGTGAATCCCTCCATAGCCAGGGAGGTTGTTAAAAGCTACTGTCTTGGGCTGCACTGCCACTGTCCTGAGGACCCAGATTTTCCTCTGGAGGAGGGTGCTTCTGGGGGTCAGATCTGTGGGACTGCATCCCCCTCCAGTCCCACTTTGTTCCTCTTAGAATAAGCCTCTGTTTCCAGTAACCAGGTTTGATGGCTGTGGCAGAGGGGAGGACATGGAACTTTCGGTTCAGGAAATTCACAGCAATGTCTCTGTAGGGAAGAGAGAAGAAAGCTGAAGAGGAGATTGACATGTCCTACAGAGCTGGAAGGGAATGGAGAACTCACCTCTGTGTGGACACCTACCCCCAACCTCAACTCCTACAGACTCCGTGGTTTGATATTCTTATCTACCAAAGGAGCAGTATTTGCATTCGTTTCTTTCCCCATATTGATAATCAGGGACTTTTTTTTTTTTTTTTTTTGTACCAGGGATTGAACTCAGGGGCGTTTAACCACTGAGCCACATCCCCAGCCCTTTTTTTTTTTTTTTTTTTTTTTTTTTTTTTTTTTTTTTTTTTTTGGTACTGAGGATTGAACTCAGGGGCACTTAACCACTGGGCCACATCTCCAGCCCTTTTTTGTATTTTATTAGAGACAGGGTCTCACTGAGTTGCTAAGTGCCTCGCCTTTGCTGAGGCTGGCTTTGAACTCGTGATCCTCCTGCCTCAGCCTCTCAGGTGCTGGGATTACAGGCATGTGCCACCACGCCCGGCCCCAGCCCATTTTTGTATTTTATTTAGAGACAGGGTCTCTCTGAGTTGTTTAGGGCCTTGCTAAGTTGCTGAGGCTGGCTTTGAACTCAAGATCCTCCTGCCTCAGTCTCCTGAGCTGCTGATAATCAGAGACATTTTCTTAGTTTTGGATCAACCAGAGATCATCAGTGTCTGCAGGGTGGTCACACAGCCCCCCACCTTGGTTACTCTGGGAAGTGCTCTGGATGTGCCCCTTAGGTTAGATTTTCTGAAGTGGCAGAAGAGGACACTGTCCTCTTCTTAGACTCAGAAGTCTGGGACACGATAATCCTATAATTTCACAGATGGGGAAACAGAGGCACCAAGAAAGTCCCAGCCAACTGGGACCAAAACCCAGGTCTCAGGGACCCAGAGAGTGACCTCCTATGTCTGGGAGTCAGCCTGAGCGCTACCAACGGGTGTGGGCGACGCTGTCTCTCACTTTCTGGATGCAAAAGAAATCTCAGGCAGTGCTTTGGCCCCCATCTGCCCACAGATTTTGGCTCCAGGGCAGCCTCTGACAGTGGAGCCGCGGGTCCCAGAGTTCCAGTCTCTGGTCGCTGAGAGCGCAGGCACTGCAGCCTCTGCAGCCTCGCAGCCTCTAAGCTCCCCTGGGCTGTCGCCATGGCTTTCCGGCCGCGAGTCTCCGGGCCCCACTGGCTGCCACAACCCTCAGCGAGGCGCTAGCGCCCTCTGCCGGCCGATGTCAGGATGACAGTCCCATCGCGCCTCGCTTGCAAGTGAGCACCCAGACATCAGCGCCAAGCTCCCTGGCGTTCTGCTCCAGTAAGGAGCCATCCAAACCGCAGCACCGCCTTGCCACTTTTTCAGTTGCTTTACCCTGGGAAAGCTAATTGACCTCAGAGCCCTACTTGTGTGGTGCCTACTTTCTGGGCTCGGTGTAAGGATTACATAGAATAACCTGGGAAAGGCACCTGGCACACCATAGGTGATTTTAAGGGTAGCTCTTATTATTAATATCCACCTCAGGTGGTGGTGGCTCGGAGAGGTGAGTTCTGAGAGGCGTCCTAACGAAGAAGGTAAAGTGATAACCTCAGCAGCTGGCCGGTTACTGATGTCTGTGGGAGCTGTCAGGAAGTCATGGTTGTTTTGTTGGAAACTGGTCCATTTTAGTTGTCTTCTATTTACTTCATTAGAAATGCATCCTTTTATTTATTGCCTATCCTAAAGATTTGAGAGGCCAGGAGAATGCAGGACCCCAAGGGGGCAGGAGACCAGAGGATCTGCTTCTGGGAGGGTTTGAGGATTCTTTTGCTGATTATTTGGATTTGGCTTTTAACAGGTCATAATGAAACCGAGTTTTGAGATGAGACTAGCTGCCCAGCTCCACCAATTTCCTCTGAGTTGTGGGGCAAATTTTGAAGAACAAAATCCACAGACAATCACGGAAGGGAAGAGTAAACGGAGCAGGATTTATTTAAGTGAGAAGAGATAGAACTCACGCCATGCGGGAGGGGGCTTGTCAGCAGAAAACCCCATTTTGTGTGCCAGCTTAGGAGTTTATATGTGGTTCTGGGTAGAGTATGGAGCAAAATGTATGTTAAACAGGCGCTGAAAAAGTACCAAGGCTATAGTCTTCCTTTCCATCTGGGTTCACCTCCATTTTATTTTCCACCTCTGAGACAAAGGATTTGGCAGGAGGTGATCCCACTGGAGAGCCTCAAGGTCTTTTACATCTGAAATAGGCCTTGTCGGTGCTCATTAATATGTCTACCAGTTAGACTCCAGGTGTGGCTGAATGGGGCCCATTATCCTGACTGCCTGGTCATTTTACTATCTTTTCTTTTTTCATCCTCATTCAGTAAGGCAATGTTGGCCAGGCACCGTGGCGCACGCCTGTAACCCCAGCACTTGGGAGGCTGAGGCCGGAGGATCACAAGTTCAAAGCCAGCATCAGCAATGGTGAGGCACTTAGCAACTTCGTGAGACCCTGTCTCTATAAAATACACACACAAAGAAAGGTCTGGGGATGTGGCCCAGTGGTCGAGTGCCCCTGAGTTCAATCCTCGGTACCAAAAAAAAAAAAAAAAAAAAAAAAGGCAATGTCACCAAAGAAAAGTGAAAGGTTTTGTTGTTGTGGTTTGTTTGTTTTTCCCCTGTGGAGGGCCAAGAGGGTGTGGTCTGGGACCCCAGGGGAGAATGAGGAGTAAGTAAGGGGGTGCTGGTAGTGTCCTGGACTTAGGGATCAGATCTGGGAAAGGCGTCTGCAGAAAGGGCTGGTAAATGGACAGTGAGAAGGACCAGTGAAGACAAACCAGCCAGTGACCGTGACTGAGACTGCTCATGGCCTATGCCCAGCGTCCTACCATTAGATCACCCAATCTGTCCCCAGGATAGGGCATTCTGCTCTGGTCCCATCACAGCCTACCCACGAAGTTACAGGACACCTAGAGCCCAATAAAAGGGCTAGCTCCTGGACACCCAGGAAGGCACGAAGAGGAAGTCCTTCACTTGTACTTGGGAGGAGGGCTCCCTCAGGGGACCCAGAGGCTGTTAATGCCCACCTCATTCAAATCCTCCTAGCTGGGCATGGGTGGCACATGCCTATAATCCCAGCGGCTCAGGAGGCTGAGACAGGAGGATCTCAAGTTCAAAGCCAGCCTCAGCAAAAGCAAGGCACTAAGCAACTCAGTGAGACCCTGTCTCTAAATAAAATACAAAATAGGGCTGGGGATGTGACTCAGTGGTTCTGTGCCTCTGAGTTCAATCCCTGGTACCAAAACAAACCAACAAATCCTCCAGAGTGTTCTTGGCAAGATCTGAGTCCCTGGGAGGAAGGAGCCCCACCACAGATCTGAAAGGCTCAGCAAGCAGCCCCACCCCAGGGGATTCTGGGAGAATAGGGAGGGGGAAAGAGGGAGAGAGAAGGGCAGAGGGGAGAGGAAAAGAAGGAGAGAGAAAAGCGGGGGGAGGGGGGGATTGAGAATGTCCTGATTTGTATCTCCTTGCTTATTCTTTATATGGGTGGGCAGTTGGGCCACATCAAAATGGCCTTCCTGCCACTTCTCTGCAGTCATCTGCACTGCTGGCCCAGGAAAGACTTTCCTACAGAGAAGAAAAGGCGAATGGCAAAAGACACTGCGGAGGGAAGGAAGTACAGACCTGCTGCCCTGGGCATTAATATGATTTAGGAGATATGCAGGTCACCCCCTCATGACTGAGAGCCATCCTGGAATGAAGCTATGTGGCTATTTCTAAGCAAAACTGTCTGATGAGATGAAATAGCTCAACTCCTGACCATTAAGTCACGAAGGCCATGGCTGTCGTAAATCTCCATCTTTCCGGCCCTCTAGACCTACATGGAGTGTAGCCCAGACAGTGCCAGTTACTTAGGTGGGAATAGGCTCATCCCTGCTGTTGGTGGCCCAGAGGACCAGGCACTGAGGACCAGGCAGGTGTCAGTGCCAAGGCTGAGGGCACTTGAATCCACCCTGCATATATATTGTTTCTTTGGGGTGATCTAGAATTCTGATCTCTACTGGCTCAAATCCTCCACAACTCCCATCAGATAAGCTGGCCCTGCCACTTACTTATCTGATTACTGCAGGGAGAGAAGTTCATTTTCTAGAATTTTCATTTCCTCATATTAGAAAACATGAGCAATTATATCTCCCTGGCAAAGTTGCTTGTGAGGGTAGAATGAAATTGTCATAGAGTGCATCCTGATGTTCTTTTCTTATAAGGCTTGGCTCAAATTCTGTCCCCTCTTCCTGGGATGCCTTTCGTCTATTGTCTCCCCCCACTGAGACATACCCATTGCCAAGGTCTCCCTTCTCCCCACGGGGTCCTCCTGACTCACTGCAGCACAATTGATCTCCTACCCCTTGATATGACTGCACACAGGACCCTTGGCATGGTGGCTTCCTGATTTAGAGGCAAGGAGTCTCTACAAAGCAGAAAACGGCTGTTGGCTTTGCACTTGAGGAACTAGGAAAGGAAGATAGAGGTAGAGAAGGTAGTGGTTGGGGCATTCCAGGCTGAGGGACATGGGATTTAGGGGAGACTGTGTTCATGGAGTTGAGGATATAACTTCTCTCTGGCCTGCAGGTAGGAAATTCCTGTCTGGTCCTGCTCTCTGGGACACTAGACCTGTAATTCCACTGCTGGCCACCAGGTAGTCCTCAGTGTTCCCAGGGCAGTTACAATGAGAAGAGCCCAAGAAATAAAAGGTGACATTTGTTCCAGCATTCAGCACTTGGTTAAACCCATGTTAATAAGGTTAAAACTGCACTGGTGGCACACACCTGTAATCCCAGTGACTTGAGAGGCTGAGGCAGGAGGATCTCAAGTTCAGAGCCAGCCTCAGCAAATTTTTTTTTAAAAAATATTTATTTATTTGCTTTTGTTGTACACAATGCAATGCATTTATGTTTACGTGGTGCTGAGGATCGAACCTGGGCTGCGCACGTGCTAGGCGAGCACTCTACCGCTGAGCCACAACCCCAGCCCAGCAAATTTTTTAAAAAAATATATATTTTTTAATTGTTCATGGACCTGGGGCTGGGGTTGTAGCTCAGCAGTTGAGCACTTGCCTCGCATGCACGAGTCACTGGGTTCGATCCTCAGCACCACATAAAAAAATAAATAAATAAAACAAATATGTTGTGTCCATCTACAACTAAAAAAAAAAAAAAAAAGAAAGAAAGAAATGTTCATGGACCTTTACTTTATTTATTAATTTATTTGTATGTGGAGCTGAGAATCAAACCCAGTATCTCACACATGTGAGGCAAGCGCTCTACCACTGACCCACGAACCCAGCCCCAGCCCCAGCCTCAGCAATTTAATTAGACCCTGAGCAACTTAGTGAGACCCTGTCTTAAAATAAAACATAAAAAGATCTGGGGATGTGGCTCAGTGGTTAATCACCTCTGGTTCAATCCCTGGTACCAAAACAAAACAAAAAACCACTACAGCTCTTGTTGCTCTGGCCCTGCTGCACCTTGCAATGATATTCGTGGATGGGTCCCAAGAACCCACGTAGGGGACCTTGCAGGAGATGACTCTGTTGCTGGCTGTTCCTGCAGTCTTCTGCAGCCAGCAAAGCCAGCTGCCATACAAATGAGTGTGAGGGACATTACTTGAATCTGCCCTCTTTTTAAAAAAGCGTAATTATTCACAGACTTTGGTTCTTTGTAATATGATATTTGGGATTTACTTCATAGTGCTGCGTGGTGACCCTGTAGTTGAGAAATACTGAGACAGACATATGAGGAAGGTTGCCCTCCTGGGACAAGCACAAAGTCCAGCCAAGAGGCTGTCACTGCCTCCGAGAGACAACGGTGGTTAAAAGCTTGACTTCAGAGCCAGATTCTTTGTGACCAAATCTTCTCTCTGCCATTTACTACGTCTGATACCTTAAGCAAATTACTTCTCAGTATCTCAGTCTCTTCATCTGTAAAATGGGAGCAATAATAGTCCTGTCTCATGGGAAGGGTTTGATGAGTGAATATATGTTGAGGGCTGAGTCCAGGCCTGGCATGTGGTGAGGGCCACATGAGCATTAACTCTCATTATTACTAGAAAAGACACCACCCTACTCATTGTTCACTTGCATCAAATGCTAGTTTCAGAGAATTGATCTTCTATGATCAGAAAGGAAGAGTTAAGTGAGAAGGGACCTCTCATCCAAGCAGACAGGCTTGGCTTCACGGGTGGGTGATCTACACAGTCACCCAGGGTTCTGAGCTCAGAAAGGTGCTCAGTTTAATGCCCTGCTGTCGTATTCTCAATCATTTATGAAGGGACCCCAAATTTTCATTTTAGACCATGCCTGCAAATAATGGAGCAGGTTTCACCAGAAGATTGGTCTGGCTTCAGAGGGCCCCTCCTTTCTCACCTCCACTCCCTCCTCCCATCACAGGCAGATGCTCCACCTGGGGGGATTTGCCTCAGACTGGGCCTTCCCCCCTACCCCCTCCAGCCTTCTAATGAAGAATTTCAAGCATATGGCCGTGTGGAAAGAATTACAGCAAGCATCCATATACCTGCCACCTGGATGCCACCAGTAGTGACGTTGACCTTCCTCATCTAATTGTATTATCCATGGAGGGACTTTTGCCATCTTATTCATGCTTTCCTTGGACCCTGTCCTCAGCTGTCTCTTGACAGCTCTTGAGCTCCCGGCCCCTCTGTCTGAACAAGAATGGCGTCCGAGGCTCTGGGTCTCCGACGGTGGCCTGTGAGGATGGCGAAATGAAAGAGAAGGCTGTTGAAGATTCTGGAGAACCCACTGGGAAAAGGCTGGGGCCAGAGCTCCACCAGGCCTGTGCAATGCAGGGCAGAACAGATGAGGAAAGAAACAGTCATTTGTTCTAGAAGAGCAAAGAAACATTCATTCTGGAGTTTGAGCCTGAGGGTGCTGCTTTTGGTTATAGTTCTCTTGGTTCTTTGTGTAGTTTCTTAACATTGTCTTTCAGGCATTTCTCACAGATGTGGACTGTGGGCAGCCTCAGCAGCCCTGGGAGGCCACCGTAGAGCAGATTCTTCTCTCCACTCCACAACTGAGGAAACTGAGCCTCAGAGATTCCTTCAATGACCTGCCCAAGAGCCCAGGGCTAAAAGTGCTAGACCAGGCCCAGGTTCTCAGACCCCCAAGACCAGGCCTCTTTCTTTTGATCCTGTGAAGTGTGTGTGTATGTTGGAGGGCTGGTAACTCCCCTGTGGTAACTTGGGGAGAAACAAAACCCCAAATCCAAAACGTTCTCTCTCCAGGAAAAAGAGGGAGTCTGGGCTGCAATCTACCTGGGATGTGTGGTTGGGCCACTAGTGATCACGTTTCAAAGGGTGAGGACCCATTTCTCTACTTTCCTTGCTTGGGCCCAGAGCTCAGAACTATGTGGGCTTCTCCCCACCTCTCCCAGCATCCCTGCCCCCTCCCAACTGCCACAGGCAGGTGACACCTGTATTATTGCTAAGGGTTAAAAAGCCCCTGAATCAATAAAACCCATTAATGAGTGTTGGTACCTCGAAGGCTACAGATAAATCCCCTCTCCTCAGTGAGTTCAGCCCCATAAAACAGCGCTCCCCTTTCCATCCTAGAATTCATTTGATGGAAAATGTAGAGAAATTTTAAAAAGGTGACTTACTAATTGCCTGTAAAATAAAAGGCAGATGGAAGCTTTATTACAGTTGAAGGAAGTCAGGAATATTAAGGTAAAATGTCAAATAACAATTGATTTTCTTCAGACATAAAGGGACGATTTATGGCTTCCTAGTTACTACAAACGAGAAATTATTTGAAGTTCTAAAAAGTATGAGGAGAAATAAAGATTAAATAGAAGATGAAATCATAGAGATTCCTCTCTGAGTGACTTCAATGCCCCTGGGGGCTAGAATTCATGTGGCCAGGGTCCAGCCAGCTGGGGCTTGGATTGGCGTTTCAAGGCCCAGGGACGGGGCATTTTAAGGGGTGCAGCAAGGGATACTTGCTCTGTGCTTAAGGAATTGGGAAAGGGAGGTGGGGTAGGAAAGGGGGTAGTGTTTGGGGGCAATTTCAGACTGAGAGAGAGGATTAGGGGAGATGGGATTTTTTTTTTTTTTTTAGCACCAGGGATTGAACTCAGAGGCACTTGACCACTGTCACATCCCCAGCCCTATTTTGTATTTTATTTAGAGATAGGGTCTCACTGAGTTGCTTAGTGCCTTGACATTGCTGAGGCTGGCTTTGAACTCTCATGATCCTCCTGCCTCAGCCTCCCAAGCTGCTGGAATTACAGGCTCGTGCCACTGCACCCAGCTGGAGATGGGACATAGCTCCCACCCACCCGCCACCATTAGCAGATAGTGGAGATCTAGACAAGGGAAGGAGTTGGCTTCCCTGGGACCACAATTATGTTCTTCCAGTTAGGTAGGGTGCCATTTTGCCAGTTCCTGGATAGCAATGGCCATGCATCTACCCCTCCAAGTCACAGCACTACCCAAGGCCCTGTGGCAGCTTTGTCTGGTCTGGGTCAACCTGTTCTCTACATTGAAAGTCAAACAGGAGAGAGAGAAGGACTCACTTCCTGGCTGCCAGATGATGTGCTCTGGCTTATTTTAGCCTGGGGTCCCCCAGAAGCTGACCCGTGAAGGAGATTCAAGCGCAAATTGTTAATTTTACAGATGTTCCCAAAATCCACTAGGGGTGTGGGGAAGTAAGGCAGGGAGGGAAGGTTCACCCCTGTAGGGGACAGGAGTGTAATTTTGCTGGGAAACTTGGGGAGCCAGTTTGAAATTCATGCCTCAGACCTATTCCACCTGAAGGCTGTTGACTGAGGCTGCGGAGGAGGGGGAGGCACGAGTTCTCTGGCACTTTTAGGGGCAGCAGGAAGTCAGAAGCTGGGGCCTTGTGGCTCCAGGATGGTGGGGCCCTGGGAGGGGTGGGCAGGGCACCCACAGCATCTACTTCTGTGCCATGTGTATATATGCTACACCTCTAATTTCCATCACATGCTTATCTGACCCACCCCCAACTTTATGGAAGAGAGGGCTGGGGCCTGGAGAGGTCAAATCATGTTCTCACAGCTAGGGGTTGGGGAAAGCTAGGAATCCTAGGAACCCAACCCAGGGTGTTCTGATTTCAGAGCTGAAGGGCAAAAATCACACTGGGGACGGCCGTGCAGCCAAGGGATTTATTCACTGGCCTTTATGGCTGGTTAAGGGTAGAAAAGGAACAGGGAGAGGGGAACCAGAGAGAGGGAAGTGTGCAAGCTCTGGTGGGAGAAAGGAGTCAGGGAGAGGGGAGTGTGCAAGCTCAGGAAGTGTGCAAGCTCTGAATGGAAGGTGGGAGTCTGGTTGCACCAGTTGTGTTCTCTGGAGCTATCGGTGGGGCAGCTGCCGTCGGGCTGGAGACGGTGGGTAAGTGTGCAGTGGCTGCCTCTTCTCTGTTGTCTTCTGTCTTGTTGTCTCTCTCTCTCTCGTTGTCTCCCTGCCCCCAATGGACAGGAGCCCTTTTTTTTTTTTTTTTTTTTTTTTACCGGGGATTGAACTCAGGGGCACTCGACCACTGGGCCACATCCCCAGCCCTTATTTTGTATTTTATCAGAGACAGGGTCTCACTGAGTTGCTAAGTGCCTCGCCACGGCTGAGGCTGGCTTTGAACTTGCAATCCTCCTGCCTCAGCCTCCCAAGTGCTGGGATTACAGGCGTGTGCCCGGCAACAGGAGCCCTTTTATACCCCCCTGGATCATTAGGTTGTCCATTAAAACCATTGTTGGTAAAGCATATTGGCTCCTGTCCAGGGAATAGAGCAACCTTTAATCCTATTGGCTCCTGCCTGGGGAAAGGGAAACAAGCTTGCTTTCTGCCTGGGGGAAGGGAAACAATGTTACTTTGCTCAGGGCACGCAAACTTACAGGAGCAGGAGGGGTAGCCCATCTATCATTCCCCCCTTTTTATTTTCTTAGGAAGTGGGACATCATGTATCGGTCTGGCTACTTCCTGCTGAAAGGGGGCAACGTGGGGTGTTATGGGGGATATGACAAGACAGGTAGGGAGGCTTAAAGGCAGCATCTTCAGCAAGACAGTGTTTATGTGGAGAGGGGTGTTGGAGAATAAGCCCCCAGCCAGGCCAGTGGCCAGGCACTGAGAAGGGCTGGACCCCGGCCACTGCCAGCCTCTTTCCAAGCTTCTACCTCCTTCCCCCCCCCCCTCCATTTGAGTCTGTTCCCCAGGTATTCCCCGTGAGGGCTGTGTGTACCACATCTCTGACCCTGGGTGCCCAGGAATGGAGAGAGGAATTGGCACAGTGGAAAAGCCCCCACAGCAGAGATGAGAAGTGGGAGGTTCCTGAGGCTTCTGAGGTGATGGTGTGTGTGGCTGACACCCACGGAGAGAGGCTGCAGGGAAAATGCCCAGGATTTTCCTTAGTTGTTCAGGTTGAGAAAAGTCTTTGAGGTGTGTGTGTGTGTGTGTGTGTGTGTGTGTGTGTGTGTAGGTGGGGGAGTAGTGAAAACCCCTTGCAGATGAGGAGGGCTTCCTGGCCTAAAACTGAGGTGGGTCAGGTTACAGAAAACTGCAGGGGTCTGGGGGACCAAGGAAACCCCCATGCAGCCCAGCACTAGAGGGTAATAAAGTTGCCAACCAGGTAAAGGCAGGCAGGGGCAATGGCCTTGAAATCTCTGGACAGGAGGAACCACCTGATGCCAGGGGTGACCTGAGGGGATCCTCAGGGTTGAGATCCCTCTCTCACACTGTGCACTGCCAGGTGTAATTCCTATGACAAAGCTTCTCTCTCCAACACACTGTATTAGTTTCCTATTGCTGCTGTAACAAATGACTACAAATTGGCTTAAAACAACACATTTAATATCTTAGGACTCTGGAGGTAAGGAGTTCTAAAAGTAAGGTGTCAGCAGGCTACTCCTTCTAGAAGATCTAAGGGAGAATCTGTTTCCTTGCCTTTTCCAGATTCCAGAGGCTGCCTCGTTCCTTGGCTTGTGGCCTCATATCATGCTGGCCTCTGCTTCCACCATCATGTCCCCTTCTCCAACTCTCTTGCCTCCCTCTGTCCTTAAGAATCCTTTGGATTATTTTGGACCCATCCAGAGAGCCCAGAATAATCTCCACATCATTTTGTTTTGTTTTGTTTTTTGGTTTTTTTCTTCTTTTTTTTGGTACTGGGGATTGAACTCAGGGGCACTCAACCACTGGGCCACATCCCCAGCCCTTTTTTGTATTTTATTAGAGACAGGGTCTCGCTGAGTTGCTAAGTGCCTCATCATTGCTGAGGCTGGCTTTGAACTCACAATCCTCCTGCCTCAGCCTCCCAAGTGCTGGGATTATAGGCATGTGCCACTGCACCCGGCTCTTGAGGAAGAACATTTTGATATTAGGCAATCTCTACATCTTAATATTCTTAATTTAATCATACCTGGAGGGTCCCTTTAGCCATATAAGGTTAATGGGTTGATTGAGGGATTAGGATGTGGGCATCTTTTTTTTTTTGTACTGGGGATCGAACTCAGTGTCACTCAACCACTGAGCCACATCCCCAGTCCTATTTTGTAGTTTATTTAGAGACAGGACCTCACTGAGTTTCTCAGTGCCTTGCTGTTGCTGAGGCTGGCTTTGAATTCACAATTCTCCTGCCTCAGCCTCCCAAGCTGCTGGGATTACAGGTGTGTGCCACCGCGCCCACCCAGTTAGGATGTGGGCATCTTTTAGGGGTGGGAATAAGGATTTAGGGTTTTTATCTTACATCAGCCTTGGCAATCTGTGACATCAAGTAAGACATGTCCCCTCTCTGAGCCTTGGTTTCTCCACCTGTGCAATGAGTTTGTTCTTTCCAATGTCATCACTCTGATTTTTTTCAGTGGGAGAGTATCTTGGGGTGGGGGCGTGCAGGTTATTATCCACTTCAGGGCCTCCCAAAGTCCCCCAGTGTGGTGTGCAGGGTACTGTGTGTGTGTGTGTGTGTGTGTGTGTGTGTGTGTGTGTGTTAATCTTCTACATTTTGGATGTGATCCTAATCTAATAAATGCTTAGGAAATTTCTATAGAACAGATTAATTTATACTAGAAAAAAATATAATTGGTTGATGTTAAGGCTACTGCCCTGACAAATCTTCCTTGGCCATATATCTGAGAAAGTAAAAGACCTGATCTAGTTGCACATAAATATGCCATCTCCCCCGCAGGCCCGGGCGAAGCGCTCCAGGGGGGTTTCCCTGGGTGATTTATTCTTCATTAATAAGCTCTATGCTATATTAGGATCAGATTTATGACTCTGCCTCTGTAATATTTCTGACATTTCATTCGAAAAGAATTCCAAATGAAATCTTGAAATTTTGCCACATTTTCCTGCTGCGGCTTGGGCACTGTGTGCTCAAGGGGAGCCAGTGGAACGAAGTGGCCTGAGAAACAGGGACACAGGGTGTTTCTCATGGAAAGCAGCAGTCAGTGTGGCTTTGGGAGGACCTGGCTAGGCTTGCAACAGCTTGAGAGGCAAGCAGTTCAGGCGAGAAGGTTCCAGGCCACAGCCACAGCAACACAGGCAATACCTGCAACATTTTATTAATGGCTGACCATTGCACCAGGGATAGTGACTCATTCATTCATTCAACAATTTTTTTTTTTTTTTTGTACCAGAGATTGAACCCAGGGGTGCTTAACCACTGAGCCACATCCTCAGCCTTTTTTTTTTTTTTTTTTTTTTTTTTTTTTTTTGTGGTACCGGGGATTGAACTCAGGGGCGCTTGACCACTGGGTCACATCCCCCGACCTTTTTGTATTTTATTTAGAGACAGGGTCTCACTGAGTTGCTAAGTGCTTCCCCATTGCTGAGGCTGGCTTTGAACTCGCGATCCTCCTGCCTCAGCCTCCCAAAGTGCTGGGATTACAGGCGTGCGCCACCGCGCCCGGCTACATCCTCAGCCTTTTTTATTTTTTATTTTGAGACAGGGTCTCACTGTGTTGCTTAGGGCCTTGCTAAGTTGCTAACACTGGCCTCAAACTTGCAATCCTCCTGTCTCAGCCTCCCAAGTAGCTGGGATTACAGGCATGTGCCACAGCACCCAGCTCATTCAACAGATGTTTTTGGAACACTTACTATGTACTCATTGGTGCTTGGGATATAGCAAAGAACATAAGGGAAGCACAGACAAAGATCTCAGTGTTCGAGTAGATGATGTGTAGTGCAGGTGAGGGGTGTCCAACAATAAAGCATGAAAACCATAAATAAGGAAAATATATAGTATCTTCATTGATGTTGAGGGTTATGGCAAAGAAATAATGGAAAAAGCTAAACAAAACAAAACAGCAATGACAACAAATACCAGGTAAACAGATCCAAGGGTACACAGGTGGGTAAAATGCAACATTAACCAAGGAAGCACGTCAATGCCCCTGCTCAGGGAGGAAGTGTTACTGTCCCCATTTTTGTGTGTGTGTGTGTGCCAGGAATTGAACTCAGGGTTACTTGACCACTGAGGTCACATCCCCCGACCTTTTTGTATTTTATTTAGAGACAGGGTCTCACTGAGTTGCTAAGTGCCTTCCCCATTGCTGAGGCTGGCTTTGAACTCACACCATCCTCCTGCCTCAGCCTCCCAAAGTGCTGGGATTACAGGCTTGTGCGCCACCGCGCCCGGCTACATCCTCAGCCTTTTTTATTTTTTATTTTGAGACAGGGTCTCACTGTGTTGCTTAGGGCCTTGCTAAGTTGCTAACACTGGCCTCAAACTTGCAATCCTCCTGTCTCAGCCTCCAAGTAGCTGGGATTACAGGCATGTGCCACAGCACCCAGCTCATTCAACAGATGTTTTTGGAACACTTACTATGTACTCATTGGTGCTTGGGATATAGCAAAGAACATAAGGGAAGCACAGACAAAGATCTCAGTGTTCGAGTAGATGATGTGTAGTGCAGGTGAGGGGTGTCCAACAATAAAGCATGAAAACCATAAATAAGGAAAATATATAGTATCTTCATTGATGTTGAGGGTTATGGCAAAGAAATAATGGAAAAAGCTAAACAAAACAAAACAGCAATGACAACAAATACCAGGTAAACAGATCCAAGGGTACACAGGTGGGTAAAATGCAACATTAACCAAGGAAGCACGTCAATGCCCTGCTCAGGGAGGAAGTGTTACTGTCCCCATTTTTGTGTGTGTGTGTGTGCCAGGAATTGAAACTCAGGGTTACTTGACCACTGAGCCACATCCCCAGCTCTATTTTGTATTTTCTTTAGAGACAGGGTCTCACTGAGTTGCTTAGTGCCTCGCTTTTGCTGAGGCTGGCTTTGAACTCACCATCCTCCTGCCTTAGCCTCCTGAGCTGCTGGGATTACAGATGTGCACCACCATGCCTGGCTACTGTTCCCATTTTATAGACAAGTATTGAGGCTCAGCAAAGATAAGGAGCTGCATAATGACACAAAGGAACTTTTGCACAATGGGATGGATTATGAAGTGTGTCCCAGCCATTAGTCTCTGTTGTCCCCCTTGGTCACACCAGGATCACCGGGAGACCTTAAAAACAACTGTTGCCTGGGTCTCACCCTCAGAGGGTCCAATTCAGTTGATCTGGATGCAGCCTGGGACTTGGAGTCCTCCATGATTCTACTGTGCCACCAGGGCTAAGAACCATTGGCTTCAAGGCCAAGTTCAGGCAGTAAATGTGGAGATAGCCTCTTATTAATTCCAACATGGTCTCTCGGGACCTCTGTTTTCTCGCCTGTGAGACGTGGATAAAACTCTCTGTCCCGTGCTGTGAGAGAACCCCCTCCCTGACCCCACCCCCCACTGTCTATTGTCCCACCTGGCCCCAAACTGGCTGTGGTCATTTCACTCCCATGTCACAGCCTCTGAGGCCACTGCTTAGAGACAGAGTTCACACATGACAGATGGAGACAGACCCAAGTGACAAGAGTCTATGACTCTCCGCTTTAGAGCACCGTAGAGGAGGCCACCAGCCTCACCCACGCCTGGGTGCCTAACACTGAGGATCCAAAGGGGCCACGATGTGGGCCGCCAGGGGTGTTTGCAGTTTTCCCAGGGAACCCACTAGCCATGGGGAAGAGCCCAGAAGCTGACCCTATGTCACTTTGTAGTGAAAAATGCCCCTGGAAGTCGCAGTAGCCAGTGGTGACTTTTGCCTCTGCTCCCAGCTCTTAGGGTGGCAGGAGGGAGGGGGTCTGTCAGCTGCCCCTTTTCTGTGCATGGATTGCCAGTGGGCTTTGGCATGGAGGGATGACAGCACTCTTATCACCCCACCCCCCCATCCAGAAGCCATCAAATGTTAGTGTATCCATGAGGAGTGGGGACCAGAAAGGGGACAGCCAGAGGCTGTAACTACCTGGCTGAGCAATGGGTCCTAAATGAGGGCAGGGAGGCTTCCTGAAGGAGGAAGAAGGTAAAGGCTGAGGGGTGAGGCCAGGTATAGGGCCTAGGGGGTGTCAGGAAGGAAGTCCGGGCAGAGGATGCCTGTGTCCCTCCCCGTGTCCTCTCTGGAGGAAAGCAGCACAAATCCCAGCAGGGCGGAGGAGGGGTCTGGAGGGGAGTCCAGCTAGGTGGCCTGGAAAGGCAGGGACATGCAGGAAGTGCCAGGAGGGAGAGTGGTTCCAGGCTGTGGTGGGCTTTGACACCAGGCCTTGGCACTTGGACTTGGGGAATGGGAGCCACAGTAGCTTCCTAAGCAAGGGGAAGGCAGGGTGAGAGTCCGGCTAGGGACGGTGGCAGGTGCCCAGAGATGCAACTGGTTACAGGGTTGGGGGTGCAGATGCTTCTGTTTGCTTGCTTTGAGACTTGGGACAGTCATGGTTGCCTGAGCCCCAGATTCATGCTTATTTGTTTCAGAAGATGCTGCGGGATAATTGGGGGAAAATCAATAAGGCAAGAACAAGAAAAGTGCTTTGAAAACCATAAACTTCAGCGTGGGTTCTGTCATTGCTACTCTTTGAAGGACTTGCTGAGGGGGTGGGGACAAGTGTGAGGGAGGCCTCCATTAGGAGGCAAGCAGGTGAGAACCCAGTAGGCCAAGGACCCATGAGGACAAAAGGATGAATCAGAGAGAAATGCCAGAACCAGGGGACAGACCTTGTATGAGGATGAAGGTGAAAATCACAAATGATCAGACCTAGAGAAAGGGAGGTTGTCACTTACTGAGTCCTACTGGATGCCAGGAGGCATCCAGGTGGGAAAACAGAGGCACAGAGAGGTAACTTGCCTAAGGTCACCTAGTCAGTAAATAGATCCTGGATTTGAACCCAGGCAGCTTAACTCCAAAGTCTTTCTACTAAAGCCAAATTTCTCAAATTTGCCCAATTGTAAGAATCACTTACGGTTTATTACAAATATCTATTCCCAGGCCCCTCTCTCAGAGCATCTGGGTCAGTGGGTCTAGAGCCTTCTATCTCTACCTGTTGGATCCATTAGAGAAGCTTCATGTTCAGATCCAGTGGAAGTGATAGCTTGTCTCAGGCAGTGGTCAAACATAAGCACGTCTAGACATCAGAAAGAAGGACACTATTAGCCGGGCGCGGTGGCACATGCCTGTAATCCCAGCACTTTGGGAGGCTGAGGCAGGAGGATCACCAGTTCAAAGCCAGCCTCAGCAATGGCGAGGCACTTAGCAACTCAGTGAGACCCTGTCTCTAATAAAATACAAAAAAGGGCTGGGGATGTGGCCCAGTGATCGAGTGCCCCTGAGTTCAATCCCCAGTACCACAAAAAAAAAAAAAAAAAAAAAAAAAGAAGAAGGACACTATTGGTGTGAATCTGGATGTCTTCTGAAGGCTCAGGTGTTGAAGGATTGGTTGTCAGTGCAGCAATGTTCAAAGATCTGGCTTTTGGGAAATGATTGGACCATGAGGATTTGACCCCACCAGTAGATTAATCTATTAATGAATTCATAATTTGATGACATTATTGAAAAGTGATGGGGGAGAATCACTATGGACTGAAACCATGGGCCAAAATAAACCTTTTCTCTAAGATTTTTCCCCCCTTGGGCATTATGTCACAGCGATGAAAAACTGACCAACACAGAATATTGATACAAGAATTGGGGGCATCGCTGTATCTATATCTGACCAGGTGGTTCAGCAGCCTTTGGAATAGATTTGTGGGAGGGTTTGGAAAAGTCTGAAGATGCAGGCTAGAGAAACCTTGTATAGTAAGTGGAGCTTCATGGGCAATTCTGATGGGAGCTCGGAAGACCAGAATGTTGTAGGAATACAGACAGTAAAGACTGTGCTCATGAGTTTTCAAATGGGTGAGGACAATATTGGGAACTGGACTAGAGGCCATCTATGTTACATTCTGGCAAAGGACTCATTTACCTTTTGTCAGTATCCTGAGATTTTACATGATGTTGAATTTAAAGGTGATAGCTTAATTAATCCAGCAGAGGAAATTTTAAAGCTATATAGCATTCAGGTAGTGGCATGGGTATTTCTGGATACTCTCAGCCAATTTTACAGTGAGAGTCAGAAGCAAAAAGAAGAGTAGAAAGATTGGGAAATTTTGCAGTTTGGCCAGAAAAGTGTATGTAAAATTGGGGCTAAAGAAATTGTGGTTGCTGAGGAAATTAGCATCATTAAAAAGAAGCCAAGAAACCGGGCGTGGTGGCACACGCCTGTAATCCCCGCACTTGGGAGGCTGAGGCAGGAGGATCGTGAGTTCAAACCCAGCCTCAGCAATGGTGAGGCACTTAGCCACTCAGTGAGGCCCTGTCTCTAATAAAATACAAAAACGGGCTGGGGATGTGGCCCAGTGGTCGAGTGCCCCTGAGTTCAATCCCCAGTACCAAAAAAAAAAAAAAAAAAAAAGAAGAAGAAGAAGCCAAGAACTTCGCACCAGGACAATAGGAAAGATGCCTTGAGGGAGTCTCAGGAATTGGCCAGACCCCACTCCTGGTACCCATCTGTATTAGTCAGGGTTCTCTAGAGGACACACACACACACACAAAATACAATCAGATTATATAATCAGAAGCTGGATAGTCCCACAGCGGTGGTCTGCATCATGGAGAGCCAAAGGAACCAGAAGCTGTTCAATCCAGTAAACTGGAAACCTCAGAATAAGAAGGAACATCCAGGCATGGTGATGCACATCTGTAATCCCAGTGGCTCAGGAGGCTGAGGCAGGAGGATCACATGTTCAAAGTCAACCTCAGCAACTTAGTGAGATCCTGTCGCAAAAACAAACAAACAAACAAATAAAAAGTCTGGGGATGTGGCCCAGTGGTCGAGTGCCCCTGAGTTCAATCCCTGGTATTAAAAAAAAAGAAAAAAAGGGACCAACAATGCAGCCCCAATCTGAGGCTGAAGGCCTGGAAGCTCCCAAGGAATCGCTGTGTGAGTCCACATTGAAGGGCCAAAGAAGCTGGAGTCTGATGTCGATAGGCAGTGGCAGCAGCAAAAGTCACACCTGCTTAAGACTCCAGCTTACACCACTAGCAGGCTTCTTCCTCCTTTTGTTCCATCGGGCCCCCAGCCTATTGGGCAGTGCTACTCACATTCAGGTTGAGTCTCCCCTCTAAGTTTGCTGTTCCACATGTCAAAGGTCTCTGGATACACCCAAAAGTGTGCTTTACTAATCTCCTAGGTGTGTCTCAATCCAATCAAGTTGACAATCAAGGTTAAGAATCATAGATCCCAGGTGGGCGAAGTAGCACAGACCTGTAATCCCAGCAGCTCAGGAGGCTGAGGCAGGAGGATTGCAAGTTCAAAGCCAGCCTCAGCAAAAGTGAGGCACTAAGCAACTCAGTGAGACCCTGTCTCTAAACAAAATATAAAAAAGGGCTGGGGATGTGGTTCAGTGGTCAAGTGCCCCTGAGCTCAATCCCCAGTACCCGTCCCCCTACAAAAAAATCACAGATCCCAATAGCTAACATTTAATGAGAAATGACAGGGCCAGGCTCTAGGCTAAGCCACACACACAATGCTATCTAACCTTCACAACCTGTGAGGAGGTGTACTAGTCTCAGTTTACAGAGGAAGAAACTAGGATCCAGAGAAGTTGTATGACTTGCCCAAAATAACACAGGTTGGGGAAGCTGATATGTAACCCCTTTCTATCAGGATCTGAACCTCTTTACCATTCTACTCTCTCTCATCTCCTCAGAGGTGTTTGATGACGTTGGGCACTATCCAGCTGGCAAACAAGATTTTTCTGCATTGAGCAATCAGTGTCATTTAAAATGTATCCGGTACTGTGCATGGTGAAGAAGGTTCTCAAATATCGCCATCAGATATTTCCCCTCTCACTGTATACTGCCATTCAGTGTGTATTAGGAACCTGTCCCTTACTGGGTCCTAGTAGGGAGGATAAAGAAATCAGACCATTCCCTTGGGGACCTGAAAATGGGAGTCCTTTGTGTTTATTAAAAGAGGGTCTCAGGGGCTGGGGTTGTGGCTCAGCGGTAGAGCGCTCGCCTAGTACGTGCACGGCCCGGGTTCGATCCTCAGCACCACGTAAAAATAAAGATATTGTGTACAACTAAAACAAAGAAACAAACATTTAGAAAAAAAAAAGAGGGTCTCTGAACCTCAGCGTTATTGACATTTTGGATCAGATAATTCCTTGTTGTGGGGCTGTACTGTGCATTGTAGAAGTGTCACAGCATCCCTGGTGTCTGCTCACTAGATGCCAGTAATACCTTCCAGTTGTGACAACTATAAGCTGTTTCCAGACATTACCAAAGGCCCCCCAGAGAACCACTGCATTGAAGAAGAAAGAAAAAGAAAGGAAGGAACAAGACAAAGAAGAAAGAGAAACACTTCTTATCTTCTACTCATGGACTGAACTATACTTCTCTAAAAGAATGGATTCCATTTCCATAGTAATAGTTTTGTTTTGTTTTTAGCTGCTGCCGTTTTATTTCTTAATAAAGCACAGTACAGTTAATGCTGAAAGGATCTAGTTTTGTCAGCTGCCTAGAAAGTTCCAGAAGCTTCAACATCAGTGATGCTGCAACAGAGTTCTTCTCACCAACACTCCAGTACCCCCTTAAAAGTCTTATATTTTGGGGGGTTCTCAGCCAGGCTGTAACAGAATCATTTGTACCTAAGAAACACAAGTCTCCTGCCATTGAGATTCTACCCCTCTAGGTCCAGGGTAAGGCCCTGGCATCTGTGTGGTTTTAAAACTTCATGCATAAGTTAGGTGAGCATCCAAGTCTATAACACCTTAATTCTCTTGTTCCTTTTATGTCTTCTTGATCCTCCCTGGAAATTAGGTCCTGAACTCCGATGGGGTGCAGTTCTACAAATGACCACGAGACGTCGCTGTTCAACCACAGTTCTCATCAGGTGACCCTGCAAGGAGCCAGGTGCCTTCTGCAGAGAGAGTTGACCTTCACCAGTGGGCCAGGATGGTGGTGTCCTGGCTCCTTTTCAGGTGCAGGCTCTCTCTAGATGTAAATTTTCCTCACTCCCAATCTGCCCCTGCCCCTAAACGAAATATTTCTTTAAGCAGCCAAGAGCCAAGAGCTACCATTGAACCATTACAAGTTACTATTGTGTTTGGAACCACAGCAGGCAGAATTACTGCAGTTGAAAGGAATTTTGGAGCATCTGGCACAGTGGGTTTCAAACTTTAAAAAAAAAAAATGGTGTGATCTTGGACAAGTTACCTAACCTCTGAGCCTCAATTTCTTCATATGTAAAATGGGTCAAGAATGCCTTGCTCCTACAGTTGTTACAAGGAGAGTGAACAAACGCGTGCGTGTCTAGCACATGGCCATGGTGCTCACAAACAGAAGCGTTTCTTCTTATTCCAGTTTTGCATTCGATTAAACACAAGTACAGTGGCTTGTCCAAAGTCACATGGGGAGATGGTGCTGGCTCTGGAGCCCCATCTTGAGATTCTGGGCCTCCGTCTACTGCAGTTTTCCACCCTCTGGTTTTCCCTATAGGGGAAAATCCAAAACCCAGAAGATCCAACAGACAACAGGAAACGATGACCTTTTTTTTTTTTGGTACTGGGGACTGAACTCAGGGGCACTCGACCACTGGGCCACATCCCCAGCCCTTTTTTGTATTTTTATTAGAGACAGGGTCTCACTGAGTTGCTAAGTGCCTCGCCATTGCTGAGGCTGGCTTTGAACTTGCGATCCTCCTGCCGCAGCCTCCCAAGTGCTGGGATTACAGGTGTGTGCCACCACGCCCGGCTGGGAAACAATGACTTTTGAGGCTGCAAGTTCTACCCGAAGGTGGGAACGCCCTGATGCTGTTATGAGGTCAGGGTTCTAGGCAAAGCCTTTCTCTGGCTTTGGGGTTGAGGCTAAGTCTCAACCCCTGAGCCTCAGTTACTCTTCAAAATGAATCACAGTGGCTGTGCCTCCCCGTAGTGAAGTGACATTAGCCCAGAACATCAGAAAAGCACAGGATTAGTCCAGTGTCAACCTTTGGCATGACCAGAGTCACAGGACCCTTCCCTTTCTCCTCAGGGAATTGGAACCTCAAAGGAGGCCAGGGATCCCACACTTGGCACCAAACTGGGACTTGGGGGGGCCTCTGCTGAAACCTGGTTCTGCTTCAACTTGCTTTGTTGAATCACTTCCTCATTTGCAAATAAGGGGGGCTGGGTGAAATTTCTTCAGGGGTTTCCTCGGGCTCTCACTAGCCACATGTCCCCAGCATGTCCTCTTCAACTTAACTATTTGGAAGGGCTGAAGAGTGGCAGCCCCCTCCTCCTTGGGACAGGAGGGTCAGAGGTGAGGCCGTGCAGGAGGTGGCCACTGTGGGTGGAAATGATAATATTTACTTCCTAACTCATGTTTGTCCCCCTCCCCATGCCTGGCCTGCAGCGTCCTTCTGAAGACACTGGCGAGGCTCAGCAGAGAGGCTCAGCCCTCCTCTGAAATGGATACGCCAGTCGCTCCCCCTCAAGGCTGGTCCCGCTTGCCTTCTTCATTTTTAGACACATTCCAAACTTTTCAGCAAATTACAGTGTTTGCCAACTGGCCGTCTGGGGCCCAGGAGAGATGCTATTTATAGTGGAGCTGGGATGCTGCCATCCCGGAGCAGCCTGGTAAGAAACTAGGCCAGAAGGCCCCAGAGTGGCGCCCTGCACCCTGGGGAGAGGCTGGAGCTTCTGCAGCAAGGTGGCCAAGCTGGACAGCCCATGGTAAGGCCTGTCCTCACGTCCCACCTGGGCCCTGGGGTGTGCCCTCCACACCCCCTGTATTAGGGGTGATAGATAGCTTACCCTCCCCCGCCCTCAGAGTTCTCCACATCCTGAGAGAAGCAACCTTGTTTCATTCTCGGCAGGATGTTTCTTCCCTGGACAGGATGTTTTTTCCCCCGGCAGGATGTTTCTTCCCTGGGCAGAATGTTTCTTTTCCCCAGGCAAGAGCCAATAGGCTTAAAAGGGCATCCTGTTCTAGCCAATGGTGTTGGGGTTGCTCTAGTGCACCCCCCACCAGAAATCCCTATATAAGGCCCTGTCTGAGAGACTCAAATCAGACAGAGAGAGACACACGGACACAACATCAGATCGTCGCTGCTGAGAGGAGGAAGACATCGGCTCGTCGCTGCAGAGAGGAGGAAGCCACTGCAACAGCTCCAGACCCATCACCTCCAGCTCGACGGCAGCTGCCCCAGCCAGCAGCTCCAGACCCATCACCTCCAGCTCGACGGCAGCTGCCCCAGCCAGCAGCTCCAGACCCATCGCCTCCAGCCGAAGGCAGCTGCTCCAGCTGACAGCTCCAGACCGACTACCTTCAGCCCGACGGCCGCTCCCAGCTGACAGCTCCAGCCTCCAGCCAGACAGCAGCTGCTTTAGCCGACAGCTCCAGAGAGCCGGTGCGACCAGGCACCCACCTTCTGTCCAGAGCTTGCACACTCCCCTCTTCCTGACTCCCTTCTCCCACCAGAGCTTGCACACTCCCTTCTCCCTGACTCCCCTCTCCCACCTCGTCGACCTTCGACCAGAGCACCTGTTCTCCGGTTTTCGCTACCAGCCACGAAGGCTGTTGAATAAATCTTTTGGCTGCACGGCTGTCCCCGGTGTGATGCTTTGCCCTTCATTGGTGCCGTGACTCGGATCCTATCTGAGCCGGAGGGCATAATCACCCGGAACTGCCTCAGCCTTCGCCCGGTTTTTGATCGCCGCTCCGACGCATCCACCACCTGTCATCGGATTGGTAAGCCCCCCCACCCCAGAGCTCCTAAACCCGTCAGGCCTTGTACAGTGGGAACTGACCGTTGATCGTCCGGCAGCCCTGCTGGTGGCCTGTACGGGGAGGATCACACCCCACCTAGACCTTCATGGTCACAGTGGACCTCATGGAGCTCTCTCTCTCTCTCTCTCTCTCCCCTTTCCTGGGTAGGTCTCCTCATCCCAAGGGCTCCTAAACCTGTCAGGCCTTGTACAGTGGGAACTGACCGTTGATCGTCCGGCAGCCCCGCTGGTGGCCTGTACAGGGAGGATCGCACCCCACCTAGACCTTCATGGTCACAGTGGACCTCGTGGAGCTCTTTCTCTTTTTGTCTCTCTCTCTCTCTTTTCCTGGGTAGGTCTCCTCATCCCCAGTGTGCCTAAACCCGTCAGGCCTTGTACAGTGGGAACTGACCATTCGCTCCCTCCCTCTCTCTCTCTCTCTTTCTCTCTCTATCTCCCTCTTCTCTCTCTCCCTTTCCTGGGAGTAGTTGAAGAAAGCCCTTTTTTCGGCCTCTGGCCTCCGGACTTGGGTCTCTCCTTCCCGTCCAGGACGGGACACGGAAAATCCCTGCACAGGGTGGCCCATTGTTCTTCGGTCCCTTTGGACCCCATCTCTGTTTGACTCCAGTGACGACTGGGTCTCACAGACTTGGATCTCTCTGATATATATATATCTTGAGGAGGACGCTCCTCAGGACAATATATCTGTCCCGTTCGGAACGGGAAAATGGGGGCTTCTTCTTCTTCTGCTGCTGCTGCTTCTTCACCCCTCCTGGCTGACTCACTCCTATCCCTCCTGGCTGACTACTCTCCGATCACTCTCTTCTTTGCTCTCGTCCTCACTCTCTTCTTTGGTTTTGCTATCACTCACTATTTGTCGCTCTTGTACCCACTCCGACCCCTCCCAGCCAACTGTCCTCTACAATGCCTCTTAAACAACCTAGCCACTCTTGGCCTAACTCCCGATATACAACCAACAAGACTTACCAAGTTTTGCACCCAAGATTGGCCCACATACCCCTTAGATAACCAAAACAAATGGCTTGCTTCTGGGTCCCTGGATCCCTCTATACTGAGAGATCTTTTCTACTTCTGTGAGCGATCAAAAAAATGGGCAGAGATTCCGTATGTTCAGGCTTTCTCCCTCCTCTGTTTGAATCCCTCACTCTGTACCCACAGCAGCTCCAACAATAGCCTCCTAGCCTGCCAACCAGCTGCTCCCCTACCATCCCCCGCCTTTCTTGATTTTGATCCCACGGACAGGCCGCCCCCATATCGTACCCTACCTTAAATCTCTATCTTCTCCTTTGCAGCTCTTCCTTCTCCACAGCTCATGTCTTTCTTGTTCTCAACCTTTAACCAGTTTCTCCTTAGGGATCATCTGTCACTTCTCATCACCTCAGGGCGAATTCATTTTTCTGGTGCCAACCTCCTAGGAATCCTTTTCACCCTCAAGCCTGACCTGCCTGTCTTATCATATCCCCCCCATAACACCCCACGTCGCCCCGTTTCAGCAGGAAGTAGCCAGACTGACATACGACGTCCCTCTTCCTAAGAAAACAAAAAGGGGGAATGATAGATAGCTTACCCTCCCCCCGCCCTCAGAGTTCTCCACATCCTGAGAGAAGCAACCTTGTTTCATTCTCGGCAGGATGTTTCTTCCCTGGACAGGATGTTTTTTCCCCCGGGCAGGATGTTTCTTCCCTGGGCAGAATGTTTCTTTTCCCCAGGCAAGAGCCAATAGGCTTAAAAGGGCATCCTGTTCTAGCCAATGGTGTTGGGGTTGCTCTAGTGCACCCCCCACCAGAAATCCCTATATAAGGCCCTGTCTGAGAGACTCAAATCAGACAGAGAGAGACACACGGACACAACATCAGATCGTCGCTGCTGAGAGGAGGAAGACATCGGCTCGTCGCTGCAGAGAGGAGGAAGCCACTGCAAACAGCTCCAGACCCATCACCTCCAGCTCGACGGCAGCTGCCCCAGCCAGCAGCTCCAGACCCATCACCTCCAGCTCGACGGCAGCTGCCCCAGCCAGCAGCTCCAGACCCATCGCCTCCAGCCGAAGGCAGCTGCTCCAGCTGACAGCTCCAGACCGACTACCTTCAGCCCGACGGCCGCTCCCAGCTGACAGCTCCAGCCTCCAGCCAGACAGCAGCTGCTTTAGCCGACAGCTCCAGAGAGCCGGTGCGACCAGGCACCCACCTTCTGTCCAGAGCTTGCACACTCCCCTCTTCCTGACTCCCTTCTCCCACCAGAGCTTGCACACTCCCTTCTCCCTGACTCCCCTCTCCCACCTCGTCGACCTTCGACCAGAGCACCTGTTCTCCGGTTTTCGCTACCGGCTACGAAGGCTGTTGAATAAATCTTTTGGCTGCACGGCTGTCCCCGGTGTGATGCTTTGCCCTTCAAGGGGGCTGCTTAGAGTTTCCTGAGACCCTAAGAGAGACAGCGGTGCTGCCAGGGCCACTGAGCTCGGTCAAGGTCAACACTCATCATAGATCAGCTCTGGGTCATGCTGACCACTGCCCCATTTCACTTCATTCATTCCTCAGGGTCTGCATCCGGGGTCTGTCACTACTTGGGAATGTCAAGTCTTGATTTCTCCCATCTCTGTCAAGGTGGGACATGAGCTCCAAAGTTTCTTGAGTGAGGCCCAAACAGAGTATCTGACATACAGTAGGCACATAATAAATGTGTTTGTATTCCCACCCTGCTCAGTGTTGTGCACTGGCGGGGGGTGGGGGGGAGCATCCTGAAGAGAATTGTGAATAAGTATGGTCCTTCCCTTCAAGACCCTCTGCACCCAGAACTCAGACGAGGGGCTTGTGCAGGGACAGCAGCAATCCCATACCTTTGCCCTAGATGCCACTTTACAAAGGACTTTCATGGCTTTTGGGGCCCCAATGGCTCCTTGAAGGGGGATGTATGATGATACCTGTTCACTCAGCAAAATCTAGCCTCTCAGGAAGGTCCAAGTTCCCACAGACATCGTAAGCAGGTAAAGAGCCCCATTTGCCATTTTAACCTGCCCTGTTGGACTTTGGGGACTCTTGGCTTTGCGTTCTGTGTCCCCTGTCCCCATTTTCCAGTTAAGATCTCAAGTCTCTTAAATTCTCTCCTCGCTATTTCCCACCTCTGGAAAACTCTACCTGCTTCCAGAAAAGGCCTCCATTCAACTCTGGTCCCCCCCTGGGGAATCAAGGTGCTTCTTCTGTGAGGAAGCGTAGGGACGGCGACTAGCTGAGGCTGCCTATTAATAAAGGAAGCTCCTCTGTGTCCTTAGGTTGTATAACAGCTTTTGTTTCTTTCTTTTCTGTATATTCCAAGGGTGTGTATTACTTTCATAATTAAAAGAGGAAATCTTCATCTAAAAGAACACTCAGCCAGCCACTTGGGAGACCGAGGCAGGAGGATCAAAAGTTTGAGACCACCCTGGGCAGCTTAGTGAGACCCTGTCTTAACAGGGCATAAAAAAGGGCTGGGGACCTAGAGGGCCTATAGGTCCAATCTCTCCAGTACCTGGAAAAAAAAAAAAAAAAAAAAACAGACACAAAGCGAGACGTGCAGATAGGCTCCAGTGTCAATCAACAAAGCAGCAGGAGAGACATTAGTCGCTGAGACTTGAGTGGCCCAGCCCTATGGGAGGAGAGAGAGGGGCACAAGCAGCCCCAGTGGACTTTACAGAGTGTGAGTCTCCTGGACACCCCTTGCACCCCAGCACCATGGACAGTGCCTTGCACATAGTAGGACCTCAGTAATTAGTTATTGATCAAAAGGCACTGTTGGAGCAAAGACCTAGAAGCAAAGTGTGCCGAGCACAGGACTGGGCCTGGCGGTCCAGCTTGGCAGGAGAGAGGGTCTACCCAGGTATCCGGCACAAACGCCAGCCGAGCCCGGGCTGCAGGAGGCCCTCGGTGCTGGCTGAGGAGGGCTCCTCCCTCCCAGAGGATGAGCAGCCATTTAAGAGCAGGGCTGAGGAAGGACTTTCTTTTCTTTTTTTTTTTTTTTTTTTTTTTGTGGTACCGGGGATTGAACTCAGGGGCACTCGACCACTGGGCCACATCCCCAGCCCTCTTTTGTATTTTACTAGAGACAGGGTCTCACTGAGTTGCTAAGTGCCTCGCCATTGCTGAGGCTGGCTTTGAACTCGCGATCCTCCTGCCTCAGCCTCCCAAAGTGCTGGGATTACAGGCATGCGCCACCGCGCCCGGCTCTTGAGGAAGGACATTTTGATGTCAGGATTTTAGGTAAAATAGAGCCAGTGGCCCAGCCCTGGGAACCTGACTGGGTTCTGGGAGGAGTCTGCAAAGCTTCCGAGGGTCCCTGAGAGCCCCTCTCCTGAAGATGGGCCTAGGGGAGGGGTCTAAGGGAAGAGCTGGGGATGGAATGTCCCTCCAGGAGGGCGCCGGCGAGCTGGGAGTCGTCACCACTTTGAGAGGCGAGCCAAAGGCTGAGCACTGTGGAAGGCCCAATGGGGCAGCAGGGGGAGCAGAGAAGAATCTGGGGGTATCAGAGAGGTGGGAGGAGAGTCAGGAGAGGGAGGGGGAGCATCCAGGGAAAGTAGGGGAAACGAGGGCTGAGGAAACGCTCCTGGGATCCAGCACAGGTCCCCAAGCAGGCAGCCCAGCCAGCAGCCTCGACCCGTGCGCCCTGGCTCTGGGTTCAGACGGCCAGGAACAAGTGACCCCAGAGGATGTGAGTAGGATTCCAGTCCTTCCCACAGGATCTGGTCCCAGCCCCATCCCTGAGCCACCTCCTATCACCCCTTCCTGCCCCCTGCTGGCTCCGGTTCCCGCCTCACAGGCTGCTCTGCTAAGCCCTGGTGGCCTTGGGACCCTTACACCACTGTTTCCTCTGCCTGAAATGGCCGCCCTAGATAACCAATGACTCACCCCGGCTTCCTCTCTGCTCCTTATCACAGAGCCTGCCCCAACACCCTATTTATAAACACTTCCATCCTCTCCCCTTCTGCTTTCTTGGTCTTCTGATTCTTACCATCACCTGACAACGTACCTTTATTGGTTGGTTTGTTTATATCCTCTCTCCCCATCTTAGTCAGCAGTTGCTGAATAATGCTGTGTAACAAACACCCCCCAACTCAGAAGCTTTGAACAAGTGTTGGTTTCTCTCTCTCTCTCTCTCTCTCTCTCTCTCTCTCTCTCTCTCAATCTCTCTTTCTCCCTCTCTCCAATGCTAGGACGGAACCCAGGGCCTTGTGCATACTAGGCAAACGCTCTATCTCTGAGTCACATCTCAACCCAAGTATTGTTCTTACCCATGAGTCTGTGGGTCACCTGGAGCAGGGCACCTCCAGGCTGCGGCTGGGGTTCCAGGCTGATCCGTGTGTCTCTGCAGCTACTCCCCGGTCCATGTGCTTCTCATGGAGAACAGCAGGGACTTCAAAGCCAAGCCTAAGGACATTTTAGGGTGATCATCACAGTCACTAGGGGCCAGTGAATCTGTGGCCAAGTCTAACAGCTGTGGGGGAAGGAATTTTACTCCCTCACACCTGCTGTGTAGGGGACAGGAGATGTGTGACTATTTTGATAACAGCAAAGTAATTGATCACATGTCCCAATAGGACATATATACCATAGGGCTGGGGCAGGGTCTCTATCCTGGTTTCTCCCCAGCACCTAGAGAGTTCTTGGTATATATTAAGTGTTCAATAAATAGTTAACAATGGATGTTCAAACTACCCAAATAGCATGACACAAAGATAAGGCTGTCCTTCTCCTCCTAGCTCTTGGCCCTGAAAGATTGGGGGCCTCCTCCCCACCTCCCTAGCAAAGCTCTCCTGTTCCCACCTATTCATGCCCAGGATGGGCTGCTGTGACAGGAACTCTGGGAACTTCCTGGATCCCTGGGGATCGCAGTACCCGCAGCAACCTACATGTCTCTCTCTCCTATCCCTGGGGACTCTCTGGAAGCAGCTTCTAGGGCTATCAGAGCTCAGCCAGCTCCTGCGTCTGGGCCCCCTGTCATTCCAAGCCTGGCCTTACTTTCTGACTTGACCCCTGTTCATCACTCCTACCTGACTGTGGGATCCTGGCCAGGGGTGGTGGTAGGGTGGGGACCAAGGGTGAAAATCACCAGAGACCCTATTGAAGGATTGGTCAGGTTTGACTGGAAGAAAAAGTTGCTGTGAAGGATGGTATTGGACGATCGATGAGGCTTGAAAGTAGACCGCATATTAGATCATAACGTTGCGCCGTTATTAAACTTCCTGATGCTGATCATTCTTCTGCAGGTCCTTGAAATATTTAGTGGGGTGGGAGGGTCAAGATTGCTGC
Source organism: Tamias sibiricus (assembly GCA_025594165.1). Taxonomy (NCBI): domain Eukaryota; kingdom Metazoa; phylum Chordata; class Mammalia; order Rodentia; family Sciuridae; genus Tamias; species Tamias sibiricus. The sequence continues at coordinate 20,963,691 of CM046660.1, read as the reverse complement.
GACTGGGGCTGGGGTTGTGGCTCAGCGGCAGAGCGCCCGCCTCGCACATGCATAGCTCGGGTTCGATCCACAGCACCACGTAAACATAAATGCATTGCATTGTGTACAACTAAAGTAAATAAATAAATAAATATTTTAAAAAAGATTGCTGCGACTTATGGTTCGGCAAAATAAAAGACTAACAATAATGATGTGATTATTATTATGTTAGTTACACAGAGCAAGAGAACAAGGTAATGTGTTGGGTGCAGTGGCGCACGCCTGTAATCCCAGCACTTGGGAGGCTGAGGCAGGAGGATCGCGAGTTCCAAGCCAGCCTCAGCAATGGCGAGGCACTTAGCAACTCAGTGAGACCCTGTCTCTAATAAAATACAAAAAAGGGCTGGGGATGTGGCCCAGTGGGCGAGTGCCCCTGAGTCCAATCCCCGGTATCCTCCCTCCCCCCAAAACAAACAAGGTAATGTGATAAATGTCAGGAATAATGGAGGAGATGGGAATGTGGACGTTTATCATGGTCTTGCAACTTTGCTGTAGGATTCAAACCTTTCAAAATAAGTTTAATAATAAAAACAAAAACTGGTGGTGAGGCCTTTCGTGTATTCTCGAGGAAACCGAGACCCCCCCCCCCCATTCCTGACCCCTTGTTTTGGCCCAAGCACCCCCGCTCTGCCCCCGGGGACCCAGGGCTCTGTTTACTAAACATCTTGGCAGTGAATTTCCACCCCCTGATTTCATCAATTATAAATGTGCTCGCTACTCACCGCAGGGCAATTTGTGACGGACTGTGGTTTGTGGCGAGAGCCGCACCGTCCAAGTTCACCGCAGCCTCGAGCAGCGAGGAGGGCTGGGGCCAGACACGGGGCTGCGGGGGCGACAGGGGCATGCAGGCAGCCCTGCCACCTTCCTGTTTGTCAGCCAAGTGAGGCTCAGAGGGCAGCGGGCAAGTGGGTCACAGCTCAGGCAGGGCTGGCTACTGCTGCCAGGCCAGCCAGGTGAGGTCTCTGCCATCAGAGCCAGAGGCTCTCCTGGGACCTGAGGTCTCCCAGCTCCTGGAAACTGAAGCCAACACGCTGACCAGCCCTGCTTGAAGGACCTTCTGTGAATCAATTCATTCCATCTGCTCAACAGACTTGGGAACAGCTATTGTTGTTATACACATTTTGCAGAAGACTGAGGCAAGAAGAAAAGAAGTAACTTCCTCAAAGTCATGGGTAAATGACAGAATCAGGCCCTCACAATCACGATGCCACATTGATAAGTAATTTTAAATTAGTAGATACTATGTGTGTTCAATTGAAATCTACTGATTACACATCAGAGCAGCAATACTTGCACTGCTGCCTTATCCACCTTCCTGCACCCCAGTGTTGATGTCTCCCTTGTGTAAAAGCATTGATTGATTCCCACTGCTAATTTTTTGTTTTGTTTTTGTTTTTTGGGGTACTAGGGATTGAATTCAGGGGTACTCGCCCACTGAACCATATACCCAGCCCTTTTTGTATTTTATTTAGACACAGGGTCTCACTGAGTTGCTTAGCAACTTTTTTTTTTGTTTCTGAGTCTGGCTTTGAACTCATGATCCTCCTGCCTCAGCCTCCAGAGCCATTGGGATTATAGACGTGCACCACCACACCCAGCCCCACTGCTAATTTTTAAGTAGAAATCCTTATCTGTCATATAAAGTCCTCTTTCTTATCTAACTCCCCACTTCTCTCCCCTTTCTTCTGGTAATAGGCTTTTTCCTACCCACATTACCCATAATTCCAGGGAGCAGACCTACTTTGCCTTGTTTTTGGTAACCCAGGCCTGCCCAATCACTGTCTGGAATTCCCCAGCTACAGTGATTGGTTCAGGGAGAGGTACATGACCCACCAGAGCCAATGAGGATCTCCTCTGGGACTTCTGTCTGAACTCCTGGATAAAGAAAAGCTCTCCTGGCTGGGCACAGTGGCGCTCACCTGTAATCCCAGCAGCTCAGGAGGCTGAGGCAAGAGGATCACAAGTTCAAAGCCAGGCTCAGCAAAAGCAAAAGCTCTCCTAATGTTGAGGTGGCTGAGAGAATGAATGTGAGCTGGGAGCTCCTAGCAGACATCATGGTATTGCCCTCGACTTTCAGGTCATGTTTTGACTCCCCTAACAATTCCAAATCTTTTTTTTTTTTTTTTTTTTTAAATAATTTTTTAGTTGTAGGTGGACACAATGCCTTTACTCTGTTTATGTGGTGCTGAGGTTTGAACCCTGGGCCTCACACATGTGAGACGAGCGCTCTACTGCTGAGTCCCAGCCCCACAATTCCAAAGCTTAATCGTTCCCAGTGTTCTTTCTCCCACTAATAATATCCTGGGCTTGAGGGCTTACATGGTCTCAAACTGGACTTACGATCTGCCTTGCAGTTCCCTGGTTGTGGGGAGGGCCTGAGCCTGCCCGCCCTTCCCCGAGGTTCATCCTAGGAGTGCAGATTCACTGCCTTGCTTTTTGCCCACGTAGATAACAGAGCCAGCTGGTGGCCTTGCATGCATGAGGGAGGCCCGTAGTTGAAGCACTGGGAGCTCTGAAGTTGGGACTAGAGGCTTGATTAAAGGCTGAAGCTTGCTACTTACTGAGTATCACCAGGCACCTAAATTTCTCTGAGGCTCAGTCTCTCGGTCAGTATAATGGGTCCTGCTGAAAGATGTGGGCTTGAGGAATGTTTTCTAGCCTGTAAATGCAGGACTTCCTGATTATGGCCTTGACACGGGTAGAAGTGGGTTTATCTTCTCCTGCGTTGTCTTTGGGCTCCTGGTCATTGTGAGGTGAGTGACTGAACATCTGGACAAGTGGAGTCTTCTACCTCTCTGGAATGTTCCCAGTGTCCAGCACATATGGACCTTCAGTCAGCTTGCACAGTGAGTGCCACTCGTGGTGGGAAACAAAAGTAGATATTGTGTCATCAGAGTCATTGGTACTTGAGGGGCCACACTTGCAGCAGGAATAGGGCCAAGGCCCATTACTGACTCCTCTTTCTAACCAAGGCCTGAAGAAGGGGCATTGGGCATACGTCAAGGTCAGCCTGGAGGGACTAAGCCTGCTTACCAGGCTAGGTCAGGTAGAGCTGCACTGGCCTTAGCCTCCTTCTCCCCACTCAACCCAGGGTCCCCACCCCAGGGGACTGGAGACCAGGCTGGGGACCGCATTTCTGCAAAGCCAAGGAGAATCCCACCCACCCCTGTCTCTTCCACAGGCTTCTGGCCAGGGAGGGCGAGAGCCTGTCACCCACTGGGCTGCAGTTTTGGTCACAGTCTAGTGTCTGAACTGATGTGTTATTTGTGACTTCATGTGACTTTGGGACTCTACTGAAGAATGAGCAGTAAACTCAGGGGACTGGGGAAGGCCTCACTCAGGAGAGGTCACACTCCCTGAAGAAAGTGTCAAGGAAGGTGGGAGCAGAAATAAAGGTGTGTCTTGGGGTACTAGGAGATGTCCTTGGATGGCGTACCAGCCACACCTGCCAGGGAGCCAGGCATTGGAAAGTCTGTCCAGAAGAACTTTGAGGGCACGCCCCGGGGGTTGCTGGGGATAAAAGCCTGCATTTTAAACTCCAAGAGCCTGCCCAGACTACCAGCCCCAGTTCCTAGGCACAGCGTCTTTGAATCTCCCTGTTCCTTCTGAATCCTCTGCCCTGAGCCCTTCCCCCATGCTTCAGTGGTGGGAGGGGGGGGCCTGCTGGGCTCAGAACCAGGTTGCCATCCATGGGGTGGTCTGGGCCGTGGCCAGCCAGAGAGTGATAATTACCATCAAGTTGTAGGGCCCCTGGGTGAGCCCCCCGCCCCCACTTCTATTTTGGCAATGAATAGACCTGCCCCCAGTTAAGACGGTGTCAGCAGGTGTCTGCCCACCTCTTGCTGGGTTCCCAGGCCCCTAGGGCCTCTTGTAATAGGGGCCACTTGCCCCCTAACCAGTGGGTGACCAGGTTTTTAATCTTGGAGACCCCTCAGATCCCAGCTGGGAAGTGGGATTTGTCCGATGGGGAGGGGACAGCCCGTCTGGGAATGCCAGAGGCTTCTCAGCACAGGGGGGTTGACCTGGAACAGTTTGTCTCCTTTCCAGACCTGCCTCCCCACCCCTCTGACCTCCCCCAATCCCAAAAGCCAGCCCTGTAGCTTCTGGGGGGAGTCTCCAACATGCCCAGCCATTGAAAGCAAATGAATTTGACATTGGGACGGCTTGTTTTGTGCTAACTCAGGTGCACGTTGAATTGGGGTGCTCTTTGCTTGTCTCCCACTCTCCTTCTTTGGGAAACTTCCTTTGCCTGCTGCCTGTCAGCAACTGACCTGTCAAGACCCTTCACCTGGCCATAGAAGAAGGTCAGTCCTGGCTGTCGGGTGAGAAGAACACTGGACCAAACCCTCTGAGTCAACTCTCTGCCACAACTTGCTGTGTGACCTTGGGCAAGTCACCTCCCTTCTCTGGTCCCCGTTTCGGGAGGGGAGCAGACTTGGCACTTCCTGCGTGCCCATGTGTCATGTTCTTGACATGCATGATCCCTCATAGGCCTTGACAATGACCCTGGGACCTAAGCCTCCTTGTTCCCAGTGCACACCAGAGAAGATGCAGCCTGGAAGGGGTGAGCTGCTGTCTCAGACCACGCAGCAAGTCATCCGGGGCCAGGATCTGAAACCAGGGCTCTCCAATGCCACTGTCTGAGCTTTCCCCCTTGCTGTGGCCTCCAGGCGATGGCGAGGACCCGTACAGACTAAGGGGAGAGAGTTCTGACCCGGGAGCCAGGTTCTCACGGCTTCTCCGTGGCAGTCGTTGCCTGACCAAGGAAGGGTGCCTTTCCTGGAAGCCATCCCCCGCCCCCCCCCCCCCCCCCCCGCCTCACCTCTGCCAAGCTGTTATGGTATGTGCACGGCACCTGGGGTTGAACCTTTGACCTCAGTTTCCTTTTCTTTTTCTTTCTTTTTTTTTTTTTTTTTTTTTTTTTGTACCAGGGATTGAACTCAGGGGCACTCGACCACTGGGCCACATCCCCAGCCCTTTTTTGTATTTTATTAGAGACAGGGTCTCACTGAGTTGCTAAGTGCCTCGCCATTGCTGAGGCTGGCTTTGAACTCGCGATCCTCCTGCCTCAGCCTCCCAAGTGCTGGGATTACAGGCGGGCGCCACCGCGCCCGGCTTACCTGTTTCCTTTTCTGAGAATTCAGTCTCCTGGGGTAGATAAGCTCAGGTGCCACCTCCTCTAAGAGGTCTTCCCAGCCATATCACCTGGACCACACATAGCCATTGCCCCCAGACCTCACAGATTCTATTCTGTCTCTCTCTCTCCAGCTCTCTCTCTCTCTCTCTCTCTCTCTCTCTCTGGATCTTGCATCTACTAAGCATTCTATCACTGAGCTCTATCCCCAGCACTTTTCATTTTTTGAGATGGGGCCTTGCTAAGTTGCTGAGGCTGGCCTCACACTTGCTATCCTCCTGTCTCAGCCTCTCTAGTTGCTGGGATTACAGGTGTGCATCACCACACCAATGATATCAGACTATTCCACATATTCATTTGTCCATTATCATGTTTCCCTACCAGAATGTCAGTGCCACAGAGACAGGGCTTTCTCTGCTTTGCTCATTGTTGTATCCTCAGCACCTGAAACTGTGCCTGGCCCATACAGTAAAGGTGGAGCATCCTTAATCTGAAAATTCAAAATCCAAAATAGTCCAAACTCAAAAACCTTTATTTTTTTTGGTACTGGGTATTGAACTCAGGGGCACTCGGCCACTGAGCCACATCCCCAGTCCTATTTTGTATTTTATTTAGAGACAGGGTTTCACTGAGTTGCTTAGCACTTTGCTTTTGCTGAGGCTGGCTTTGTACTTGTGATCCTCCTGTCTCAGCCTCCTGAGCCACTGGGATCACAGGCGTGCGCCTGGCCAAAATCAGAAACTTTTTGAGCACCTATATGACACAAAATTTTAGATTTTGAAGCATTTTGGACTTGGGATTTTTGGATGAGGGATGCCCAACTTGTAAATATTCTTAAATCCAAAAACTCCCAAAAATGAAATACTTCTGGTCCCAAGCATTTCCAATAAGGGATATTCAACCTGTACTCAGTATGTATTTAGTGAGTGAACAAATGAATATATAATAATGACGGCAGTGACCATTTTTGGAATGTTCACCACATGTCAGGCACTGGGTCAATCTGTACAACCCTGTGAGGTAGGGCAATTATTATATCCATTTTACAGAGTAGCAAACTGAGTCATAGAAGGTAGCTAACTTGCCCAAATCCTACAGTCTCACTTTGAACTTCTACATGACTGGCTCCGGTACTCATCCAAGAACTTTGTCAATTCAAGAGTATTCTACAGATTAAATGGCTTATATCCACAGAACCTATCCGGCCTTGCTAAGAGCTGGACTCTCAACATGGGCACGGCCCTGTGCATAGCTGGCCTCTCCCGGGCTTCATGATCCAGTTGAGGGGAGAAGTACTGGAACCCACAGGAGCCCCGAGGACAGAGACCTGGATCCTTTCCCTTTCCTGGGCAATGGTCCAAAATTAAAAACAAACACTTTAAAATAAAAGCCATATTAAAAAACAAAACGAACTTTTTTCTGCCTTAAAATATTGCAAGCCAGGGGGGCAATTAGCAATTATGCTGTATTTTATTATGAGAAGATAGAATTCTAATTGGACTGATTTGAATTCCACACACCTCCACAGATTGTTTTGGGAATTAAGGTATCAGTTGTATCGGTAATTATGGTTTACCATGAAATTACCCCCCCACAGAAAACTGTCAAATTGTCTGTGACGGGCTTAAATTTAGCCCAGACCCATGTCCTATGAAGACTGCGCGAGTCAATACAAACCATCCGGAAACCACTAGGTGCCCTGTGCCAGGCGGTAATTAGGGGTTGAGGTTTCCAAAGTTTTACCTGAGACAGCGGGGACAAGCGCCTGGCCTGCGGGACGCTCACGTGGGGGGCTTGGATGATTCCCCCAGAACGGTGTTCCTGGATCCTGCCCTGCTGTGCTGGTCCAACACCTGAGCTGCCGCGGGCATTTGGGAAAGCACGGTGGTTTCAGCTGAAGGGTGACACTCTGGAGAGGTACAGCAGCACAGAGGCAGCCCTCAGGCAGGGAGGGACTGGGTAAGGCCCAGGGACATTATAATCAGACCCATCTGGGATTGATTCTGTGCTCTGCCACTTGATCTCTGTGAGCCTCTGTTTTCTCATCTGTCAAATGGGTGCAACCATTGGCCTCATGCAGGGATTATTTCCTGTGAAGATGAGTAGAATAGCAGTGACAACAACACCAGTCATGAGCATTCACCTTTGACCGCTACAAGAAGTCTGAGCTGCTGTGAGTTCTGTGTCGGTATGAGAGGGTATTGGGCAGGGGAGGGGACTGCTCGCAGAATGGTTGGGGAGGCCAGAGGAGAGAGTCAGCGGGCCTCAGGGACATGAACTGCTCACCTTGGTGTCCCAGGCACCCCCAGCAGAACAAATGAGCTCCTAGCATCTCTCCCAGTCCTGGACCCCTGTTGCTGCCTGAAGCGATGGCCGCTTGGAGCAACGAAGCCGTGGGAAGAAGTTTAGAGGCAAACTGGAGACAAACAGCTTTTTATTCTGATAACTTTTCTCTCTGGCTCTAACAACGACTAATACGCGCCGCACACACCACCAAAATGGCGCTGACCCGATCAGCAAGCTCGGCCAAGTCACTCGAGATCCCGGGACAAGTCCCGTGAGACTATGGAAGGCGACAATGCCCAAATCTCCACGGCTCATAGTCAACCGCAATTCAAGCCATCTCCCCAAACAGGGCTCCTACAGACCCCGGCCCTCCAGACCTACTTGAGTTCCAAGCCTGCCCCTTTGTGCTTTGATGACGCGGGCAGCAAGAGGAAGTTCCGTTCAAAGGCCGGGCACTGGCATTTCCTATTTTTTGAGGCAATACAAAGAGTAGCAAATGGAAATCAGGGTGCTTGGGAACAGAGACCAGGCACAATTTTTATGACTTCCATTTTCTAGACGAGGAGACCGGGGTCAGAGCTGCGAAGCCCCTGCCTAAGTTCACACGCCAGTGAGTGGCGGAGCTGGGCTTCAAGTCCACGCTTCCTTCCTTCAGCCGCCATCTGGTCTGCTCCAGGCCTGTTCCAGACACCAGCGTCCAGGGGTGGCACTCTCGGGTCTCACACAGACCTCTGGCTCTGGGGACCCTAGCCAGGGCGGGAAAGCCTCAGCACGGAGGGGCAGCTACCCTCGCCCAACTCATGGGACCAGGCAGAGAATGCAGGGAGCACATCTGGCCCTATGTGTGCAGAACACATCTGTCAGTAGGCACAGGGTTGGGGCTGGGGGTAGGAGGAGCTTGCTGTCATGACCCTGAAGAATTTAGAAGTTGTCGAATGCTCTGACAACATCGTCCTGACGTTGTGAAGGGGCTTCGTCCTTCTTCACTTCCACACCTTGGCTTTGGCTATTTCTTCCACCTGGAATCATTCCCTGCCCCTTTCTTTATGACCCCACACATTTTTAGAAAACTGGGTTCAAATTCCATTCTTTCTTACGGGGTTTTGATTTTTTTTTTTGGGGGGGGCGACCAGGGATTGAACCCAGGGGCACTCGACCACTTAGCCACCTCCCCAGCCCTCCTTTGTGTATTATTGTATACAAAAGACAGGGTCTCACTGAGTTGCTTAGAGCCTCGGTTTTTGCTGAGGCTGGCTTTCTGGCTTTGAACTCGTGATCCTCCTTCCTCAGCCTCCAAAGCCGCTGGGATTACAGGCATGCACCACAGCGCCCTGCCAAATTCCACTCTAAGAAGCTTCCCTGAGTCCCCAACCAGGGCAGTCCTCTCCTTCCTCTGGCCCTTACAGAGTCTGTTTTCCTGACCCTGGCTGTGCTCTGCGTGGCTGGGAGCTTGTTTTGACACCTGTCACCAAAGCATAGTGCTGGCTCCAGGAAAGGGTGTATTAAGTGAATCAAAACAGTTTTCTTCTCCTAACAAAAATCGATTTTGCCCCTGAGTTTTTTGGGTACTCATGACGTGCCAGATACTGGACATCTTCTCTATTTGCCCCCACACACAACCCCCTGAGGCTGGCACGTGGTTATTCTCTGTGTGGTAGAAGAGGAATCTGTGCTTCCAAACCTGCCCAAGGGCATCTATTAAATGGAGCAGCGGGATTCACACCCAGGCAGCCAAGCGCCATAGCCCTGTGTGAGATGCCACGCTGGATGCCCTCAGCACCTGTCTGTCTGTCTGGAAGTCCCTCAAATGGACCAGCCAAAAGAGGCGAGCTGTATTTTCTCATTTCAACAATTCTCATAGCCATACAAGTTTCTGAGGGGTTGGGCATTCTTTTCTTCTGAATATAGGACTGAGAAGTATTAAAGAGGGAATTAGCTTTTTTGTGTGTGTGTGGTGGCGGTAACAGGGGTTGAACCTAGGGGTGCTCTACCACTGGGCCACATCCCCAGCCCTTTTGAAATATTGTTTATTTAGAGACAGGGTCTCACTGAGTTGCTTAGGGCCTCGTTACGTTGCTGAGGCTGGCTTCGTACTCGCAATCCTCCTGCCTCAGCCTCCCAAGCTGCTGGGATTATAGGCGTGCGCCACTGCACTTGGCTAATTTTTACTTTTACTTATCTATATTTTGCAGTGCAGGGGATTGGATCTAGGGTCTTGTGTGTGCTGGACAAGCACTTTACCACTGAGCCACATTCCCTGCCCCTGGCTTTTTAATGTGGTGGGTAAAGCCTCCTTGAAGTGACCTAGCAGAGCAAAGGAAAGAAAAAACACACCCTGTAGACCACAGAGGTCACTCTTCACAGTGGGGAAGGGGAGATGGAATCCTATAAAAGGTATGGTGTGTGGAGGATGACAGTCAGGGAAAGGGAATGGGAATTCTCCTCTTCCAGCACCATCCATGGTTGACCACATGGGCTTGCTATCAATTTACTAGCTGTGTGACTTTGAGCAAGTTATTTAACCCCTCTGATCCTCAGTTTCCTATCCTCAAAATAAAAATAGCACTTGGAGCTACAGTAACAATTCAAGGACATGATGAATGTGAGGTGCCTCACACAGGGCTTGACTTTTGACAAGTGTCTAAGGAGTACTGTTTGTACTGATGTGTTGTTCAGGGCCTCCTCATCACTGGCATAGGCCAATTCCAGTCTGCCTTTGCTCCCTACATTCTAGCCCACACCAAGCAGCCACGACAGCCTGTCTTAGTCTGTTATCTGTTGCTGCAACCGAAGACCTGAAACTGGGTAATTTATACATTAAAAAAAAGGTTTATTTGGCTTAGGGTTCTGAAAGTCCAAGAGCCTGGCAGGAAGGGAACTGCTCTCAAGACAACTAACCTGCTCTCATGGAAACCACATTCATCTCTTCATCAGGGAGGCACCCACAAGACCCAGCGCCTCTTAAAGTTCCCACTACTTCTCAATATGGTTAAGTCTTTTTTATTTATTTATTTATTTGTTTGTTTATTTATTTATTTAATTTATTTTTTTGTACCAGGGATTGAACTCAGGGGCACTCGACCACCACTGGGCCATATCCCAGTCCTTTTTTGTATTTTATTAGAGACAGGGTCTCACTGAGTTGCTAAGTTCCTCAGTGGAGGAACTGGTTTTAAACTGAGGCTGGTTTTAAACTGGTGATCCTCCTGCCTCAGCCTCCCAAGTGCTGGGATTACAGGCATGCGCCACTGCGCACAGCTCACTTTTAAGTCTTGACATGAGTTTTGGCCACATTGAAACCATAGCATGTCCTGGGTACTTTCTGTTCCTTCTGCCAGGAAGGCTTTTCCCTTCTCTTACCCCTTGAGTTCACCTACTTAACTCTGAGACCCAAGCTAGCAGTAGATTCTCCACGACATTGCCCTAATCCCTCGGCAGGCTGCTGTTCCCTTGGGCCTTAGCCCCTTTAATTTAGCCCTGACCCCGGTGAGGAGTAAGTGGGACCAGGTCTGAGAAAAGCCCAGATGAGAGCCTGGTGTGGAGCAGTTGCCCCACGCGTGACATTAGGAGCTGGGACTGCCTTCACAGGCAGCTCCCCCATCTGACAGGGGCCTGGCTTCCTCCTCTACCTATTTCAGCACTTTAGGTAACACCTGCCACTCAGTGACCCCACTCTGTCTCTTTTAGACATTTGCCATTTGGGTATAGACTCTCCCAGTGAGTAGGGCTGGTGGGGGCCGCTGGGGATCCCACCACAGAAGTTGCAGAGGCCATAACATCCTACCTCTGCCTAGGGTTGGACGTGTGGCCCAGGCTTGACCAGCTGGATGCTCCCCCATCCTGCCCAGAACTCTCACTTGGTGGTGCTAGCCCTAAGTGGTGGCAGTGGTGGTGGCCAGTAGGGCTGGTGCCTGGGCAGCCTCATATGCCACCTATCGGAAGAGTGGAGCTGGCTGGCTCTGTCGCCTGGTCTCCTTGCCTGTTCCCATCCTGGCGTTCCAGCGTCCCTGTAGACTCCTGGTGCTCCCTAAGAGTCTTCCAATCCACTGCCTTGGATTCTGTCACTTGCAACCAGGAGCCTGGTCAGATACCGGCAGGGTTGGATCAACAACTGCAATTGATCAAAGTATATTTCTTTCTTTCTTTCTTTCTTTTTTTTTTTTCTTTCCAGTACCAGAAATTGAACTCAGGGGCACTCAACCACTGAGTCATCCTCAGCCTTATTTTGTATTTTATTTAGAGATAGGGTCTCACTGAGTTGTCTGGCGCCTCGCTTTTGCAGAGGCTGTCTTTGAACTTGCGATCCTCCTGCCTCAGCCTCTCGAGCCGCTGGGATTACAGGCGTGTACCACTGCGCCTGGCGATCAAAGTGTGTTTCTGAGCATGCGCTGAAAGGCTGGCCCTGGTGTTCAGATTATATGTAAGACACAGGCATGCCCCCAAGGGACCTGATCCCCTGGAGAGACAGACCGTGTTCATGAAACCAATAACAAGACAATGCCATGAAGCTGGACTCCGCAGGCGTTGCAGACACCTGAAGGAGATGACTGAGAGCTCATGTGTTGGGGCCATCAAAGTACCAAATTAATTAGATTGCATGAACTGGAGGCACTGGGACAATATTCCAGATTAGGATTTGAGCTGAAGGGATTGGGATAGAGGGAAGGAATCCTGTGGGAACCTATGAGCCAAAGCAGGAAAAGACCAACCTAAGAGCAAGCAGCCAGGCCCATCCATTTTGACCCAGCAAGGATGCAAGGGCGGACCTATCCCAGTCTAGGTTTTTCTGCATGTGGGGTGTAGGGAGGAAACCATGAAGGAGGCCATGAGGCTGAGGGGTCTCCAGGCAGCGGGAGCAGCAATGACTGCTGCATATAGCCCTGAGGGGACAGTGATGCTGGGTCTGGGCTCCCCTTGGCAGGTAGCAGTTTATCCCAGCAGTTTTCAGACTCGCCGTCCTGCCCTCTCTTTCGGCTGTTGGATGTTCAGACCTGTCACTCCTGAGCCCCCAACTTCCTGCCTACCCCTCAGAATCCCTTCTGCCAGGGCCACCTTCTGTCTCATTTTGCCACTGTGCAGCCATCAGGAGCATAAATGAGACCCTTCCAAGGGCTTTTGGGTCCTAGGAATGGCAATGATGTGGCTGACCCACATCTTGTCAGTAAAGTTGGGACCCATATGCCCTGAATGGCTTATCCCAAAGAGCACAGGGGTTACAACAAAGGAAGAGAAGTCAAATCCCTTTGACCAAATGTCCCTAAAAGGGTGCTTTCTTCCTACAGTGTTGCCAAAAAGTAAAAAAAAAAAAAAAAAAAAAAAAAAAAAAAGTCAGCTAGGTGATATCAAAACAATTGTGGGAGGAATGACATCAGCAAATTGGATGGTGTGAGGGGCAGAGTCAGCAGAGACAGCAGGGGTTTTGTCTTCGGCTTCACCTCCCAGTGATGATCTGTGTAAATACAGAAGATTCCACCAGAACCCAACCTGGTAGTGACCTGGATCTACTGGGAGGAAGACGGTTTCTTGCAAGACATCACCTGGGAGCAAACCCCAGCCCCTCCTTGGCCAGTCACTGAGGTGTTGGCTTTGCATTACAAGAAAGATGACAAGAAGCCAGAGGGGCAAATAGTTTCCATTTCACACTAACGCTGGCTCAGCAAGTCATGCTTGTTCAGAGTCTACAGTGGTCAGGTTCCCAGGCAGCCCTGGCAGGAGAGCTCTGAGAGGCAGACAGGGAGGTGGGCACTAGGAAGTAGCAGGTCTTAACAACCGATGGAAGCAAAAGAGAAGGAAGGAGAGGGAATCCAAAAATTGCCTGCCCAACACTGCAGGGAGCCTCTCCCAGCCCCCACACCTTCCAGTTCCTTCTCACCTATACTACCCTGTTGCCACTTGGAGGCACCTGTTCCTTGGATCTCCTGGGGCCATGCCCTTTGTGTGTGTATGGGAAGGACACTGTACACATTTGGTTAGTTCCTTCTTTTAAAACTGTAAATTATCAGACACAACCCTTTTGTAAAGCCGTTTGGCAACAATAGCAAGTGACATAAAAACGTTCACAGCCTTTGACCCAGTCATCTTCCTCCTGGGAATTAATCCTAAGGAAATAATTTACGAGGGAAGAGAGAATAGTTTTGTATCTACAAAGACTTTTATTGGGGTGTTATTTATGATAGGGAAAAACTAGAGACACCTTCCGCCAATGAAGGGGAAGGGGCCTATAAATTATGGGATACCCAGCCAATGAAATACTCTCCTGCTAGTCAAAATGGTAGATTGAAAATTGTGTAGCAACAAGAAAGAGCATTTAGGAAATCAAAGCGGGTGCAGAAGGGCATGCAGGGCCGTGCACGTGCTGTGATCGCTGCGCTGTGGAGGCGGATGGGCCAGAACCTGGAGAGATTAAAACAGTTGGCGAGTCACCTGCGGGGAATGGTACAGGGATGCGATCCAGCTTCAAAGGTGCTTTTCCCTGGCCCTAGAGACATTCTAGTGAGACCCGTTTTTGTAAAACTGTCATAGATCCCCCGGGATTTTGACTCTCTTTACCGCCTAGTGGCTGGGGACAGAAGCGGCGCATCTGAGACCAAGCCTCGGTTCCTCCCCCTCCGCCCACCCAGGCCCCCAAAGGAGGTGCCGCAGCCTCCCGAGTCCCCAACGCGACGTCTCCCTCTTTGCTCTGCGTTTTCGGTGGCAGACAGAGCCTGGGGCACGTTTTCATGCTCATAATTCAAATTACCTGTTGAAGTCGGTCAAATGAAAAAATAGCCGCGCCTCCCACGCGGCCGCCGGGCGCCGCGCGCTCCCCGCCGGCCACGGCTCGGCCCTGAGCTCATTTCCTGGGGCGCGCGCGCCGGGCTATTTCAGCCTGGCGCTGTGCAAACAGGACAATTTACTGCAGCCAAAAGGGGCCCAAATTACAATCGTATCACAGACAAATATCCGCCACGCCAGGTCTCCGGAGCCCGGGGAGGGGCCAGGGCGGGCGCGGGGTCAGGCGGGTCCGCGGCTCCCGGGCAGCGCCCGCGGGAGTTGCACCCCGGCCCGCAGCAGGAGCGGGCACCGGCTCCCCGGGGACTTTCCTATGTGGGTCACCGTGCAGAAAACCTCGCCTCTTCCTGCGGTCTCGCTCTGACTTAGAGCCCCCTTTTATCTGGCTACTTGTCAGGTTCAAAGTCATGTTTCCTTGGTCAGAAAGCTCAGTGCCTCACCATCACCCTTAAGGAAAAGTGGGACTCCTTAGCCTTACAGCCCGTGGCGGAAACAGCCATGTGCCAGGCCAGGCCACCTGTACACCAGCCTTGCTCCAGCCACCCAGGGCACACCAGGCTTTGTCACAGCTTCCTTTCTTGGCATTTACCTTTTTCATGTCCCCTAACTGTTCCTTTGTTTTCTCTGCCTGGTGGCTTCTTACTTCTCCCTCAGGATCCGATTACATGTCACCTTCTCCATAAAGCTTTCCCTGACTTCCCCTTACCCCTCCGGGCAGCCAGCCCTGTCCCTTCCTGGCACCGGAGCAGAAGTGTATGGGACTCCTCACATTCTGTAACTATTTGCTCGCATGCCTGTGGTACACCATATCATTGTTCATGAATATTCCCTTCTTCCCTTTTGGGAAAAATTCTACTTCTCTGACCCATTGGCCTTGCTCAGGCTTGGCCATGTAACTTGCACAGGCCAGTGAAGTGGGATGTGTGAGTCACTGGGGCACCACGCTTCCATGGTCAGGCACGGTTCACCATGCTCTCTTTCCTCTGCTACCAAGTTGGCAGTGCCCTAGCCAGAAACCACACTGCCAGCCAGACCCAGAAATAAAGGGAGTGGAGCTGTGCAGGAACCAACACGGAATACATAAGAAATGAGAGAGAAATAAACAACTTCTGCACTTGAGGCCTCTGAGACCTTGGAATCATTTGTTACTGCAGCATCAACTAGCTGATCCTGACTTCTGCAACCTCTGCTGCTCTTTCCAGCCTTTACGCTCACAAAATCAAGGATTTTACCATATTCCTATTATAGAGCGGGTCCTCAGCCCGTGTTCTTTGGATGGTTAATAATGTTAATAGCAAAGATTTGTTGAGTACACACTGTGCATGAGGCACTCTGCTTTGCCCTTGACAAGCTTTATCCCACCTTCATCCTTTCTACACACTGGATGGTGGGTACTACTCTTACATAGGGCTTATAAAAGAAAAATGGGCTCAGAGAAATTGGGGTTTACCTGAGATCTAAAAGGCATAAGAGGTAGAGCTGTTTCTTGAACTCAAATCCATCTGACAGCAGAAACCTCGAACTTTCTCCTATTTAAGTGTGTGTCTTCTCACCCCACCACTTCCAGAAGTCTTGTGGAGGTTAGAGAACAATGGACAGGTTGCAACTGTTGTCTACACAGGTCTCTTCCACCTAAGGATGAACTGCTTGATGACAGAAGACAGCTCTTAAGTGTATGGGAGCATTTATTAGTGAAGTCATTCAGCAAGGATGTACTGAGTGGCTACTAGGTGCCAGGCACCATCTTACATGTTGGAGACACAAAAATCAACAAAATGGATAAAATTCCCTGCTGTTAAACTAAACTATAGTGACAAAAGACAGATCAGAGGTTTCCCGGGGTGGGGGGTAGAGACAGGAAATGGGAGTGGGAATGACTGTAATTTTGGGGAGGGTGGGAGACAGTTCTTGGTACCTTAGTAGTGGTGGTGGTTATTTTATAGGCATAGACATCTGACAAGACTCAGAACTGTGCACTTTAAATGATAAATACAGTTTATTAAATGAAATTATTTCTTAATTAAGTGCCCTTAAAAAATCCTTGATCTTATGGAGAAACATTCTACTGAGAGAAACAGACGATAAATGTAGATAAATACATTAGTCCTCCCATAAACTCAATTTTGCTTTCTGTGGTTTTGGTTACCCATAGTTAACTGCAGTTAAATGGAAAATTCCAGAAATAAATAATTCATAAGTTTTAAATAACTTCCATGCCAAATATTATTATAATTATTCTATTTTATTAGTTATTGTTATTAATATCTGCATCTAATTTATAAATTAAGCTTTATCACAGGTGTGTGTATGTAGGAAAAAGTAGTATTTGTAAGGATCAATACTCTCCTCAGTTTTGGGCACACACTAGGTGTCTCCAGATGTATCCCCCATGGATAAGGAGGACCCTATAAAACATCTGTGAGAAGGAGATACGTGAGAAAAATCATCTGGGCGAGAGGATCAGGAGTGCAGTTTAAAATTAGGGGGTCTAAGAAGGCCACCCTGAGAAGTTGGTGGAACTCTGCCCTGCTCGTGGTAGTCTTGCTTAGGCAGGGGGCTGTACCCCAACTCGCAAGCATTTTTGAGGTCACCTTCCGGGTATGAACTTCAAATGCACTGCACACTAAGTGTTACGGATGGGCAGCTGGAGATTTGCCTTTTGTAATGAAAGTCCCTACCTGGGACCTGGCGCAGTTCCCTGACATACTAAGTCCACAGCAAACGCATGCAGGCTGGGTCCTCTTCCCCTTCCCTCTCTAGCGCAGTCCAAACCCCGCGTCACATGCTGTGCATCTACACAACCACTTTTGCTGTTTCTGATGCCCACAGGGCTCTGGTTACTCCTCCTGTTTATGATCATTACCCAGAAGGCTCAGTGTCAGCTTTGGGTAGGTAGGACCTTGTTGCCGCCTGAAGCACTTGGAGCAACGGAGCCGCGGGAAAAACTTCAGAAGCAAACTGGAGACAAACAGCTTTTTATTCTGATAACTTTTCTCTCTGGTTCTAACAACCACTAACACACGCCAAACACACCACTAAAAATGGCGCTGACCCGATCAGCAATTTCGGCCAAGTCACTCGAGATCCCGCAACAAGTCCCGTGAGACTACGGGAGGGGACAATGCCCAAATCTCCACGGCTCATAGTCAACCGCAATTCAAGTCAATCCCCAAACAGGGCTCCTGCATTTCCCCCTTTTTGTTTTAAAAGAGGTAATGCTCTAGGACGTCTATGTGCAACCAACATTCTTACCCGTCATCGGATAATCAAGGCTGTGCCCTTGACTCCTGTCTTAGGTTGATATGTCAGCCACATGAGACTGTCCCGTGCGACTGTGCCTGTCTTAGGTTGTCCCCCTCTGGGGATCTTACCCGTCATTGGCTAACCAGCCATCCAATGGAGCCCTTTAGGATCGACTATATATGATGACTAACAGCCGTCCAATTGTGAGGAGATGTTGCGGCTTTAAGGCGACAAGCCTTTTGGTGATGAGCCAAATTGCATAGCATATCAAATTGTTTAAACAAATCAGCTGCCCTAAGTTCCATCAAGTAACACACTGAATTCTCTAGACAAATACCCGCAAGGCATTGTCCCGTAAAGTCCCAAACAATGAAAGATCAAAATGTCCATTTGTTATAACATGTTGATGTAGGAGGCCCCATGCATGTAGAGCAGAGGCCACACTGTTGGTGAGGTTGTTTGATGTTTGAGCAGCAGGGATGCTTGTGGCGGCCGCGATCCCTGCAGCTGTAGCAGCAGACGTCTTTTTTATGTTTAGACAATGCCACCGGCAAATCTTCAGGGCTCATAGTCAACCGCAATTCAAGTCAATCCCCAAACAGGGCTCCTGCAGGACCTGATATTCCCTTGTGTCATAGGACCTCCCCAGCCCCAGGCTCCAGGTCAAATTCTGAGCTGACTTTGGTTTCTGAAACTCCAGCTTTCCCTCTGGGCACCTCTTTCCTGGGCCGTCTTAGAGGTTTTTTTTGTTTTTTCCCCTGTCACTAAACCAGCATATAGGCATTTAGGGAAGAATTCTCTACCAATTATTTAACCTTAGTGGGAAATAGGACCAGGGTGAGTCTCCTTTCCCAGAACAGATACACGTTCAGCCCTCTCTGATTATCAGAAAGGTTTACCTCTCCCTCCCTCCCTTCCTTCATTCCTTCCTTTCTCCTTCCCTCTTTCCCTCCCTCCCTTTCTCTCTCTCTCTTTCTTTCCATACTGGGGATTGAAAGCAGGTCTACTCTACTACTGAGCTACACCCCAGCCCTTTTTAAATTTTTTTTTTTTTTTTTTTTTTTTTTGAGACAAGGTTTCCCTAAATTACCGAGGGCCTCACTAAATTGCTGAGGCTGACCTTGAAGTTGAGATCCTCTCACCTCAGCATCTGAAGTCACTGAAATTCCAGGTATGCACCATGGCTCCCAGTTACTTTTTTTTTTTTTTTTTTTGAACGGGGGAATTGAACTCAGGGGCACTCGACCACTGAACCCCATCCCCAGCCCTATTCTGTATTTTATTTAGAGACAGGGTCTCACTGAGTTGCTTAGTGCCTCGCTTTTGCTGAAGCTGGCTTTGAACTTGCGATCCTCCTGTTTTAGCCTCCTGAGCCACTGGGATTACAGGCATGAGCCACCATGCCCAGCCCAGTTACCTTTTGTTCTTACTTACAGAAATTTCAGGCTAAAGCTTGGCAGGAGAGGGGATGTATTTACAACTATAGGCCCCTCGAATTGCTCTGCAGAGAGAGGCGTCTGTCTCTCCCCTGCAGGCTCTGTTGGCGATGCCATATCTGTTTCTTGAACATGGTCTTTGCAGGGGCTGGGAAGGCTCTGGCTAGTTCCTCACATCAGAACAAGTAAAATGTGACAAATCAGAAGCACTCAGCTGTGTGACCAGAAGAAACCTCCAAATCAATGTGGTTTAAGATTTCACATGCCCCACACAGCTTTCAAGAAAGGAAACCTGGGGGTCCAGGTTCATTTCAAAACCCCAAAGTGAAAAACCTTTTACCTCTTCCTGACCTTCCTGGTTTGGGAATTTAGGCAGCTTCTTGAGAGCCTCCTTTGCCTGCTGTAAACTTGGCCATAAAATCGTCCATTCAGCAGGGGGAGCAGAAATGAGTGGGGTTTGTCTTCAAGGGTCTCAAAGCCCATGAGAAACAGAATCCATTAACAGAGTCAAGCACAATGTGCGTCGTGTTGTGTGTGTGTGTGTGTGTGTGTGTGCGCGTGGGGGTGTTTGGGGAAAGACAGAGGGGAAGCAGCAGGGAGCTCTGTGAGTTGAGCTGAGCCTTGAAGTATGAAGAGGAGTTCCACAGCAGAGATGGAACAGTGTCCAGAACATACTAGGAGTCAAAATGTCACAAGTTTACCAAGCTCAGGGAGATAACACTAATGAACGCGGGAGGCTGCAGTAAGGCAGGGATTGAAGTGGAGGCCCCCACCCTGCCTCCCAGGCCTCTGCTGAGAAGACCACCTGGTTTGGACTTGGCCTCTATTTACTCCATCTGCCAGGTGCCTTTGTGCAGTGCACAACACACACATCCTCACGTGGTTCCTGTGCGTGCTTATGTTGGTCATAAGCTACTCATTGCCACGCTGAAAAAGGCTTTGTTACATCTTCCTTTTTCAAGGGAATCCAGAAACCCAGATTTTACATAAAAATATCCAATGTGGGGCTGGGGTTGTGGCTCAGGGGTAGAGCGCTCGCCTAGCACGTGCGTGGCCCGGGTTCGATCCTCAGCACCACGTACAAATAAACGCATTGTGTACGACTAAAGCAAATAAATAAATACTAAAAAATATATCCAATGTGTCAGCCACTGTTGAGGCAAAATCATCATCATCATCGTCAACAACAACATCATCATCATCATCCAACCTCAGATTGGATCCAGCGAAGAGTTCCAGTTTGTAACCTTGATGGGAATCAGTCTTCTGGCCC
Source organism: Tamias sibiricus (assembly GCA_025594165.1). Taxonomy (NCBI): domain Eukaryota; kingdom Metazoa; phylum Chordata; class Mammalia; order Rodentia; family Sciuridae; genus Tamias; species Tamias sibiricus. The sequence goes on along the minus strand of CM046660.1, from coordinate 20,943,509 downwards.
ATTCTCTCCTCCTCACTCACACCACACAACACAGTCCTTCACTGAGATGTGACAGGGAAAACATAATCACTGGTGAAAGCCCCCACCAGCTGCTGAATGGCCCTGCCAGGAAGATGAGATTGGCCTCCAAACAACATGGGGCTGCCAGACAGGAGCTGGCCCTTGGCGTTGACGGGGAGAAGTTTAATTTATCCACGCACCTTGCTTGGAGAGAGCCTTCCCTGCCCTCTAGGCTGCCCCCACCTCCCACCCCTCCTGTTTTGCTAATGACAAATGACAAGCAGTGGACATTTATTAATTAAACTGCCCACAGTGGCCAGTGGTAAAACCAAGGCCACATGCAGAGGAGGCATTGAAAGCATTCCTGCTGTCCCGGCCCAGGGCACAAGCCCCTGGCTCGTCCTTACTGCACAGAGCAGAGCAGGCCGCGGCCGCGAAGCCTTACACAACAGGTCTTCCTAGGATCTGTCTGGGCTCTGCTCTGATGAATGAAAATCATCTCCACGGGCCACACAATAATTAAACTCCCAGCATTCTTCCAACAAAAAATGTTCCTCTTGGGACATTCCCACAAACCACTGAAGGACTGTCTGGGGCCTGCAAGCTCCTAGCTGATTACCAAGGGATTTTTGAAGTTGACCTTGACTGGGGATCAAAGGGGGATGGGAGTTCAGGGGGAGGGTACTGGTGGGAAATGCCTTGAAATTAAAATTTATCCTTTGGTCGTCAGCTTGACGGACTGACACCTATTTTCCTGGGAATGAGATGGACAGAGATAAAAAAAAAAAAAAAAAAAGATTTTCAAGGCCCATTTTTTGTTTGTATTGTCTGTTTACTGGTGTATCCCAGACACCTGCAACAGAGCCGGGCAACTAAGTAAGTGTTCAATAAATATTTGTCAAACGATTAGCCCAAGGTGAGCTGATGTCAATTCATAATAAAACCAATTGGGAGCAAATCCCAATTAACAACATGTGGCTTCTGTTTGTTGCCACAAGATTGTAAACAGGTTGAAGATGAGGCCAGTGTCTATTTGATTGACTGTCCCCCAGTCCCAGCCCAATGCCCAACCCAGAGCCTACATACAGTGGCTACTTTCTTTTCTTTTCTTTTCTTTCTTTCTTTTTTTTTTTTTTTTTTTTTTTTTTTTGGTACCGAGGATTAAACTCAGGGACACTCAACCACTGAGCCACATCCCCAGCCCTATTTTGTATTTTATTTAGAGACAGGGTCTCACTGAGTTGCTTAGCACCTCGCCATTGCTGAGGCTGGCTTTGAACTCCTGTGATCTTCCTGCCTCAGCCTCCTGAGCCACTGGGATTACAGGCGTGCACCACCACGCCTGGCTCACAGTGGTTATTTAAGACTATTGATTGCCTGAAGGTCAGATGGAGTCCTGCTAGGATGTGTCTGTCTTTCATGTACTTTGCAGTTCCTTGAGATGTAGTTGTAGTGGCAGCAACAGCAAGGTCACATGGCTCAGGGATCAAAGCCTCAGTGGATGTCATAGCTGATAAGGCCTGAGATCTCAGCCAGCCACAGGCTGGACAGAAAGAAGAAATGAATTAGCTACAATGTCGGGTTTCTAAAAATCACAACTTTATTTTCCCGTATCTCTCTTTGAGACCCCTATTCTGCCAGGGAGCAGCAAATTTAATATGATTCAAAATTTCAGCCAAATTCAGTCATTCCTATTTGAATTCAAGCTATTCTGAATTTTCTCATCTCACTCCTCAGGTCAAGAAGGTAGCAGGGACTTGCTTAAGGAGCCTGGGACTTGGTTCACCACTCCAGAGCCCTCCTCCTGCACCAGATGCTGTCCCAGGTTCCAGCACATGCAACTGTAACCAACTGTTGTGACAGTAACCGTTTTTGTTTTTCCCTTTTTTCCCTACACTTTTTTAGAATTGGGTGACAGTGATAGTTTTAAAACACAGTCACAAGTTCTTTGATACTTTTCCAGTTGAGACATGGGGTCATGTCTTCATTTCTTCGGTATCCGTAAGCTTGTGACTGCTTCCATCAATAGACTACAGAGAAGAGACACACTGTGACTTCCGAGTCTAGGCCACTATAGGCCAATCAGCTTCTTCTGCCTTTTTAGCTGGGACAAGGAAGCTAACCCCAGAGCCCTGAGGCAACATGCAAGTTCAAGTCTCCTGAGCAGGAAGGAAGCTCAGGACACGGAGAGGCTGTGTGGAGACACTCTGGTTGACAGTCCCCACTGAGCCATCCCAGTGCAGGCACCAGACGTGAGAGAAGAAGCCACCAGATGATCTCAGACCCTGGCCTCTCTAGCCTTTTCCAGCTGTTTGAGACTTCCCAAATGAAGCCCTGGGCTTTGTAGAGACTGCAGAGACAAGCCACCCTGCTGGGCCCTGGTCAAATTCTTTACCCTCTAGATCTGCCGGCCTAGTGAAATGGCTGCTGCCTTATGCTTCAACTTTGGGGTGGTTTGTTCTGCAGCCACAGTGGGCTGAGACAGTGCGCCATCTTGTTCTCCCGGGAGCCTAACCCTTAAGGTTCTGCTATCTATGCTTCTTCTAACCCACCAAGGAAGCCACACCTGTCCCTACCAGAAGGCCACCAAGAAGGCCGGTGAGTGTGTGTGGCCGTGATCCTCATTTTAAGGGAATTGCATAAATAATGTTGTTACATGACTGGTAAGAAAATGAAGTACATTCTCCTGAGGTTGCCTTGGAATTATTTTAAGGAAGTAAAGGAGGCAATTAAGACTCATAGACAACAGACTCTTTTCCCCGCCCTGCCCATCCACATCTCATTTATTCCCAAGGGACCTTTGAGCATCCATTAAGTGCCAGCCCCCTCATTAGACTCCAGGCTATGTACACAGGCCTGGTCCTAGGATTTCCCGAGATCCGGCAGGAGATGAACATTAAACAATTATTCATGCACATACTTTGAATGAAAAGCTCAGGCTGTTCTGGGAGTGGGTGGGTGGAGATCTATTTAATCCTCATAATATCCTTCTAAGGTGAGTATCTTCATTTCTGCTTTTGAAGGGGACAGTGAGGCTCAGAGAGATTAAGTGATCTCCCTGAGGTCACCTAGCAGAGACACAAGACTGAAAAGAAGCCTGAGCAGGGCTCCCAAGTGCAGCTGGGGAAGCCCAGGCACAGACAGCTGGTGGAGCTGGAGTACAGAGGAGTGGCAGGAGCACGGGGTGCAGGGTGGGGGTGGGGGGCAGCACCTCAGGCTGGGAACATTCGAGGGACTGCATCTGAAGGGCAAAAATCGCACCGGAGACAACCGTGCAGCCAAGAGATTTATTCACCAGCCTTTGTGCCTGGTCGGAGGTAGAAGAAGTATGGAGAGAGAGGAGTCAGGGAGAGGGGAATGTGCAAGCTCTGAACAGACGGTAGGTGCCTGGTCGTGCCGGCTGTGGTCTCTGGAGCTGTTGGTTGGGGCAGCTGCCGTCAGGCTGGAGACGGTGAGTCTGGAGCTGTCACAGTGGCCACCTCCTCTCAGCAGGGAGGAGCTGTTGTGTCTGAGCTCTGGGCAGGCAGGAGCTTTAAGTAGATATTTCTGGTGTGTGGGGGGGGAGTACCAGAGCGACCTTTAACGCTATTGGCTCTTTGCCCAGGGAACAGGGTTACTTTTAAGCCGATTGGCTCCTGCCCAGGGAAAATGAAACCAGTTTGCTTCTCATGGAAATTTCCAAGGGGGAGGCGGCCCATCGGCCCAAGCTTATCTATCAGCATTAACTCCTGGGAAGCCAGGGTAGCTGGTTAATCCAGCAGGGCCGTGCCTTCTTCCCAGCAGGAGGTGGTCCTCTACTGGGAAGGGATAATGGGGCCTCATCATCTGGGAGTCCCTGGGCAGTCACGTTTACTACCTGTAAAATGGGGGCAGGATTAGATGGGTGAGGTAAGGCACCCCACAGAGACAGCAGCTGGTTCCCTTAACCCACTCCTCGAATTAAGTCCCAAGGGCCAGGGAGGGGCATAGGGAGGTGAGGTAGGACATCCAGACCCCACCCCCACCCCCACCCCGGGATGATGAGGTCTAGAAGAAGCACCCAGCGAACAGGTTCTAATGCTGCTGCGGGGCTCCTGCCCTGGGAGATTTGGGTCCATTTGCCTGGAGGGAAGCCCAAGCATCTTTGTGCTGCAAGCAACACCTGAGATTCTGATGCGAGGCATCCCTGCCCCAGCATTTGGGGACCTCTGCCTCAAGTATTTACTCAAGTGCCCTCAATAGGCAAAAGAGAAGACAGACGCCTGAGAGGATGCGGGCAACACCCTCGCCTCCTCGGCAGAGCTCAAGGCTGCCCCTCCCCTTGGGAAGGCACGTGGAGGGTCAGACTCTGCCTCTGACCCCCACCTTCAGTCTTTTCAAATTCCAAGGCCAATCTTGGCTTCTTCCTCTCCTTGAAGGAGGACAGCACAAGGTCACGGGTGAGGCGATCTGACCAGACTGGGTGTGAATCCCAGCTCTACTCACTAGCAGAGGGACGGGTGCCTTGATGAGCAATTAGCAGACAACTTTTAAAGATATATCATAGTGGTTTGGAAGGCTGAGGCAAGAGGATTGCAAGTTCAAGGCCAGCCTCAGCAATTTAGGGAGACCCTAAGCAATTTAGCAAGACCCTGTCTCAAAATAAAACATAAGAGGGGCTGGCTCCCCAGCACTTGGGAGGCTGAGGCAGGAGGATCATGAGTTCAAAACCAGCCTCAGCAATGGCGAGGCACTTAGCAACTCAGTGAGACCCTGTCTCTAATAAAATACAAAAGAGGGCTGGGGTTGTGGCCCAGTGGTTGAGTGCCCCTGAGTTCAATGCCCGGTACCAAAAAAAAAAAAAAGGGGGGCTGGCTCAGCAGTAGAATGCTCTCGTCTCGCATGTGTGAAGCCCTGGGTTGGATCTTTGGCACCACATAAATAAAATAAAGGTATTGTGTCCACCTACAACTAAAAAAAATATTTAAATATATAAAATAAAACATAGGAAGGGTTGGAGATGTAGCTCAGTGGTTAAGCACCCCTGGGCTCAATCCCTGATACAATATATATATATACACATATATATATATAAATTTCCTTAGCTGAGTTTTTCATAAAGCCATTAGAGTACTCCAAAGACTCAGGAAAATGAGGATGTTGAAAGAGGCAAAGAGGCCATTAGGCAAATAAATCACTAACTAAATTGGCTTTCAGCTAATGGTTTTATTCCCTCATGATGTTGGGCAAATTACTTGTCCATTCCAAACCTCAGTTTCCCCAACCATAAAACGAAGCTAATAAAATCCATTTCACTGTTTTGCGGTGAGGAGGTTGTAAGAGGGAGTGAGCTGTGTGCCAGGTAGATGGTAAACATTTGATACATTCAACTTCCCTCCCTTCCTGAGGATTCGGACCACACAGGAGCCTTCCTGCTCTTGGCTTTGGCTTTAAGGAGCTTGTGGTCACAGCGAGGATCTGACACTGGAAGTACATGCATTCCAAATTGATACCTAACTGAATATTTTCTGGTGTAAACTATATGTCGACGCTAACTTTAGCCTGGGGGAGCTTTATTATTTGTTTCCCTTTCACGAAAGCTATAATAGAGGAAGAGAAAACCCTGCCTCATGCATTCCAATTCCTAAATACACAATTTACAATTTTCTGGGATATTATTTAAGTTTATTTTAGTTATGGAGTCTCGCCATCCCTGTTGGGTGCTTATTTAAGTTCCGGGTGGGCTCTGGAAAGGCCTGGAATGTCTCAAAAGGAGGGAAGGAGAATCTCCCCATTCATTAAACAGCAGGCCTGAGAGGTCTTTGCAGGTCCTAGGACAGCGAGGGATCCCAGGACGGGGGCTGAGCTCAAGCCAAGCTCTTCTTCCCATGACCTGCAACTTTCACAGTTGGGCCTCTTTCTGGATTTTATCATCCTTTGCTCAGATTGAGGCCAATGGGAGGAACTTGTTGGACCATGGTCTGGCTGGGGCACCAGCTTCTTCCCTTTCCCTCTCTTTTAGGGGGTTGAATCCTGGGGTGCTTTACTACTGAATTTCATCCCCAGTCTTTCCTATTTTTTTTTTTTAATTTTGAGATAGAATCTCATAAAGTTTCTGAGGCTGCCGTTGAACTTACGATCCTCCTGCCTCAGCCTCCCAAGAAGCTGGGATTACAGATGTGGGCCACCGTGTCCTGGCTCATCCCTTTTTCTCGATGGTCATGAAGCGAGATTTAACGCTAGGTAGTGAGTGTAGTCAGGCAAATCGGGTCTAACATCGAGTCTCATAAAGAACATGGAGCCCATAAGGAAAATGGAGTCAGTCTGAGTCCTGGAAAGACAGAACAACTCTAAGGGAGATAAGATGGTTAATGTTCCCAAGTGTAGGGCCCATCTTATGGAATGTTAATGAAACAGCTCCCAGCAAACAGAGATGCTAATCAACTAGCCCTAAACCCTTCCTGTAAATCCCACACCCACCATGGGCCCTCCGTGTCACATCTTTTGACATTCCTGTCCCAGGCAGGACAGAGATAGAGAACATAAAAAGAACAAAAGAAAGATTTCAGATATAAAAGGGAGAAAGCCTCTCCTCCCCTTGGATTCCTGGTTTCCGGGTCCCCTTCTCCCTCTGGGGGAAGTCTTTTGCTATCCTTTAAATAAAGCTGTCCACTTTCCACTCTATGCTGGCCTCGGAGTGCTTCTTCGGTGTTATTCTTCAGCGTGCAGGGAGCAAGAACTCGTCACGGGTAAAAAGCGGTTTCAGTCATAGGACCCAGTTGCCCATGCCCACACCCCACGTGTAAGAAAACTTTCATCAGGTTCTCAGAGGGGTCAGGGACCTCCAAAAGGATCTATACTGTTGCTGGATGGTCAATATCTCCCTCCCATTTGCTTCATGTCCTCATACCTTGCTCTTGGGATAAGGCTTTCCATGGTACTCAATGGTGAGTCCTCAAGGAAGGCCTCAGCCTCGCTGAACATTCTTCAGGGAGGACTTCAGCTCCTGGCCCTGTGGCAAGTGCTGTCATTAGCCACCAAGATGCAGAATAGGGCACTATGGTGAGGTCCTCCCTCTTTGTTCTGGTTACAACCTCTGTTATCAACCTCTGTTCTGGCGTTCTATACTAGGACTCTCAAACTTTAATGTTTAGAAGAGTCAAGTGTGTTTTTAAAAACTTCACAAAACGCTCTAGTATAGGTAGACCTTAGAGAAACACTGATTGATAAAGTTGCTAGAAAGCTGTCCCAAGTTATTGGATGTCTTTGAACTTGTTAGTCTTTTGCGCTTTCTCTCTCTTTCTCTCTCTTACTCACACACACACACACACACACACACACACACACAACACACACACAAATTGGGCACCTTTTATTTGTTTATTTTTTTTATGTGGTGCTGGGGATCAAACCCAGTGCCTCAGGCATTGCTAGGCAAGCGCTCCACCACTGAGCCACAACCCTGGCTCAACTTTTATGTTATTTATTTATTTATTTTGGTCCTGAGGATTTGAACTCAGGGGTACTTGACCACTGAGCCACCTCCCCAGCCAGTTTCAGATTTTTTTTTTTTTTGGGGGGGGGTACCGGGGATTGAACTCAGGGGCACTTGACCACTGGGCCACATCCCCAGCCCTTTTTTGTATTTTATTAGAGACAGGGTCTCACTGAGTTGCTAAGTGCCTTGCCATTGCTGAGGCTGGCTTTGAACTCACAATCCTCCTGCCTCAGCCTCCCAAGTGCTGGGATTACAGGCGTGTGCTACACACCCGGCCAGTTTCAGATTTTATTTAGAGACAGGGTCTCACTGAGTTGCTGAGTGCCTCGCTTTTGCTGAGACTGGCTTTGAACTCGCGATCCTCCTGCCTCAGCCTTCCAAGCCACTGGGATTACAGGCATAATTGGGCACCTTTTAAAAAGGTATTGGCAAACTATGACTCAGGGGCCAAATCTGGCCCGCTGTCTGACTTTATAAATAAAGTTTTATTGGAACACAGCCATACCCATTGATTTACAAATTACACATTACTTAGTGCAGCAACAGGAGGGTGAGTGGTTGTGACAAAGGTCTTAGGGCCTGAAAAGCCTAAAAATATTTAACCTTAAGCCTTTACAGGAAAAGTTTGCCAATTCCTGGTTTTAGGGTCTTTTGGGGGTTTCTCTATTACATGCAGCCAAAGGTATCTGTCAGCCAGGAGTTGGGGAATTTGGCTTCTCCAAGATGGCACTGTTGGTGATGGCAAGCTTTGTGTTCTTTAGGCCATTTTTTCCTGAGAGAATTTCCACAGAATGACTTTTCAGGGATTTCAAGAACATCATCCAACCCCACTTCTAATGGGTGGCAGTGTGGGATCACCTAAGTTGGGGCTTCAGACAAGGCCTGGATTTATGTCCTAGTTTTACCAAATGGAACCAATTGCCTTTGAAACATTACTAAACCCTCTAGGCCTCAAGTTTTTTTTTTTTTTTTTTTTTTTTTTTTTTTTTTTTTTTTTTTTTAAACCTAAAATGGGAATAATCTACTTTCCTGAAGGATGGGTAGAGAGTCAGGGCTGGAATTCCAGACAAAGGACTCATTGTAAGCAAAAGAACTGGAGTGGGAAAATTCCAGGTGCTTGTGGAGAACAGCAAAAAGCTCTGTCTGACCTGAGCCAAGAGCCTGTGGAGAGGGACTTGGAGCACAAAGTTTTAAAGGTAGACCAGTGCTTGCACAATAACAATTTTCCCTGGTCCTTATCCTAGGTTTCTGGGAAGGAGATTTTCAGAATTCCAACTTAGGATTTCCCAAGTGATATGTCTTTGTTATTTCTAGTGAGCCCCAAGAGCCACACCTGAGTTAATGCTAGCGAGCTGACTCATAGATGGGCCCCTAAATAGTTTCGGCCATCAGAAAAACCAACCATGTGATTAGAGAGTTGGGCCTGTGAGGCCCATGATAAATCGGCTGGACTTTCATCAGGGAAGGCAGGAGGCTGAAGATAGAGTGCAGTCACATGACCAATGATTCCACCAACAATGATCCTATCAATTACACCTATGTGATGAAATCCCCAATAAAAACCATGGATAGGGCTGGGGTTGTGGTTCAGCGGTAGAGAGTGCTTGTCAAGCACGTGAGAGGCCCGGGGTTCAATCCTCAGCACCACATAAAAATAAATAAATAAAATACAGGTATTGTGTCCACCTACAACTGAAAAAATAAATATTAAAAAAAAAAAAAAAAAGAAGAAGAAGCCGGGTGTGGTGGCGCACGCCTGTAATCCTAGCACTTGGGAGGCTGAGGCAGAGGATCGCAAGTTCAAAGCCAGCCTCAGCAATGGTGAGGCACTTAGCAACTCAGTGAGACCCTGTCTCTAATAAAATACAAAAAAGGGCTGGGGATGTTGCCCAGTGGTCGAGTACCCCTGAGTTCAATCCCTGCTACCCAAAAAAACAAAACAAAACAAAAAAAAGAACCATGGATAGCAAAGATCATTTGAACATCCATCAATGTTCTAGGAAGGTAAGCACCCTGATTCCATGAGGACGAAACATGGAAGGTCTGTCCTTCCAGTCCTGGCCCTATGGATCCCTTCCCTTGGCTGGTCCTGATTTATACCCTTATAATAATAAACTGTAACAGTAAGTATAGCACTTACTGTTCTGTGAGTCATTCTAAGACAGAAATATAGGGTTAAAGTTTAAATCAGTGACTGTTAACAGGACTGCATGCCCATTGCTTCAGATGAATGTCAGGATCTTTCCCAACTACATCCATTATTTGAGACACACAGCAGGAGAGCATGGAACCAGTTCAGGTAGACTGGACCACATGTGCTTTCCTGAAAGTGACAGAGACCCTCATTTAAATGCATCTACATGCTAAAGGATACACTCAATGGAGAGACCTAACACAATTTAGGTGCATTTTGGACTGTGCAAATCTGAGCAGGTGCAATAAAAGATTGAACATAGTTCATGAATATGTTCATTTCTAGCCTGGAAAGGTATATATGCTGTTCACCCCCCATCTCTTTGTTACTTGCCCATGGGGCAGCCATCTTGCTATGTCAGTCAGTGCAATTCTTACCACCCCTCTCTTTGGTAGCCGTGTTTGATTTCTATCCTGCATGAGCTAAAGGGCCCCCTGAACTAGTGACAGTTTCTAGCAAATTATCAAACGTGAGGGGGTTGTGTGAATCCCCAAATTTGTAGCCAATTGATCAGGCATGCAGGTGGCCTGGGGATTCCCAAACTTATGCTGGTGTCTGCAATGAGGTCAATCCTTAACCTCTGGATTCTGCACTAACTCCAGGTAGTAGACATTGCAAAAAAGTACAGTGTAGAGCTGGGGATATAGCTTAGTTTGTAGAGTGCTTGCTTCACATGCACAAGGCCCTGGGTTCAGTCCCCAGCACCACACACACACAAAAAGGTACAGTGTAGAATTTCAGTGTTAGATCTAAGCAGTGTCTGATTCCAGATTTGGATTTTATTTGGTTGGTGGCGAGGAGCCATGGAAGGTTTATGAGTAGGAAAACAACAGAATTAGTATCTGAGATTCTGGAATAATAATCAGGCAGATACTGAGGCCAGTCAGAGCCCCAGGCCCCCTCAATCTTAAGGTTTTGTCATGTGCATGTAATGCTGGTCACCAAAAATGCTTCCTTTCGAAAAATAAAGAGCAGCTATAAAGCAACTCACATGTGTTGGTGGGTTTGGAGGCGTCTCAGGGTAGGCCAGGCCAAGGAGCTGCAGAAAGAACTACTCCTGGAAAGCAAAAGATTGATTGGTTCTTCCTGAACCACTTTTTTTTTTTCAGACACTGAGGCCCATGAAAAAGGACTGGATGATGCAATGGTTTGAATACAGTTTGAGTGTGACCCCAAAAGGTTTGTGAACTGGAAATTTGGTCCTCAGTGTGGGGCTACTGAGGTGGTAGAACCTTTAAGAGGGAGGGCCTAGTTTAGGGGGGTTAGGTCATTGGGGGCTTTGCCCTCTGAAAGGATTAAGGTAATTCTCATGGAAGCCCCGTTAGTTTCCACAATAACTGGTTGTTATAAAAAGGGTAAGATTGGCCCCTGATTCTCTCTGGCTTTATGGCTCACCATGTGATCTTTCCCTTTTGCACATGCTCCAACCATGATGCCATTCACCATATTGTGATGTAACCAGAAGGCCCCCACCAGAACTGAGCAGAAGCTGGTGACATGCTCTTGGACCTCCAAAACTGTGAGCTGAACAACCTCTTTACTTTATAAAGCACTTAGCCTCAGGTATTTTGATAAGGCAACAAAATAGCCTAATACAGATGCATGCATACCCAGGACAAGCCTTCTCATTAAAGCACAAGAAATAAGGCCACAGGCTCTGGTTCAGCCTTCTCCTTCGGTATTTGAAGAACCAATTGTCATTCAGGAACGCTTTTCTCTAAATCTTCTGTGCTTGCCAGCTTTGATTCTTTCCAGCACCAACGAACCATGAGGGAATTGTATTTCAGCATTTTTTCAGCATCTCCTGCCAGTTGGACACTGCACTGCATGTTCTCTCTCTAATTTAGCCTCCCATGAAGCCTTCCCCAAGGTGATGACTTAATCTCTGGGCTGTGTGAATAGAGCCACGAAGTTCAGATAAATTTTGCAAGACAAAAACCCAAATCTATTTTGTGGCTGCCGATACACATTCTGACTTCACCACATCCGCAGTCATTCTGATTGCAAACACAAAAAGTGCTATAAATTCTTCCCATGAGGTATTGGATTGTTTCTAGTCTCATTCATTTTTTGATAAGTCAGCCAGTCAAAATAGCCTATTCATGCCTGTCATTGATTCAAGAGCCCCAGGGTGGTATACTTAACTTACTGACACAGTTTGGTCTTAATAGTTAGTAGCCAAATTTCTGTTCAGGAATACTTTTTTTCTTTGACTTCAATGAGAAATTTTTCCCCTTCTTTATTGCTTTATTGGTTCTTTTTTTTTTTTTTTTTTTTTTTTGGTGTCTGTGTGTGTGCATACTAAGGATGAAACCTAGGGCCTCATGCATGTTAGGCAAACGCTTAAGAGAAAAATATTTGAGAGAGATGACAGTGAAAAGATTTAATTGCACTCAAAGAAGCAGCATTCTTCTTTTTCACTTAATATTTTTACAAAATAATGATCTTTAGTAAAGCTTTGAAAATATGAAAGTATAAAGAAGACAATTCTTTAGGCATGGTGATATATGCATGTAATCCCAGCAATTCAAAAGGCTAAGGCAGGAGTGATTGCAAGTGAGGCCAGCTTCAGTACCTTAGTGAGGCCCTAAGCAACTTAGCAAGACCCTGTCTCAAAAAAAGGGGGGGAGAGCTATGGATGTCGCTCAGTAGTTAAGCACTCCTGGGTTCAATCCCTGGTACCAAAAAACAAACAACCAAACAAAAATAAAAACCCTGAGACAATCAACTTCATAAGGAAAAAGGGTTTATTTTGGGTCACAGCTTCAGATATTCCTGTGCCCATGGTTGCTTGACTCTGTTACCTTTGGACCTGTGGTGAGGCAGTGCCTTGTGGTGGGGAACACATGGCAGAGAAAGATACTCACTTCATGGCTGGGGAGCAGAGAGAGAGGAAGGGGCTGGAGTTCCAACATCCCCTTCAAGGTCACGCCTCCTGTGACTTAAACTCCTCCCATTAGGCTCCACCTTTTAAAAGTTCCATCCTTCACAACAGCATCATAGGCTAGTGACCAAACCTTTAACACGTGGCCATTGGGGAACACCTATCCAAGCCATCATGCTTCCTGTCTCTGATTATTTTGGAGCAATTCTTAGAAGTAAAATTACAGTTTCAAAGGCTACAATGCAATGGTAGCTTTCCGTGCTTTTTGACCACTGGGTACCTTTTGAATATACTACTTCCTGTATTTGATGATTCTCCACTCTGTCAGACCCATCTTTCCCTGAAAGGAAATAAAACTTGCCTTCTCAGGGCTCCTCTACACTAAGGGTCAAGGCTACCATCTAAGCTCCACTGGGCACTGAGATGCACCATGAGTTCTAAGCAGAGAGCAAGGCGAAGGGGGAGACACCCACAGAGTCCCCAGGTTCTGGGGAGATCATGACGAAGCACGCCAAGAACCACCACCTTTTAGGGGTTGTTGCTGCAGGTCATGGGCCTAGCCCCAGTGGGATCTGATGCTTGTGCCCAGCAGGGGACTGTTGCCAAGCCTGTCCCTGTCTGCTTGGTCTCTGGGTCTCAAGGAGAATCACTCAGCTCCCTTATACCCTTAATCCTTTTCTTTTTTTCTTTCTTTCTTTTTTTCTTTTTTTTTTTTTTTTTTTTTTTTGGTACTAGGAATGAACTTAGGGGCACTCAACCACTGAGCCACATCCCCAGCCCTATTTTGCTATTTTATATTTTTATTTAGAGACAGGGTCTCAATGAGTTGCTTAGTGCCTCATTGTTGCTGAGGCTGGCTTTGAACTTGAAATCCTCCTGCCTCAGCCTCCTGAGCCACTGGGATTACAGGCGTGCACCACCATACTCAGCTTAATCCATTTTTTAAATAACTTAAACTGACCAAGAACCTGACCAACTTGTGAACATTTTAAGTACTTCTGATACACATGGATGTAAATTTTGTAGTTGTTTTTTTTTTTTTTTTTTTTTTTTTTTTTCTTAATTGAATAGAACACTATTACAAGAACAGAATTTACCTAAAAGGTAAGATGTAAAACCTTAGGGACATTTTCAAACACTTCCACAGAAGCCCAATTCTCTCTTTCATGCTAGTCTAGTCACTAATAATAACGTTATTTCATCCAATTGCTTCTACATTCTACATCAGGGCAAAATCATGTTCTGAGAACTAGTTTCAGATTATGTCAGATGCCGTGGGTTGTGTATTTTGTCTATTTTCTTGCTGAGATAGAATTCACATATTATAAAATTCACTGTTTTAAAATATACAATTCAGTGGTTTTAGTTTAATCACAAGATTGTGCAACCATCACCGTTAATTCCAGAACATTTTTGTGGCCTACGAAGAAAGCCGCACTCATTCCCAGGCATTCTCTGTGCCCCTACCTTCCTGGCAACACCTAATCTACCTTCTGCCTCTTCTGGATATTTCATATAACTAAAATTATATAATATGTGCCCTTTTGTGACAGGCTGCTTTCACTTAGACCCATGTTTTCAAGGCTCACTCATGTTGGGAATTTAGCAATATTTTATTTCATCTTATGGCTGAATAATATTCCTTTGTATGGATATACCATATTGTGCACACACATTCAGCAATTACAGCACATTAGGTGATTTCCAATATTTGACTTTTATGCATCATGATGCTATGAATGTTGTTATACAAGCTTTTTTTTCTTTTTTTTTTGGTACCAGGGATTAAACTCAGGGGTACTTGATCACTGGGCCACATCCTCAGCCCTTTTTTGTATTTTATTTAGAGACAGGGTCTCACTGAGTTGCTAAGTGCCTCACCATTGCTGAGGCTGGCTTTGAACTCGTGATCCTCCTGCCTCAGCCTCCCAAGCGTGGGAATTACAGGCGTGCGCCACCGCACCCGGCATTATACAAGCTTTTGTGTGGAATTATTTTTTCAAATCTCTTGGGAATAGGAGTGGACAGGTCATATGGTAATTCTATGTTTAATGTACTGAACTAGAATCTCTGGAACTAGGAGTTCAGCTAGAGCAATCAGGCCCTCAGCAAGTTGAATCTGGAAGGAGCCGTCAGTGGTAGAGATCAGGGCTGCAGGAGCCTTCTGATGGCAGTCCTGAGTTAATTCCTGCCGTGAGGATCACACTTCATGTTAAAACCATGCTTTAACAACTGTTTTAACTCCATAGTTGATTCTATAGTCACCAAAATTTGAGAAGCACTGCCTTCAATTAAGGGGCAGAAATTGTTTTCCTATAGAGTCAGGTGGTATGTATTTGAGATTTGCAGTCCAAGAGGCGAAGTTGATGATGTTAAATAGGTACCTGCATACCAAAGCATAAGTAAATTTCCAAAAAACTTTTTATTGACAGAACTTTAAATATAATCATAATTGCAAGTGCGTGGTGCACACTTGTAATCCCAGCAGCTCAGGAGGCTCAGGCAGGAGGATTTCAAGTTCAAAGCCAGCCTTAGCAACTTAGCAAGGCCCTAAGCAACTCAAAGAGACCCTGCCTCTAAATAAAATATAAAAAAGGGCTGGGGATGTGACTCAGTGGTTAAGCACTCCTGGATTCAATCCCTGGCACCAATAATAAGTGGGCACAATTTTTGGTGATGCAGGTTTACTAATGAGAAGAATAGAAATTTTTGGAGAATGTATCACTTAACTGGGATTCAAAGTTTGTACTCCTTATGATCAAATCAATGGCAAATATTCATCTGTATAAACCACCCTGAGCTCACAAGCTGGAAAAAAAAAGGCACTGGGCCAGATTTGGCCTGTGGCCCTTCTTTTCTTACCCATCCTAGTGCCAAAGCTTTTGCAGCTTAACTAATGCCAAGTGGCTCCTTTTGCCCTCAGCCCAGTTTTTCTTTGAGCAAATAAATGATCTCTCTAGTGTCCCATGCAGTTCCAATGGGGTTATAGGTTGTGAGGTTCTAACATCTCCTACCCCAACCTCAGCTAGAGCAATCAGGCCCTCAGCAATTTGAATCTGGAAGGAGCCATCAGTGGTAGAGATCAGGGCTGCAGGAACCTTCTGATGGCAGCTCTGAGTTAATTCCTGCCGTGAGGATCACACTACTAGGCCTTGCAGGATCGCAGAGGCTCCACCCCATCTGCTCCTGCTCTCAAATTTGCAGGCAGCCGTTGCCATATCCATTTATCGATTCAGTTCAGCAACGTCTACTAATGACCCTAAATCCCTTGCAAATGTACTTGAAGTGGCCCCCAGGGGTTAAAGATCTGAATGTTCTCCCTCCAGCAAAAGCACTGCTGTCCCCACAGCCTGGAGGAGGTCCCATTCTGCCTGCTGTCAAATATTTATTTATTGCTTATTAATATGTGCCAGAAATTGGATCCTCTCTTGGCCTATTTGGGTCACAGATTGTAAAGTGGTACTATCTTCCGGAAAGGAATCTGAGCAATATATGTTAAGAGCCTCAGAAATGTCTTCCTCCCGGGAAAATAAATAATCCTAAATGCAAAAAAATTCTTTGTCGCGGGCCAGCCAGGGACTGTGTATGGGAGCTACGAGCATTTGAGCATATGGGAGGACTGGCCTGGTGTTACATGCTCTTTGGGCCGTGCAACACACATGGGCACTTTCCTCCCACACAGCACCTGAGATGGGTGTGGCTTGCCAAGATGTCAATCAATCTACCAACCACAAGGCATCCCGAAGCTAGACTCAACCCCCTGAAACCTGACCCTTTGCCTTATTTGGAAAGAACATTCCATCGAACCTTCCTCTGTGTCCCCTTCTATAAAAATAAAGAATTCAGGTGGCTCCTGCTCTTTCCAATGGACCCCTAAGGTCGAGATCCATCACTGGACCCTGAGAAAAAGGCATTTTCTGTGTCTGTGTAATTATTTCGTGCCAACCCAAATTCACCTGGAGTGATCCTGAATAATTTAGTTGTGTGTCACGGCATTTTTTTTTTAACATTTATTTATTTGCTTTTAGTTGTGCACAATGCGTTTATTTTTTTTTTTTTTAAATATTTATTTATTTACGTGGTGCTGAGGATCGAACCTGGAGCCACAACCCCAGCCCCAATGCGCGTGGTGCTGAGGATCGTGCGACGTGCTCTACCGCTGAGCCACAACCCCAGCCCTCGCAGCAATTCTTTTTAACCAAGTGTGTTCAGGGCTGTCTTATGCCTCTCGATGTCCTGAAATGGATACAAACTCAATTCACCACCACCAGCAAGAACCGTCTACACTCATCCAGGATGTAGAAGATTCCTGCCCTTTTCATTGGGTTGCCTTCTAGAAAAGTTTCCATCATGTCCAGAAATCTGTTTCCCTTTCCCCCTCCTCCTTCCTTGTTTGACCTTCTTCTCTCAGAAAACCAACGTCATCCCCTTTGGTCAGAAGCCAGCAAATTTGAATTGCTCTTTGTGACTTTTGTGTTCAAGATGGACATAACCACCTGCCCTGCATCCTCTTATTCTCTAAGTGGAGGACCCTTGAGATAATCAGCCTCTGGTAAGAGCTGATTCTTAATGTGTCACTTTAGGGTGGTTCATAATGTTCAAAAGCTCCCTCTCCAGTAGGGATGAGCAGAGAGAGTAGACAGGGACTGACTGGGCCAGAGAATCCCACCTACTACATACGTGTGTGTGTGTGTGTGTGTGTGTGTATTAATTACATACGACACAATATCTTTTTTTGTTTTCTATTTTATTTTATGTGGTGCTGAGGATTGAACCCAGGGCCTCACACGTGCGAGACAAATGCTCTGCCACTGAACCACAACCCCAGCCTGACCTACTGCATTTTTTAAAAAAAAAATTTTTATTTATTTGCTTTTAGTTGTACACAATGCGTTTTATTCGTACATGGTGCTGAGGATCGAACCCGGGCCACCTGCGTGCTAGGCGAGCGCTCTACCGCTGAGCCACAATCCCAGCCTCCTACTACATTTTTAATTGTGAAAATATTAGAAACCATCAGATGTTCCAGAAGCCCTTTTGTACCAGCCAAGGGGACTGACCCCAAGCAGGATCCCAGCAGGTGGGGTGGGATGGTGGCATGGTACTCCAAGCAACAAGGCCTCTCAGATCTGAGGATGGGTGCTATACTCAGCCTGATAGGGTAGGCCTCTGTTCTAGAGAAACCTCTGGATAACTGTTGTGAGTTGTGTGTGAGGGTAAAGGGTGGTTGAGAGGACCATTGTCTCAGGTCTAACCTCAATGGATCTCAAATTTAGACTGCTGCTGCTGTTTTTTTTCAAATGTGTTTGCATACTCTGAGGAGGCCAAAAAAAAAAAAAAAAGAGTTTGTCACTTGGCTTTGATTCTGTCTCCCACCTCTGGACCACTGATACCACCCAATGAATCTTAGGAATTTATCTTTTTCTTATGAGTTTCTTGTGAGTTTTCTTAAGGATGTTGTACCACATTATTGACTGATGAGAGTATTAATTTGTTCCATGTAAACATTAAAATAGCTGGCAATCTTTAGGGATAGCTTCATTTTATAATAGACTAGGAACTTCAGGAATGGATGGTCACGCAGGTTTTTCCAGTCCTGGAGTAGGCATTACCTAAGTTGCCAGATCTGGGGAGGTGACAAGGGTGTCACACAATTGGGAGGCAAAGCAAAAAGTCTGGAGCGGGGAGAAGGGAGGGAGTGAGAAACTGGATTGAGAGGGTCGAGATTTGGGGCTTGAACAGGGCCGGGTTAGTGGAGCAGGCTCCCAGTGCCAGGGTAGAACTTAGCATGATAATGGATGGGTCTGGTAACAACAGGCAATCCTTAGAGACACCACGGCCAGTCCTCTAGGCAACCATTAGGAACGAGGGTTATGAAGATGCTACAAAAATATGGGAAATAGCCGGGCGCGGTGGCGCACGCCTGTAATCCCAGCACTTTGGGAGGCTGAGGCAGGAGGATCGCGAGTTCAAAGCCAGCCTCAGCAATGGCGAGGCACTTAGCAACTCAGTGAGACCCTGTCTCTAATAAAAACACAAAAAAGGGCTGGGGATGTGGCCCAGTGGTCAAGTGCCCCCTGAGTTCAATCCCTGGTACCACAAAAAAAAAAAAAAAAAAGAAAGAAGAAAAAGAAAAAAGAAAAAATATGGGAAATGCTCATGTTGTCATACATAACACCAAACTCTATGGACCTCCCCCCTCCCCCCCCCCCCCCCTCCCCCACACACGAGGAAACACTGGAAGGAATTACACCTAAATAGAAGCAGTGCTTGTGTTAATGGGGAAGGGTGAGGTTGTGTGGGTTTATTTGCTCTGTATTTTAAAATAAAACAACAGCACTAGCTAGTAAATAAAGTGCCATCTGCCAGGGTGTGGCCAACACAGGCATGGTCCTTGTTCCTAAAACAGGCCCAAGTCAGGAGATAACTGAGCATCCCATCCAGCAACTGCCACCCCTGGGAGAAGCCCTGGCCTTGCCAAATTCCTACCACCTGGCCAAGAAAAGCTAGAGTGAGTGGGAGGCTTCTGTCCCTCTCCTGGTGTCCTGAGCCATGGATCTAAAACCCCATGCCTTGGGGGACCAGGCAGGGATTGGGGGCAGATGTTGCAGCTGGCAAGGCCTAGCTTTGTGGGAGCCAGCACGACGTGGCTCCTGTCTTAGTTCCAGCTCCTTTGCCAGCATCCTAAAGCTGCCTTGAGGCTCGCTGTTCCCACCCCACACATCCCCACCTCCCCAGCCAATCAGGCCCAAGGTGCTTCCAGGACACCATCTCCTCACTGGCCAGCTACGGGAGAGTCTGCTCCACTGCGGCTCCTCAGGAGACCCACATGGGAGGTCCTCAGTGAGGAACTGCATGGTGAGGCCTGAGTCCCTCCTGTGGGTCTGAGCCCACCCACCTCCACCGGGCAGATTCCAGCTGGTGCCTCCTCGGGGCTGCTTGGCGCTGCTCAGCACTCCCAGGAAGACAAGGAGATTTTCTTTGGGCCTCTTTGGACATCTCAGTCCAGGCCAGGTCCTTGGCAGGATTCCACACTTGAACTCCACACGGCCTTCTCCCTGGGTCCAGCCTCAGGAACTATGGGAACTTAAATCCCATAGCCTAGGCTTCGGGGCCTCTAACAAAAGCGGAATATGACCTATAGTGGCTTATAAATATTTTGACAGAAAATATTGCTAATAAATCATGTAAAAGTCCTTTACATTTCTGTTAGATGAGGAAGAATTTTCCTGTCAGACAAGGGCTGGGGATATAGCTCAGTTGCTACAGTGCTTGCCTCACGTGCATAAGGCCCTGGGTTCAATCCCCAGTGAAGGGCAAAAATCACACCAGGGACAGCCGTGCAGCCAAGAGATTTATTCAACAGCCTTCATGGCTGGTAGCAAAACCGGAGAAGAGGTGCTCTGGTCAAAGGTCAAAGAGGTGCTGGGAGAGGGGAGTCAGGGAGAAGGGAGTGTGCAAGCTCTGGTGGGAGAGGGGAGTCAGGGAGAGGGAAGGGAAGTGTGCAAGTTCTGAACAGAAGGTGGGTGCTTGGTCGCACCGGCTGGGATCTCGGCTGGGATCTCTGGAGCTATCAGCTAAAGCAGCTGCTGTCTGGCTGGAGGCTGGAGCTGTCAGCTGGGAGTGGCCTTCAGGCTGAAGGCGGTGGGTCTGGAGCTGTCGCAGTGGCTTCCTCCCCCTGCAGGGTGGAGCTGATGTGTCTGAGTTGCGTCCTCCTCTCTGCAGCGACAAGCTGATTGATGTATGTGTCTGTGTGTGTTCTGAGTCTCGCGAACAGGACCCTATATAGGGATTTCTGGTGGGAGGTACACCAGAGCAACCCCAACGCCATTGGCTCTTTGCCCATAGAACAGGGTGACCTTTAAGCCTATTGGCTCTTGCCCAGGGAAAAGAAACATCCTGTCCGGGGAAGAAACATCCTGCCCGGAAAATGAAACAAGGTTGCTTTGCTCAGGATATGGAAAACTCGGTGAGGCGGTGGGGGGGGGGGGAGCCCATCTATCACCGAGCACCACACACACACAGACACACACAAAAAGCCTGGCCCAGTATTGCACATCTGTAATCCCTGCAGCCCTGGAGGCTTAGGCAGGATGGGGAGTTCAAAGCCAGCCTCAGCAATGGTGAGGCACTTAGCAACTCAGTGAGACCCTGTCTCTAAATAAAATACAAAATAGCACTGGGGATGTGGCTCAGTGGTCGAGTATCCCTGAGTTCAATCCCAGGTACCCCCAGAAAAAAAAACCTGGCCAAGAAAAGCTAGAGTGAGTGGGAGGCTTCTGTCCCTCTCCTGGTGTCCTGAGCCATGGATCTAAAACCCCATGCCTTGGGGGACCAGGCAGGGATTGGGGGCAGATGTTGCAGCTGGCAAGGCCTAGCTTTGTGGGAGCCAGCACGACGTGGCTCCTGTCTTAGTTCCAGCTCCTTTGCCAGCATCCTAAAGCTGCCTTGAGGCTCGCTGTTCCCACCCCACACATCCCCACCTCCCCAGCCAATCAGGCCCAAGGTGCTTCCAGGACACCATCTCCTCACTGGCCAGCTACGGGAGAGTCTGCTCCACTGCGGCTCCTCAGGAGACCCACATGGGAGGTCCTCAGTGAGGAACTGCATGGTGAGGCCTGAGTCCCTCCTGTGGGTCTGAGCCCACCCACCTCCACCGGGCAGATTCCAGCTGGTGCCTCCTCGGGGCTGCTTGGCGCTGCTCTCAGCACTCCCAGGAAGACAAGGAGATTTTCTTTGGGCCTCTTTGGACATCTCAGTCCAGGCCAGGTCCTTGGCAGGATTCCACACTTGAACTCCACACGGCCTTCTCCCTGGGTCCAGCCTCAGGAACTATGGGAACTTAAATCCCATAGCCTAGGCTTCGGGGCCTCTAACAAAAGCGGAATATGACCTATAGTGGCTTATAAATATTTTGACAGAAAATATTGCTAATAAATCATGTAAAAGTCCTTTACATTTCTGTTAGATGAGGAAGAATTTTCCTGTCAGACAAGGGCTGGGGATATAGCTCAGTTGCTACAGTGCTTGCCTCACGTGCATAAGGCCCTGGGTTCAATCCCCAGTGAAGGGCAAAAATCACACCAGGGACAGCCGTGCAGCCAAGAGATTTATTCAACAGCCTTCATGGCTGGTAGCAAAAACCGGGAGAAGAGGTGCTCTGGTCAAAGGTCAAAGAGGTGCTGGGAGAGGGGAGTCAGGGAGAAGGGAGTGTGCAAGCTCTGGTGGGAGAGGGGAGTCAGGGAGAGGGAAGGGAAGTGTGCAAGTTCTGAACAGAAGGTGGGTGCTTGGTCGCACCGGCTGGGATCTCGGCTGGGATCTCTGGAGCTATCAGCTAAAGCAGCTGCTGTCTGGCTGGAGGCTGGAGCTGTCAGCTGGAGTGGCCTTCAGGCTGAAGGCGGTGGGTCTGGAGCTGTCGCAGTGGCTTCCTCCCCCTGCAGGGTGGAGCTGATGTGTCTGAGTTGCGTCCTCCTCTCTGCAGCGACAAGCTGATTGATGTATGTGTCTGTGTGTGTTCTGAGTCTCGCGAACAGGACCCTATATAGGGATTTCTGGTGGGAGGTACACCAGAGCAACCCCAACGCCATTGGCTCTTTGCCCATAGAACAGGGTGACCTTTAAGCCTATTGGCTCTTGCCCAGGGAAAAGAAACATCCTGTCCGGGGAAGAAACATCCTGCCCGGAAAATGAACAAGGTTGCTTTGCTCAGGATATGGAAAACTCGGTGAGGCGGTGGGGGGGGGGGGGAGCCCATCTATCACCGAGCACCACACACACACAGACACACACAAAAAGCCTGGCCCAGTATTGCACATCTGTAATCCCTGCAGCCCTGGAGGCTTAGGCAGGATGGGGAGTTCAAAGCCAGCCTCAGCAATGGTGAGGCACTTAGCAACTCAGTGAGACCCTGTCTCTAAATAAAATACAAAATAGCACTGGGGATGTGGCTCAGTGGTCGAGTATCCCTGAGTTCAATCCCAGGTACCCCCAGAAAAAAAAAATGCCGACCGACACAGCAGACTGCTGCATCAGAATCACTCCTTGTATGTGCTAAAAATGTAGCTTCCTGGTCCCCAAACCCGAGTTACAGAATGAGAAACTTAGTGGGGTGAGGACTGGGAATCTGACATTTTAACAAGCTCCCCAGGTGACTCCAAGGTACATGAAACCTCAGAGTGGTGTAACAGCTTCAGTGCCAGGGGAGACTCGCTCCCTTCCTGGGAGCCCACCTCTCCAGCAGTAGCTCCTGGGGTGCTGGCCAGGACATGAGAGACCAGGACAGTGGAGATGGTGGCAGACCCAGAGGGAGGTTCCAGAGAGAAATGAATGAGTTCAAAGACATTAGGCAGATGGACAGAAGTCAGAAACCAGGCACAGGATGGTGTGGTGATGGGGGGGGTGTTGGATGCATGCAGGTGGAGGTCCACAGAGGAGTCCTGGGAATTCTAGGGGCCTGGTTGGGGCTCCTGAGGAGGTGGAGGGGCCCAGCTGGTCAGCCAAGCAGAAGTAGAGCAGCATGAATGGGTCCCACACTGACCTGGAATGTGGGCCTTTGTCTTGCCAGACAGCAAGAGAGGCCCAGGAAACATTTTAAGGGATTGTGTGCACTGTGTTGGTAAGATAGAGAAGGGGTGACTGTTGGATAAAAGGGAAATATTGAGGGAATGAGGGAGGGAAAGTACCTTGTGCAGAAAGAGGTCAAGAGCAACAGGAGAGTTTAAAACAGTTTTCCAGGGCTGGGGTTGTGGCTCAGCAGTAAAGTGCTCGACTAGCATGAGCGCTGCCTGGGTTCGATCCTCAGCACCACGTAAAAATAAATAAAGGCATTGTGTACAAATAAATAAATATTAAAAACAAACAAACAAACAAACAAAAAACAGTTTTCCAGGCGTGGGATGAGGGCATGGGCATCCCTCACCTTCTTCCAGGGGCAGAGCTGCAGGGGACTAAGGAACCAAAGTGTTTATGACCCAGGAGTTTAAACGACATCCTCAGGGGTCATGTTCACAGCAGTAGCCGGGTGACCAGTCGCCCCTCTGCCGCTTGCTGGTTCACTCATTTCTCCAATGTTTACTGAGCACCTGCTACGTGCCAGGTGGCTCTGTGGTCTCAGACCTCAGAACAAGCCAGCTCCGGACAAGCTTGACTCATAGAACTTATGACTGAGCAGCAGACACAGACATGACATGACACAAATACAACATGGTATGACACATTCCAACATGACAAATTGTGACAAACAAAGGCTGGGAGAGAGAAGAGCAGGGTCCTGTTTTAGCCTGGGTGGTCAGAGACGGCCTCTTGGGAGGGGGTGACATTGGAGCTGTGATCAGAGGGCAGAGAATGCAGGAAGAGTGCTCCACGCAGAGGGGACAGCACTGTCATCATCTAGGAGCCTGGTGCTTTCGAGGAACTAACAGAGGGCAGGGAGGGTGGAGGGTGGGGGCCAGGAGGGCTGGGGGTAGGAGGACACCCACAGGAGACTAGCCAGAGAGGGGGTGGGTGTTGACAGAGCAAAAAGTGGAATCTTCAGGCAAAGCCTGGACCAAATGATTCCTGAGGGCCCTTGTCACCCCAGGTTTCAATGGCAGTTTAAAGAGCCATCCTGATGCCATCATAAAAGGCTGGGGAGTCTGTTTCCTCTCCAGGTCTCCTTTAAGAAGAGGAGGCATCCAGACTGTCAAAGAGCCTGTGACCTAGAAGATGTTCCCTGGGCCAGTTCCTGCAGAGTGTCCTGCAGCATTTTTAGAAAAAACGTTCCCTTTTAGATTCAACTTGTCTTGGCCAAATTGACTAGGGAAAAATAAGTCCCTACAAATAGCGATCACGGGCGAATGAGGAGAGTCATTATCTTAAATTGAGGCTGGTTTCTAAGAAAAAAGGAAAGGAAAAAAAAATGTCACTGGGCCAACACCCTCCCCCACCCCGGAGGCATGCTCCAGGGCCCCAGCACCCTCCCTGTAAGTAGCAGGCTCCAGCCCCTGGAAGGAAACAGAAGAGGAAGGGAGGTTAGAGATTAGAGAAACTGACAGATGTAAATAGCCTCAGAGGAGCCACGCTGTCCCAGCGTTTCTCCCCAGGGAGCTTTTTGTACCAAGGAATCTGGTTGCCTGAATGAAAAATGATATCATTTATTTCTTTAGTCACAGGGAGCTGTTTTCTTCAGACATAGAAATAACCTAACACCACAACACCAAACTGTTGGCCAAGTGATAGAGATATCTGTCATTTGGGCACTTGATAATGCCCTAGGTAAACAACGATGGACTTTTTTTTTTTTTTTTTTTTTTTTTACCAGGGATTGAACCCAGGGCTGCTCAACCACTGAGCCTTTTGAATATATTATTTAGAGAGAGGGTCTCACTGAGTTGCTGAGGCTGGCTTTGAACTTGCGATCCTCCTGCCTCAGCCTCCCGAGCTGCAGGGATTACAGGCATGCGCCATTGCACCTGGCCCCTGGACTTCTTTCTTGGGAGGGGCCCTGTTTCCCCAGTGCGGATGTTGCAAAGGTACAGAGGGACTTAATAAGAGAAGTGCTTTTGAAAAGTTGTCCAGAGCTCTTGCTGGTTGCTGAACTGGAAGGAAGCTGGGCTTTTTCATTCCTGTGGCTCAAATCACACCCTACCAGCCTAGCACTCATTAATTCAACAAACATTTATGGAGACCCGACTCTTGCCAAGCTCTGCGCAGAAGCACTGAGGCCACAATGTGCAGAGATGGGGTCCTGTTCACAGTCCAGAGAAGAGTTTCAGCCCGTGTGACAGTCCAGTGCAGTCAGTGCAGAGCACACTGGTCTGTCTGTCCTGTAGAGAAGGCTTGGGATGAGGTAGGACTTGAAAGTGGAAAGGACTTCCCTGGCTAGAGATGTGGAGGGTGAAGGGGTCCCAGGAAGACTAACCAGTTTGTGCAAATGTACAGAGATTTGAAACTACCTGAGTTATTTGGAAATTAAAAGAAATATAATATTGTAGAGAATAAAGTGCTAAGGAGGTCAGTAGTCAAATGTGTAGGTGGACAGGTAGGCAGAAAGCAGAACTTATTCATATAAACTGATGAATTTGGAGGAAACAGAGGAATTTGAGCAAGAAGTAACACGATTTTTATATTAGAACAAGGTCCTAGGTAACATTTTCTGTTGCTATAACAAAATACCTGAGGCTGGGTAGTTTATAACTACAGAGGTATATTTTGGCTCACAGCTCTGGAAGTCCAAAAGCATGGTGCTGACATCTACTTGGCTTCGGGGAGGGCCTTCCTGCTGGATTAGAACATGGTGGAGGGCACCGCATGGCAAGACAATGCAAACATGCCAGAGACAGCTTGCTTTCATAACAAAGCCACTCCCACAAGAATACATTAATCTGTGAATGAATTAATCTAATCACCTCTTAAAGGTCCCACCTTTAATACCTCACAATGGAAACTCGATTTCAACATGAGTTTTGGTGGGGACACTGAGACCATAGCAAACACTCACTCCTCTGTATCTTGAAGAAACCCTGTCCTGTATTATATGATGGGACAAATGCAGGCATCTTCCTTACAGCATTGCTTGTGATGGTGAAAAGTTTGGACACATCTACAATGTCCATCAGTAGAAAAAGGAGAAACAAATAGGGGTATACTCATAAGATATACTACTGCTTAATAGATTAAAATATTCCAATGTGTCTGTCTGTCTATCTATCTATACTTTGTACTGGGGATTTAACACAGGAACAATTTACTACTGACCTATATTCTTAGCCCTTTTTGAGAGAGGGTCTCACTAGGCTACTTAGAGCCTCCCTATGTTGCTGAGGCTAGCTTTGAACTTGTGATCCTCCTGCCTCAGCCTCCTGAGCCGCTGGGATTACAGGCATGTGCCGCTGTGCCTAGTTCCAATATGACTAGATCTTAAAAGCACAATTTTGAGTAAAAAAAACAAGGCGAGTTTCAGAAAATGTACAGTATGGCAAAATGCATATAGAATTTCAAAACACACGTTTGTATTTGTTTATAAATAATATGTTTGTTTTACAAAAGCACGAAAACATGGATTGTTGCCTCTGGAGAGAGAAGGAAAGACATGGAGAGGGAGAGAGACACAAGAAAGACTTTAGCTACAATGTTCTATTGGTTTTATATTTAAAAAGAAAGAAAAGAAAAGAAACTGAGGCTGGGGATGTAACTCCATGGTAGAGCACTTGCCTAGTATGCAGGAGGCCCTGGGTTTTATCTTCAGTATCACCAAACAAAACAAAAAAGCAAAGAAAGGTCACCAAAGGAGGGGGTTGGCAGCAGAGATTCTAAGTCAGCCTCTACACTCCCTCATAGCTCCCCCGGATAGAGGAGCGCTGGAGACAGATCTCAGGGGACCCCAAAGGTCAATGCATAGAGAACACCCTGCCTACTTGGGCTTTTTTTTTTTTGGCTTCTGGACAGAGCTGAAACAAGGTCCTGGCCTCTCGTCTGGTGTCCCTGGAGAAATGGGACTCTGTCTTGTTCAGAAGTGACTTCTTTTCTGACCCAATGTGACTTCTAGACCTTGCATGGTTCAGTGCCTTGGATGTCAATACCATTTTTAGACACCTGATAACCACCTGCACGTGCACACCGCCCCCCACCATGGGTGAAAGACACCCAAGGCAATTAGCGGGTGTGAGCCTAGGTATAAATTCAAGAGCAGACTGATACCAAGTTGTCTCAAAGGGTTTGCAGAGGGTGCTGTGACTTGAGCTTGCTCACTGCTGAGAATGTTCTTACCCAGAGAAACAAGAATCTTTCCACAAAGGAGTTCATTTCTAGATGCCTTCTTAGCCTTCAGATCTCGCTCCAACACACACATACCACCTACCCTCCCCACACCTGGCCCTAGGGCTGGGCTGAATCCACCTAGATATATATATATATATATATATTTTTTTTTTTTTTTTTGTTTTTTTTTTTTTTTTTTTGGTACCGGGGATTGAACTCAGGGGCACTTGACCACTGGGCCACATCCCCAGCCCTTTTTTTGTATTTTATTAGAAGCAGGGTCTCACTGAGTTACTAAGTGCCTCGCCGTTGCTGAGGCTGGCTTTGAACTCGCGATCCTCCTGCCTAAGCCTCCCAAAGTGCTGGGATTACAGGCGTGCGCCACCGCGCCCGGCTCACCTAGATATATTTTGATGTCTGGTATAGAGCTGCAGCAGGAAGGAACAAGCATTCTGTTCATGCACTTTCCCAGCCCAACAAATCCTCAGCTTCTATCTCAGCCTGGATTTTTGTAGGCATCAGAAATGGGAGCAGCAGGGTTTTCCTACAACTGCCTATGAATTTCAGGGTAAAGGTGTGTCCTAGAAGGAATTCAAGGGCATGGGTTTTCTTGTTGCAATACATCTATCTGCCCAGCTCTGACAGCCTTCCTATGCAAACAAAAGCTTTAAGGAAAAGGTCTGAGGAGCAACATCATTAATAATATGCACATTGGGCCTCTCCGTGGTCTTCAATCTACAGGGCCAGGATCAGGAGAACAGAGAGTCTTACACACGCGCATGCATGCACACACAAGCACACACACACACACACGCACACACGCACACATCTTCCCTCTATAATTATAATTACTACTCTGGCTTCCAGATCACCGGTTAGCAGCCTTGGCATGGAGACGTCTGAAAGGCACCCAAGGCAATTAGCGGTGTCCCTTCCCCACCCTGTACATGCCTTCAGGGCTTTTGTACTTGCTGTTCATTCTCTCTCTCTCTCTCTCTCTGTCTCTCTCACTCTCTATCCCCTTTTCTCCCTTTCTCCCTCTCTGGGCACATTGGGCTTCATCTGGTCCATCAGTGCCTCACTGTATTTAGCTCTCAGCTCAAATGCCACCTCCTCAGGGGAGCCTGGCCTGGCCACTCCAGGGCTCTATCTGCTCACTGACTAGCTGTATTTTTATTTATAGAACTTTTCATTCCCAGATCTTATGGCATATGTTTATTTGTCATCTATCTTTGTCTGTTTTCTGTTACTAATAACATCATTCAGACTCGAAGCGTTTCAATGAAAAGAAGTCTATTTTGGCTTATGCGGGCTGTATTGAGGAGGCACATCACATGACGTGAGATCCAAGTGCGCATGTATCTCTCTTTTGGTCTCTTTTCCTCTTCTTATGTAGTCACCAGAATTCCATCATGAGGCTCCATCCTAGGAACTTTACCTAACCCCAGTCACTTCCCCAAAACCCCACTGATAAACACTAGAGTTGGCTTAAATTTCTACACAGTTTTTTTTTGTACCAGGGATTGAACCCAGGGGCGCTTAACTACTGAGCCACATCCCCAGCCCTTTTTAATACTTTAGTTAAAGACAGGGTCTCTCGGGGACTGGGGTTGTGGCTCAGTGGTAGAGCACTCACCTAGCACGTGCAAGGCCCTGGGATCAATCCTCAGCACCACATAAAAAATAAAGAAAGAAAATAAAGGCATTGTGTCCAACTATAACTAATACACACACACACACACACACACACACACACACACACACACACACACACACACATATATAGGGTCCCTCTGAGTTACTTAGGGCCCCGCTAAGTTGCTGAGGCTGGCTTTGAACTCGCAATCCTCCTGCCTCAGCCCCCTGAGCCTCTAAGATTACAGGTGTGTGCCACCACGCCCGGCAGTTTCTACACTTTAACACCTCACAATGGGATTAAATTGCAGCACATGAAGCCTCAGGGTGGCTGGGACATACTTAACCATTCCAAACCATAGTGCCATCTAACACATCTCTGCCAGCACTGGGCTGTGGACTTCATGGGGCTCCATGATCACAGCCTGCGCCAGCACCTCAGTGGCGCCTGGCACACAGCTGGTCCTTAATCGGCAGTAACAGAACGCGGGGCTGGTTTCCCTCCCCTCCTGTCCATCTGCACCCTCTTCTTTCTTCTGCTCCCTCTACTGATCTTTCCTGCCTCTGCATTAAATGTGAAGACAAGACAGGCTCTCAGGTGTCATCAGGCAGGGCAGGTTTGTGTTCTGGGTCCCTCACCTGTCCACCTCCCTTTCCTGCCCCTCCCCCCTTGTGGGTGCCTCTTCTCCCACCTACAGCTGCTGACTGCCAATTCTGACCTCCTTAGCAGGCAGGACCCCATCAGGCACCCCAGATGTCTATTAATTGGAAATAGGGTGGGTAAGAGAATGGTAAAAAAATAAAATAAAATAAATCAGGGCTTAGTCTCCAAAGCAACTCTTCCAGGTACACAGAGAACAGGAAATCACCCAAGGCACCCTTCAGCACCCACCCAGCTCTTTGTCTTTCCAAAAGGAGTCCCTGCTACCAGGACAGGGACCAGCCTCTTTCTCCTTGTCATTCATTGCCCCCTCTCTCCTGAGCCCAGGGCTGCTGCAGGGAAACAGCCCCTTGGTGCCTCAGTCTCCTCAAACACAAACCTGGCTGCAAAGGCTGTGTCCCTGCCCACTGTACCACACTGCCTCTTGAGGTCAGAAAATGTCTCCATTGCCTATGGGCTCTGAGACACTTCTCATGATGCATGGATTCCCTGCAGAGACTCACTGGACCACAGGGAGGGACCTGCCACCAACAGGCACTGACACTTATCAAACACAGCTGAGGGGCCAGGGTTGTGGCTCAGTGGTAGAGTGCTTGCCTAGCATGTGTGAAGCACTGGGTTTGATTCCTAGCACCACATAAAAATAAGAACAAATAAAATAAAGATATTGTATCCATCTACAGCTAATATGTGTGTGTGTATGTGTGTCTCTGTGTGTATATATATATATACTCTTCCAGGTACACAGAGAACATGGCTGCTGATAATTAATTTAGATGGGGTTGTTGGGAGATCAATTGAAAAACCATGAAGAAGGACTAGAGCTTACTCTGGGTGGTGGGGTTCCCCCAGACAAGCCGGACTTGATTGAAAACTTTGCAGTTGATCATCCCTCCTTATTGCAATCACAGAGCATTTATTGAGCCCAGGTGCGGCACGATGGGGAGACAAGACTTTGAAGGAGATGTCAGACATTGGCTCTGCTTTTGAAGATCTTACACTTTCACCATGGAAGCATAAAATACACATTTGGAAAAGAAAGCTCCACTGAGCTCCCTGTGAATTTGCCCTGGGGTATACCTGGCTTTGTGTTTACCTCAGCACTAAGAAGCACCTGGCCAGGCTAGCCAAGCACTCCCTGAGTGAATGTCCAGTGGAAGTCCTAGAATTAGGAACCAAAGTATGGGCAAGGGGCTGGGACATCAGAGGAGAGAGGGCTCATCAGAGATTGGAACATCTCTGGAAGGTTCAGGGAAGAGGTCACATGTAATATGAATCCTTAAGAGCAGGAATTCTTGCTAGGCACAGTGCACATGCCTATGATCCCAGTGGCTCGGAAGGTTGAGCCAGGAGGATCGCAAGTTCAAAGCCAGCCCCAACAAAGTCAAGGTGCTAAGCAACTCACTGAGACCCTGTCTCTAAATAAAATACAAAATAGGACTGGGGATGTGGCTCAGTGGTCAAGTGCCCCTGAGTTCATTCTCAGGTACAAAAAAAAAAAAAAAAAAAAAAGAGTAGGAATTCTTGGGGATGGTAAGTTGGGACTGTGAACTAAGGAGGCTGGGATCAGTGTGGCCATTTGGAGTCAGGAAGGAGGCCTGGCAGAGTGGGGGATGGGAATCAAGCAGAGGAAGACCTGACGCATCAAACTGAGAGCCCACACTTAACCCCGGGCAGAGGAGCTGTTGATGTTGGGCAGGGGAGTGAGAAGAGCATTTTTGGAAGAGAGTGTGGAGGGCAGGCTGCTAAAGGGAGAGACCATGCTGAGGTTATGACAATGACCCAGTGAGGGATGAGGTCTAGGTTTGGAAAGGAAGAAAGGAACATGACTTTTCAAAGGAAGGACATAATTGCCACAAGAGCCACCAAAGAACAGTCAAAGGTGCCTCACAAGGTTTGGGCCTTGTGACCATGAGAAGGGTGTTACCTGACAGAAATGACATTGTATGTGGTTGACAAAATGAGACCACATCCTCTGGGTAAGGATTCATTGTCTTTATTAACAATGCCTCTGGACTCTGAAAGAACAGACTGGTATTTTATAAAGCAATATTAACGTTGTCACTCTACAAGACAAACTTTTGCATAAATAACTTAAACGAGAAAATAAATATGTAACTTAACTCTTTAAAAACCACTACTTTCATTCTTAAGGACAAATCCCACGTGGAAGGATTGCAAAACAACCAGCCCTTCAGGCATTCACATGCCATGTGCTTCTGTTTAAGATTTTTTTTTTCCTTTAATAATTAAAAACTATACAGAAAGTAAGAGGGGACTGGAAATGATTTTCAGAAAGATTTGTGGGTGGCAGCTCTTATACTTTGCAGTTTCCCGGCATATGTACAGCACTCATTACCCGCCCCCCAATAATATTCTTTGAGTGGAAGATACACCATCACAGGTGAGAGGGTGAGAAGCTATTTTCTAGACAGAAATAGGTCTGTGAGCGGTGGGCAGCAGGAGATGCCTGGGAAGGGACATGCTGGTCTTTGATGGGTGGTGGCTGCTCTCTTCTGGTTCTCTAACCTTGAACTTCTCTGTAGGAGGTGACTTTAAATTGTGGCAATGGGGCAAGTGGGGGAGCAGCTCTTTGGGAATGGGAGTGGGCTTTCTGTCCCTCTCAATACCTCTGGGACCCTCTTCTTCTCTACCTCTTATTTCTTTGAGATGGAGTGGGCAGAGGTAGTCAAATATCTGGGGAGGCCAAGCTGGCAAGCAGCACAGCTTCTTCCAGAAATTTGTCAACCATAAATAGACACTCTCTTTTCCTGATTGTTTTCCATGTGGGCTGTCAGACCAGAGCACTACAACTCTGAATTTTGGAAGTTGCATTGGCACTGAATGAATCCAATTTCCCCTCCCTACCCCCCCTCTTCTACCCCCCTACCCACCCAAAGGGCACTTGGGATCATGTTACAGTACATAGTCCTGGAGATACTAATCCCACCCTCACCCCCATTTTACGAAGAGATTATTGAAGTCCCAAAAGAGAATCATGTAGTCCAAGGTCACACTGCAAGTTAATGGCAGATCCAGGACTAGGAGCCATATCTAGTCTTGTGTTCTTGGCACACACAGGCTTTCTGGTGGGTAGAGAGGTGGAGGGGGAATTTTATCGAACTCTCTGAACGAGTCCCCGAACTTTCCACACTCCCCACTGCTCCCCTAAAACCCCAGGGCGTTTAAAAACAAAAACAAAAACAAAACCCTTCCATTCCTGCCTCCTCTGAAGCGGGACCAGCAAAGCTAGGCGACCCCGGTGAGTAGGGCGGCGTGGCTCAGTGTCTGACTCTCGGCTCCCTCTCCTGCCTTGCGGGACCCGCTGGAGGGGCGGGCGAGGGGGACTTCGCGGGCACCCGGATTCCGCACTGCCTGGAAGGTTTCGGCTCCCTGCCCTAGGTTACAGGTATTTTTTAAATGAAATACAAACAATCGAACCACGCTCAGAGGGCATGAACAGGGTGCGCCTGGGTCGCGGCGCCCGCAGGGGCGGCCGGCGGGCTCTAGTAGGCGTTCTCCAGCTCCGCCTGGTTGGCTTTGGCGCCCCGGGCGCGGGGCCGGGGCTTCCGACCCTTCTGCGGCCGCGCGGTCTCCGGCCCGAAGTCCTTGAGCTCGGACTGGTTGTGGAAGCGAGTGAGGCGCTTGCACTTGCAAGAGGCCACGAGGCGCACTTTGCGCGCGCGCGGTGCCGCGCCGCCGGGACACAGCAGCTGCACCCGCTGGGCGCGGTAGCGGTCGGGGATGCAGCGAAAGTCGGGCCCGCTCGGGCGCCACCACTTGCCGCGGCCGATGGCGTTGGGCAGCAGGCGCGCTGGGCCACACTGGCCCGAGCACACCAGCTCAGTGACGGGCTTGGCGCTGCGGCACGGCCCGTCGGTCACGTAGCGGGTGAAGTGCAGCTCCCGGCAGCTGTACTCGGACACGTCTGCAGAGAGAAGCGCGCGTGAGGGCCGTGGTCCCGCTCTCTCCACCCGGCCTCCACTTTCCCAAACCTGCCTCTCCTGCCCCTCTCCAGAGGATTTTGCACCTGTGCACCCATGATAGGAAGGTCCCAGGTACTCCTGGAGCTGAGGGGAAGATCTGGGGCTCTCCTTGGAGCGAAGTGACTGCTGGATTCCAACCAAGGCCCCATCACTTACTACGCCTATGATCTTGGGCAACTTACTTAACCTCTCTTTTTTCAGTCTGTAAAGGGGATTCAGTGTATCAATCCACTACATATATAATGCACATGGGGGGAGCTGGAAGTGTTGACTGTCATTATGTATTATTATTGTCCTCCTAACGGCCCTCTTCCCAATTTTATTTAAGCCACACCTGTGTGGCAGGGTCCCTGACCTGAACAGGGTAAGTACTAGCCACACCTTCTGCATGGTTCTGTCTTCTCCTAAATTCCTTTTCCAGCCACTTGGGAGGGTTGAACAGGAGATGGAGAAAGGAGTAGAGGTTAATTGAAGGCAATAAATCAGGACAGCTGCTGGGGAGGAGAGGGATAGAAGGGCAGGTGGTCAGGATAAGAATTCATTAGACTTGAAAGGAACCAAAAGCAGTATGTCCAACCCCCTCATTATCAATGAGGACACTGAGGTCCAGAGAGAGACAAGAACTTGCCCAAAAGGCAGAGTGGGCCTCCTGACTCCTCTCTTTAGGGGTTCAGCTCCTTTTGGCTCCTTGGGTGGAAGCGATTTGTTCGGGCATCCATGGGATACTGAGCTGGGGGGAGGGGGTCCTGAGGGCTGCTTTTTACAAATTACTTCCCTACCAGAGAAGGAAAGAGCTCTGACCCAAAACCTATAGCTTCAGCTGCCACAAACATTGATTAAGCACCTTCTGTATACCCAGCTCTCTCCTGGGCACATCTCTTGTTCTGGGTCACTTGAATGGACAACTAAATGTAATGCAAGCCTGCTCCCTGGGTGGGAAGAGACCCCTTGGGACCTGGCCTGGCCCCCGGTGTACACCTTGACCATGTCTCCTACTGTGGTTTAGATGGGTGGGAGCTTTTTAAACAGCTGCTCCTCATGTGAGCATCTGTTCACCTCCAAAGGATTCACAGGGTCCTGTCCCAGGCCCTGGAGAACAAGCCCAGCAGGGGCTCTGTGGGGCTTGGCCACCCTCCTGTGGCTGGAGTTCTTGTTTCTGGCCTGGTTTGGCATCTTCACCCCTGCAGGGGTGTTGTGTGGGGGTGACCTATTTGCCCAGGAAGGAGGTGTTTTGGGGCTTTCCAAGAATAGTGCCCCAAGGTCAGGTATTTCCTCTGCAAAGCATGACTTTGTTTTGAGAGCTTGGCTTCCTCTAGGGCTGTGACCTTTCATGGGAGCCCAGGGAGGTGGGCTTCTTGTATTCAGGGTCCCTTACATCCCTGTAGGCAGTCATTTAAGCTCCGTTGACTGTATCTGTGGGGGGCTGGGGAGGAGCGTGTTTTGTCCCCCTCTCTCATTTTAGAAGGTCCAAATCCTGGGGCTGGGATGGTGGCTCAGCGGTAGCACACTCGCCTAGCATGTGTGCAGCCCGGTTCAATCCTCAGCACCACGTAAAGAATAAATGCAATACACTGTGTACAACTAAAACAAATAAATAAATATTTAAAAAAAAAAAAAAGAAGGTCCAAATCCTGGTTGGCCTCCCCGTGGGGTCCCTTTACCCATATCCCCTGCAGGCTGTGAGGCAGGGAAGGGTGACATGCAGCAGCAGCCTGGGCAGTGGGCCCCTCTGGCACATTGAAAACAACCAGAGAGCAGTGAGGCCCTCTGAAGTGTCATCCTAGCCATTCCTGCCAGGTGCAGAGCCAGCTGTGCACCCCCATCCCACCCCGCTTCTCTTGCAGACCTGACCATGAACCCAAATTCAGCCTCCTTGGGGCCCAGTGCCTTCTCATAAGGTCAGTCTCCCTCCCAAGGAATAAGACAAAAATGTGTCTGGGGCAAAGGCTTGGGACAGATGGTGCCACTTATGTCCACTGCCTGCACAGGGGATGTTGCCACCCCTCCAAGACCTGCACTCAGCTGCCACCCATGTCAGATGCTAAAACTGCACCTACAACTCCCATTCCTTCAAGTGCCAGCCCACTGGGCAAGTGGAGCTGAAGGGGGCCTCTCTGGCTTCCCTTCCCCACTGCTTTGCAGGTAGAGGGGTCTCAGTCCCTACCCACACCCCTACTCTCCCCAACCAGGGCTGTCTTGGGTTTGCATCAAACTGGATTCAAATCTCAGTTCTGCTATGCTGTGACTTAATTTCTGGAGCTTTGGTTTCTTCACCCTCAAGCTGGGAGTTCATCTCCTGGGACTTCCATGAGATGAATGCATGCAGCCAGGGTCTGGCATCCAGCAGGTGCCACTGTCCTGTTTTATCTCCTCCCTACTGGTGCCAGCAGATGGACCTGGCTCCTGAATTCCCAGGAGTGGATTCTTTGAGCCCTTTTTGGAACCCTTGAGCCTATTCTAAAGTCTTAACCTCACCGTCCCAGCCTCCTCCCTGCCCTGGGCTCTCAGAGGCAGGGGGGATGGGAAAGTGGCAATCCTTCCCCTGCCTTCAGGCAAGCCTCCCGCCACGTGTGGCTGACTTCTACCTCAGTCTCCAAAGCCTCCAAAGAGTAGATTCTAAAATCTCCCCAGACACACCCCCAAGACCCTTAGACTAATACTTCTCTCCTCCACCCCATACCTTTGGCCTCAAAGGGGTGGTGGGGAGGCCTCCCTCCGTTCTCTGCCCGGTTCATGGTCTTGTTCTCTGGTTCTGGCGGGGGCTCAGGGTACTCTCCAAGCTCAGGGATGATTTCCGTGGCATCGTTCTTGAAGGCCTGCCACCCCTGGCCCTCCACCACGTGGAAGGCTGCGTGCACCAGCAGGCAGACGAGACACAGGGCTAGAGAGAGCTGCATGGTGCCAGCCGGAGGAGGGCACCCAGCCTTCCAGTAGCACAGGCTCCAGTCCCCAGCCTAGACACTGTCGCCTTTTTAAAGCCCCCTCTGCCTCATGCCAGCCAATGAGGACAGGCTGGGACAGGGCTGGTCCCATGTTTCCCTCAACCCCGGGGGAGGGAAAGGGGTGTGCTCCGAGCAAGCCCTCCCCAGAGACTTCTCAGCTCAGCAAACTTCCAGATTGCTGCTGGCACTCCCAGGTGACCCAGGGAGAGGGGGCGTGTGAGGCAGGGCCCAAGCCTGCTCTCCAGGCACCTCCCACGTGCAGGCGGCTGTGGTTTTCAGATATCAAAATGAGCTCTCGCTTTTAATCGGCTCCCTCTGTGGGCCCCTCGGGCATTCTCAAAACAAACTGTGGACCGGCTTAACAAAGAAAATGTGCAACTCTGAGTTCTCCACAGGGCTGAGCCCAGCTCATTCCATTTCTCAGGCCAAGTTCATTTGTCACCCCACCGACAAACAGACCTAGGGGTGTCTGGCTCCCACTGACCCAGCCAGAGGCCAAAGGATACTGTGTGTGTGTGTGTGTGTGTGTGTGTGTGTGTGTGTGTGTGTCTGGGGATCAAAAGCACAGCTTCTTGCATTCTAGGCTAGCACTCGGCCACTGAGCTGTACCCCAGTCCTCAAGAAGGCTGCTTTTTAAGAAATCGCATTGATTTCATCTCCGTGCGGTTGGGCACTGATTATCCTGACCAAGAAAGCATTCTCTGCAAGGCAAGAGAGAAAATTGGAGGATCACAGCAAGGGTGCCCTCTTGGATGAGATGGTGGGATCCTGATGACAAGTTGAGGAGGAGCAGGCCACAAGGGCTCTGGTGACGGAACACCAAGTGGAAATCTCACTTCCTGCTCCTCAGGGACCCAGCACACTCACCACAGGCACTTCTCTCACCGTGGCTCACAGCGGCTCACAGGCTGATGTGCCCAGCAGTTATTTCTCTGGCCAGGCCCTGGGTGGGAGTGGACTACACAGAATCCCTTTTCTTAGCAAAAGCCAAAGCCAGCATTTTTAGTGCTGACATTTTTTTTTCCCTTGTCTCCCAACCCCTTACATTTCTCAAAACCGGCTTTGTATTCTATATGGAAGACTTCAGTGGTATATACCATGGGTATGTTCCAGGAAGCCGTTCCAGGGCCATCTAGGCACAAAGAAATCAAAAGGAATTGCTAGCTCAGCCCTGGAGTAGAATGAGGGACACAGGGAGGGGTAGAGGTGTAGGCAGGAAGGTTCACACCTGAGGTGCAAGAAAAGAAAGGAGGGTCAGCGGAAGCTTTCATGCTTGGCCCAGATCGCCTTGGTATGTTAACTGGGCAATGAATCAGCAAGCCCCACCTGCAAAGCCTCTGCAAGGCCTTTACCACCTGCCTCAACTTGTAAGTCACCGTGTCCATCTGCGGCCTACTGACTGTCCTCCTTCTTTTCATCATCCATCACCCAACACATGAATGCAGCTGCTCTGACAGTTTTACAAGCCAGACAGAAGCCCCTGCAGGAAGGGCCCTCACTGATACCTGCTTCCTAAGTCAGTTTCCTCAGGGCAGACAAAAACAGCTGTGGCCATTGTTGGGGGTGATCTATCTCTCCCAACAGAGCCTGGATGTTGTGAGAAGCTGGCCCTCTCTGCCCCCTCCCTTTGTCTGTGGACCCCAGGCCCCCCACCTCCTTTTCCCCCTGTTCTGGAATGCAGACTTTTAACCCTGTCATGGCCAGACAAATGTCTTCTTGCTCTGGATTTCAGAGAGGCCAGTTCCGATGCCGGGGTGGGGGGGGGGGGTGGGGGTGGGGTTCTTGAATTCACAGATTGATGCTCAGAGCCCCCACCTGCTGGTGAGAATCACTGGACCTTCCACAGACCCTGGCCAAGATGACAGCATTCTTGGAACACTTCTGCCACCTGCTGGAGATAAGAGGAAGAGCCAGCAATTGGAGGATGACCAAACTCGGGATTGTACTTCACTTCATTGTTTTATTTAGAATTGAGATAGTGTTTAAAAAGAGAGAGTTTAGAAAGAGAGAGAGAGAGAGAGAGAGAGAGAGAGAGAATGAATATATTTGACCTTTAAATGATCCCCATCCCTCTGACCTTCTGAATTATTCTCTGCCAATGGACAGTCAAAGCTTTTGACAGGATGGCTCAGGCAGAACCTGCTGCAACATCTGTCATCTGCTTTTTCATTGAATGTTGAATCATTGGTGGCTCTTAGTATTTACTGGGTCCCCACACTTGTCATTGTTCAGAGTTAGACAATATTCCCTGGAGTTCAGTCCCTGTGGTTTCAGCTGATCTCTGTTGTGGGGAGTTTAGTTTATTTCCAATCCTCTGTTCTCGGTGAGACTTCTGTGAGCATTCTTGTATGAAGTAATTTTTTAATTGTTTTATTTTGAGATAATTGTAAATTCACACGTACTCGTAAGAAATAATTCAGAGAGATTCCATGTACCTTTTACCCAGTTTCCCCATTGGTAACATCTTACAAAACTGTATAGTACAATATCATAGTCAGGATTTTTTGCGGGGGTAGGTACCAGAGATTGAACTCAGGGCCACTTAACCACTGAGCCACATCCCCAGCTCTTCTTATATTTTTTATTTAGCAACAGGGTCTCACTGAATTGCTTAGGGTCTCGCTAAGTTGCTGAGGCTGGCTTTGAACTTGTGGTCCTCCTTTCTGAGCCTCCCAAGCTTCTGGGATTGTTATAGGCATGCGCCACCATGCCCCGCTTACAATAAGGATATTCATATTGACACAATTTGCCAATCTTATTCAGATCTCCCCAGTTTTCCTTATACTCATTCACGTGTGTTGCAGGAGCCCTGTTTGGGGATTGACTTGATTGTTGACTATGAGCCGTGGAGATTTGGGCTTTGTTGCCTCCCGTAGTCTCACGGGACTTGTTGCGGGATCTCGAACTTGGCCGAAATTGCTACGGGTCAGCGCCATTTTAGTGGTGTGTTTGGCGTGTGTTAGTTGTTGTTATTATCAGAATAAAAAGCTGTTTGTCTCCAGTTCGCCTCTGAAGTTTTTCCCGCGGCTCCGTTGCTCCAAGCGTTTCAGGCTGTGCCTGTGCTTGTGGGCCTGTATGCTTATTTACAATCTACACAAATTTATCACGTGTAGATTCACCTGTCCACCACCACAGTGAAAGACAACAGCTCTGTAACCATGAGGGTCCTTCCTGTTGCCCTTTTATAACCACACCCACTTCTCTCCCTTACTTGGGCCTCTGATCCTAACCCCTGGCAACCACTAACCTGATCTCCATCTCTATATTTTTTTTCATTTCAAAAATATTATGCAAATGGAGTCAAGCAGTATTGTAACCTTTGGAGATTGGCTTCTTTCAATCAACATAATTCACTGGAGAGTTATCTAAGCTCTACATATCAATAACTTGTTTCTTTGGTAGGTCTTGCTACCTATCACAGGGCTGTTCTCCAGGAAGCCCAGCCAGGTCTCTAGTAACACAAGGGAAATGTAAGTGGGCATGTGGGGTAGTTTGTGGAGCCACTATAACTAAGTACCATACCTGGGTGGCTTCAACAACACAAGTTTATTGTCTCCCAGTTCTGGAAGCTAGAAGTCCAAGGCCAAGGGCTGGACTGGTCCTCTTGAGGGCTGGGAAGGAGAACCTGCTGGATGCCCCTGACCTTCCTTCTGGTGGGTTGCTGACTATCTTTGGTGTTCCTTGGCTTGAAGAAGAATCACCCTGTCCTCTGCCTTCATCTTCACATGATCTTCTCTGTGTACAAATGCTCTTTTTTTTTTTTTTTTTTTTTTTTGTACCGGGGATTGAACTCAGGGCGCTTGACCACTGGGCCACATCCCCAGCCCTTTTTTGTATTTTATTAAAGACAGGGTCTCACTGAGTAGCTAAGTGCCTCGCCATTGCTGAGGCTGGCTTGGAACTCGCAATCCTCCTGCCTCAGCCTCCCAAGTGCTGGGGTTACAGGCGTACGCCACCGCGCTGGGCTAAAATGCTCCCTTTTTATAAGAACACCAATCATAACAGATTAGGGCCCGTCCTAATGACCTCGTTTTAACTAATTACATCTGCAACAGCCCTATTTGCAAGTAAGGTCACATCCTGAGGTACTCAGGATTGAATTTGACATGAATTTGGGGGAAGACAAAGCAATCCACAACAGCATGCTTCTCCATAGGGCTGACAAAGCTGGGTTTGAGTTTTGACTTTTTAAAGAAAAATTTAATAGTCACACCTTGATTTCTAGAAAGATTATTTTTTTTCAGCCTATTCATATGTCACTTGCCAAACATTTATTGATAGACATGTGGTCCCTCTCCAGAAAGAAAGTTCTTTATCCAAATAACTCCACTACTAAGTTGAAAGTGATTGGTGTCACTAAGAAAAGGTTCTGATGCTTAAAAAAAAAAAAAAAGACCTGGGCTGGGGAGGTAGCTCAGTGCTCGCCTAGCATGTGTGAGGTCCTGGGTTTGATCCCCAGCACTGCAAAAAACAAAACCAAAAAACCCACTTACTTTTTATCCCCCTTCTACTGGGAATTGAACCCAGGGGTACTTTTCTACTGAGCCACATGCCCAGTCCTTTCTATTTTTATTTTATTGTCTCACTAAGTTACTGAGGCTGGCCTCAAACTTGTGATCCTGTCTCAGTCTCCTGAATTGCTGGGATTACAGATGAGCGCCACCATACCGAGCACCTGCTTAATTTCTTTTCTTTTTTTTTCTTTTCTTTTTTTTTTTTTTTTTTACTTAATTTCTTTTTTTTTTTTTTTTTTTTTTTTTTTTTTGTGGTACCAGGGATTGAACTCAGGGGCACTCGTCCTCTGGGTCACATCCCCAGCCCTTTTTTTTTTGTATTTTATTTAGAGACAGGGTCTCACTGAGTTGCTAAGTGCCTCGCCATTGCTGAGGCTGGCTTTGAACTCGCGATCCTCCTGCCTCAGCCTCCCAAAGTGCTGGGATTACAGGCGTGCGCCACCGCGCCCGGCACTTAATTTCTTTAAAGAGCAATTTTAGGTTCACATCAAGACTAAGCAGAAGGTAGAAAGATTCCTCCTATGCCCCCTCTCTCCATACATACACAGCCCACCCCCCCCCATTATCAATATTCCCCACCAGAGTGGTATGTTTGCTGACAAAACCTACATTGACACATCATTATCAACCGAAGTCCATAGTATATGTTAGGGTTCATTTTTTTTTTTTTTTTTTCAGTGTTAGAGATGGAACCCAGGGCCTATACACAGTAGGCAAGTGCTGTACCACTGAGCTATATCCCCAGCTCAGGGTTCACTTTTTTAGGGGGGTACTGGGGATTGAACCTAGGGGTGCTTAACCACTGAGCCACATCCCCAGCCCCTTTTTATATTTTATTTAGAGACAGGGTCTCGCTGAGTTGCTTGGTGCCTCACTTTGGCTAAGGCTATCTTTGAACTCTCCATCCTCCTGCCTCACCCTCCCTCTGAGCTTACAGGCATGCACCACCATGCCCAGCTCAGTGTTCATTCTTTTTTTTTTTTTTTTTTTTTTGTGGTACCAGGGGATTGAACTCAGGGGCACTCGACCACTGGGCCACATCCCCAGCCATTTTTTTTTGTATTTTATTAGAGACAGGGTCTCACTGAGTTGCTAAGTGCCTCGCCATTGCTGAGGCTGGCTTTGAACTCGCGATCCTCCTGCCTCAGCCTCCCAAAGTGCTGGGATTACAGGCGTGCGCCACCGCGCCCGGCACTTAATTTCTTTAAAGAGCAATTTTAGGTTCACATCAAGACTAAGCAGAAGGTAGAAAGATTCCTCCTATGCCCCCTCTCTCCATACATACACAGCCCACCCCCCATTATCAATATTCCCCACCAGAGTGGTATGTTTGCTGACAAACCTACATTGACACATCATTATCAACCGAAGTCCATAGTATATGTTAGGGTTCATTTTTTTTTTTTTTTTTTCAGTGTTAGAGATGGAACCCAGGGCCTATACACAGTAGGCAAGTGCTGTACCACTGAGCTATATCCCCAGCTCAGGGTTCACTTTTTTAGGGGGGTACTGGGGATTGAACCTAGGGGTGCTTAACCACTGAGCCACATCCCCAGCCCCTTTTTATATTTTATTTAGAGACAGGGTCTCGCTGAGTTGCTTGGTGCCTCACTTTGGCTAAGGCTATCTTTGAACTCTCCATCCTCCTGCCTCACCCTCCCTCTGAGCTTACAGGC
The DNA here is from genome assembly GCA_025594165.1 of Tamias sibiricus. Taxonomy (NCBI): domain Eukaryota; kingdom Metazoa; phylum Chordata; class Mammalia; order Rodentia; family Sciuridae; genus Tamias; species Tamias sibiricus. The sequence goes on along the minus strand of CM046660.1, from coordinate 20,900,825 downwards.
ATGCACCACCATGCCCAGCTCAGTGTTCATTTTTTTTTTTTTTTTTTTTTTTTTGGTACCGGGGATTGAACTCAGGGGCACTCGACCACTGGGCCACATCCCCAGCCATTTTTTGTGTTTTTATTAGAGACAGGGTCTCACTGAGTTACTAAGTGCCTCGCCATTGCTGAGGCTGGCTTTGAACTCGCGATCCTCCTGCCTCAGCCTCCCAAAGTGCTGGGATTACAGGCGTGCGCCACCGCGCCCGGCTTCAGTGTTCATTCTTGATGTGGCATATTCTGTGGGTTCACACAAATATATAGTGACATGTATCCACCATTGTAGTATCATACAAAATATTTTCACTGTCCCCCAAATTCTTTATGCTCCACCTATTTTCATCTCTCCCCCCATCTCCTGGCAACCACTGATTCTTTAAACTGTCTCCATCAGTTTTGCCTTTTCCATAATGCCATAAAATTGGACTCACACAGTAGGGTAGTCTTTTCAGGTTGGCTTCTTTCACTTAGTAACACGCATCTACATTTCCTCCATGTATTTTCACACCACGATAGCTCATTTCTTTTTAGTGCTAAGTAGTGCTTCATTGTCTGGATATGCACACCTTTATCTAGTCCCCTACTGAAGGACATTTGAGTTGCTTCCAAGCTTTGGCAATTATGAATAAAGCTGCTGTAAACATTTGTGTGCAGGTTTTTACGTGGACATCCATTTTCAAGTCATTTGAAAAAATACCAAGGAGCACCATTACTGGATCATCTGGTCAGAGGATGTTTAGTTTTGTAAGAAACTGCCAAACTGTCTTCCAATGGGACTGTACCCTTTTGCATTCCCACCAGCAATGGATGAGAGTTCTTGTTGCTGCACATCTTCACCAGATTTTGCTTGTTTTTTTTTTTTTTTCTAATTTTTAAAAAATATTTATTTTAGTTGTACACAATGCCTTTATTTGTACGTGGTGCTGAGGATCGAACCTGGGCCATGCACATGCTAGGTGAGTGCTCTACCGCTGAGCCACAACCCCAACCCTTGTTTGTTTTTTGTTGTTATTGTTGTTTCTAAAGACAAAGCATTATGGTTCCTCAGAGGAGAAAACCATCTCTCCATCTGGGGAGGTCATGAGAAGTATTTTATTTGGGTCTGACTTTGAAGGCCAGGCCAAATTTGGAGTGTAAATTATGCTACCTCAGCTCCTCAGGATCATAGAATCTTGGATCTGAAAGGGACTTTGAAGGTCATCTGGTCTCATTCTCTACTTGGTTCTTGAGAACCATCTTTAATTAATGGATATGAAGGATTCTCCTTATTGGTTACATTTTAAAGCTGGCTTTGGCCGGGTGTGGTGGCGCACGCCTGTAATCCCAGCACTTTGGGAGGCTGAGGCAGGAGGATCGCGAGTTCAAAGCCAGCCTCAGCAATGGTGAGGCACTTAGTAACTCAGTGAGACCCTGTCTCTAAATAAAATACAAATAAGGGCTGGGGATGTGACCCAGTGGTCGAGTGCCCCTGAGTTCAATCCCCGGTACCACAAAAAAACAAAAACAAAAACAAAAAAAAAACAAAAAAAAAAAACTGGCTTTGCTCCCACAGGTCAGTGATACAAAGGGAATATCTGGTTTGGGAAGGCATCATTTTCTTGGCAGTTGCTTTCATTGATGGATGTCTGAATCACCTCATTATTTGTGTTTAGAATTGGTTCTCTGTGCCAGGCATGGTGGCACACACCTGTAATCCCAGCAGCTTGGGGGGCTGAGGTAGGAGGATCACGAGTTCAAAGCCAGCCTCAGCAACGGCGAGATACTAAGCAACTCAATGAGACTCTGTCTCTAAATAAAATACAAAACAGAGCTGGGGATGTGGCTCAATAGTTGAGTGCCCCTGAGTTCAATTCCCAGTACCCAAACAAAAAAGAATTGGTTCTTTGTAAAGTTCAAGGTCTCAGCACAGCTGGAAATTCCCTGTTTATTCAGCAGCTCCTGGGGCACAGTAGCCCCCAAAAGCTTGTCACTCATTCTCCTTAGAAAAGACCAATGGCTGCCCAAACCCTAATAGGGTAAAACTTCAGCTTCACTTCGCTTGGAAGACCAGGCCCTCTGAGGTGGGGACCAGTCACTCCTCCATTGCCACACATACTGCCACCATCCCGCTGCCTGTGGAGACTGTCTGTGCAGGAGCCCTGTTTGGGGATTGACTTGAATTGCGGTTGACTATGAGCCGTGGAGATTTGGGCATTGTCGCCTCCTGTAGTCTCACGGGACTTGTTGCGGGATCTCGAGTGACTTGGCCGAAATTGCTGATCGGGTCAGCGCCATTTTAGTGGTGTGTTTGGCGTGTGTTAGTCGTTGTTAGAACCAGAGAGAAAAGTTATCAGAATAAAAAGCTGTTTGTCTCCAGTTTGCTTCTGAAGTTCTTCCCGCGGCTCCGTTGCTCCAAGTGCTTCAGGCGGCAACATGTCTGTCCTCATTCAGAAGCACCCCCGCCCCTTTGTACATCCTGCTGGCTGGGCTGACTGCTGGAGGCCAGCTCCTCAAGGAGGAGGCCTATCCACCCTCTCCTTCCTGCCTTCTCAGGCTGGTGGCCTGAGTGCTCTGTGTTCTAGGAATGCTAACCTGGATCTAAATCTACATCTTGGGCTTTCAAACTAGATTTTTCTGAACCTCGGGTTTCCAGAGAGATGTCTCATGGTTTTAAAAGTAGGTATTTTGGGCTGGGGTTGTGGCTCAGTGGCAGAGTGCTCACCTAGCACTTGCGAGGTCCTGAGTTCGAACCTCAGCACCACATACAAATAAATAAATAAATAAAATAAAGGTATTGTGTCCAACTAAAAAATAAATATACTTTTTTAAAAAGTAGGTATTTTAATCATTTAGAAATAGAATAAAAATATACATTAATCAAATGTGTTTCATATCTACTTTTTTTTTTTTTTTTTTTTTTTTTTTTTGGTACCGGGGATTGAACTCAGGGGCACTCGACCTCTGGGCCACATCCCCAGCCCTTTTTTTTGTATTTTATTAGAGACAGGGTCTCACTGAGTTGCTAAGTGCCTCGCCATTGCTGAGGCTGGCTTTGAACTCGCGATCCTCCTGCCTCAGCCTCCCAAAGTGCTGGGATTACAGGCGTGCGCCACCGCGCCCGGCTTCATATCTACTTTTAATGAACTGGACACCACTTGTTCATTTAGGTTAACCCATTTCAGTATACACTTCAGAAATGGAACTTCTGTACATTTGAACTTCTTATGAATGGCATCGCATCCCAAGGCCACAGCTCAGGGACTGTTACTGGAGAGATGTCCAACAAATATCTACTGCATAAATATAATCATCATTGAATTTCTGAGGAGGACTAATTTTTATATTAGTTTTTTTAAAAATATTTTTTAGTTGTTGATAGACCTTTATTTGACTTATGTATATGCAGTGCTGAGAACTGAACCCAGTGCCTCACACATGCCAGGCAAGTGCCCTACCACTAAGCCACAGCCACAGCCACAGCCCCTTTACATTAGTTTTTAAAGACAGAAAAAGAAAACAAAATCTAGGCATGAAAGTAAAAATGTGATAAGGAAGACAACAAAGTCTTTTTCTTTGTAAGGTCAGACATTTATTTTGGTTACAATTTTAGTGTTTTAACACTGATTGGTGATACAACGGACATTAAACTTGCTTTTTATTGTGTGTGTGATGTTGGGGGTGGAACCCAAGGCCTCACGCTTAAGCAAGCACTCTACCACTGAGCTACACCCCTAGCCTGACTTTTTTTTTTTAACCAGTTTGCTACCTCCCCCTTTCCCTCCAGGAGACCACTCCTTCATTATCAAATTATCCTAAAAGCCGGCAGGAGGTAAGTGGGAAGGAAAGTTAAGCTTCCAACCAGGCTGCGCTCTCACCCTAAGATGGCCTCTATTTCCAGTCAGGACAGAATCTTGACACAGAAGGACCATCTTTGTTGGCTCTTTAGTGATTCCTGACACCAGTTTTATGACAAATAAAATTTCCCGTGGGAAAAGCTCATCTCTTAACATTTAAGATCAGTGCTTATTTTGATTAAAACATTAGCATCTTAACATTATTAACATCTTAACATGAACTCGGGACATAAAAAGGCACCAACATTCCCTTTCAGAACCATGCATCACCATGGGTGGAACACAGCGCCACCTGCTGGCCATTGTAGCATTATGCATTCCCTCTAATTTCCTGGTGGTGCTAAATTTTACTTAGAGGCCCCTACAATGTGGCAGCCAAAAGAGAGGACACGGTCTTCTAGAGGAGTCCCCTCATTTGATAGGTGATGGCATATGCTTTCAAGGTAACTCAAAGTGGCAGGGAAACAGATCAGCCTATGGAAAGGTAGACTGCTTCAATTTGGCGCTCTAATCTTGCCTGGAATGGGTCTCTGTTTAGGGAAGAAAGGGATCGGGTCTGGGGAGAGGGAGGGACACACCTGAGTTCCTATCCATCATTTCCCAGGGGTAGAAAGCTCTCCAAGAACAGCTCCCACCCACGGCTGGGCATGTGATGGCTCTTACACAACAGACTTGTATTTTACTTAAAAGAACTAGGAGCTAAATCTCTTAAAGTAAATATGGGATTTCTAGGCCTAGAGACGATGAAAAAAATCCCAAGTTCTCAGCAAAGTAGCCCCAAAGGAAAAGCAGTAATTCTCCCAACGGCCTTCCCCGCCTCATACCTCTACAGAGAAGCCCACAAGAGGTGCTAGTTAATTAGCCAGGCCAACCTGCCGCTTTCCCCTAAGTGATTGTGACTGTCCTATGGGGTAATCACAGCCCATTCCTCAGCCTCTTCCAGAAGCAGAACCCAGAAAGCCTAGGGCTGCTACAAGTCACCTGGAAGAATAACTGCACATTCTAACCCCACTGGGGACCTACACTTTCTACTTCCTTCTCCAGGGCTGGGTCAAGGGTATGAGCTGTGAACCTGGACACTCCTGGGGAGTTCCTTTCTTGAGCTATAGCACAGGAAAGTACAAATCCAGCTTCCTGGAGCAGCAAACCTAAAAATCTCACCTCGGCTCTGCCTTAAGGACACTAGAGGTTATGCCCTTAATCATTTCGAACCCAGGTTCCTTAAAAAAAAAAAAAAAGGTAACAATGTATGATTAAGCTCTTTCAACTTCACCCACTTAGGTGGGTCTCTCTTGACAGCCCAATATCTGGGAAGGACAACAGATCCCAGTTGTTCAGGGCTGTTGTGTTTATAGAAAAAAAGGGGATGGGGATGGTCCTGGCTGCGCAGCACTGTTCCTGCTGTGATCAGAGATCTGCACCCCTGGGAGTGAGGCCTTTAGGCCACTTGCTTCTCATCTCTGCTGGAAGCTCCTAGTCAACACTGAAAAAGGCACATTCCTCACCTTGACATGAACACTGCTAGAATTGAAATTTAAAGCTGGATTTTAAATGTTTAACAAAAAATCCCTGATACTTCACTTCAAGCAAGACTCCTGTGCAAATCCTTGCAAGTGATCCTATATGAATTTAGACTTCAGGGAGCTGGGTACACCCACTAGAACAACACCCTAAATATATTTGACACTCAAAACCAGAGTTTCATTCCAGAACTTGGATGAGACACCTCTGAGTAGGTGCTGGGAGCAGGCCTCAGGACCACCTCTCTGCCCCCAGTGACCCTGAAGACACACAGCATTGCATCACTTTCCATAATAACAAAAACATAAAGTCCCAGCAAGACTGTTCAACACAAACTCCCATCTTCTGGCAAATGTGCACACACTGTGCTAGCGTGCATTCTGACATCACCTTTAAAAAGTCCTTAAAAAGGCTGTTTCTTTTCATGTCTGCTCTGCCACCAGCGAAGGATCCAGATGGATGTCCACCACGGCTCATTCTCTCTCGCTGAGTCACTTCAGGGCTCTTGCAAGGGCACCAGAGAGCCGTCTGAGCCACCTGTAAGTGGGCAGGGTGTGTGCCTGGGACCCTTCATTTCCCTGCCGTCCTCTGGTGCGTGTCTCAGAGGCACGCCCCCACGCGCTCACCCACGCACACACGCTGTAATTGGCTCACTTCCTCCTCCTGTTCTTGGAATAGCAACTGGGACAAAAAAGCAGTTAGCACGAGTGGCTTGGGCTCGCCAACACTATAATTCAAGACAAAACCCTTGTAATTCTCCAAATGGTGGGGTTTTTAAATAGGCTGGACCTCAACACCCTGTTTTCTAAAAAAGAAAAATAAAACCGTGCCCCGAGGCATCGCTCTCCTAACAAGTGAAGTCACAGAGCAGTCCAAGGAGACATTCCAAAGTAGTGCATTCAGAACTCAGCCTTCCAAAGAGGCACATTTAAAAAATTCTATGCATTTAGGAGAGTCCTCCGGGAGAACGTGCTTGCCCACCCAAGGGGGCTCCTTGTGTGGCATCGTGAATCCTAAGGAAATAATTAAAAAGCAGCCTCTTCACGGGAATTTCCATTCACTAACTGACGATACCCCCAGCCCAACTTCAGACCCCATGATGTGCATCTGTGCATGAGCAGGGCGTGGAAGGTTGTGACGAGACCAGGTGACAGACGTGGTGGGGACAGAGGGGCCCACACTTGCATAGTGCCTTTACTAGGCTCAAGGTGCTGAGGTCTCCACTTAGGAGAGAATCTAGGGTGTGGGAAGGAGGAGCCATGAGGAGCCCCTGTGAGTGTCTCAGGCCTCACATTCCCAGAGACCTCCTGCCCTGGGCCACGGAGAAGCATGCATGCCACAGGCCTTCCCCTCCCGAGTGCCCACCTGAAGAAGAGGACATAAATTACAGGAACAGGACAACCAGGAAGCAAGAATGCTCTCCTTGGCAAGCTTCTTTATATGCCCCCTGGGGATGGGGGGGAAGTGGCCCAGGGCCATGTTGGGACAGACATGTAGGCAAGTGCCTTGTGACGCTGGGGGCAGGGTACACTGTTTCCTAAACTTGGCGGCTTGGGACACCCTCAAGCAGGGCCTTCCCATCAGACCTCTAGAGAAGAGGCTGTGGGGGTGCCCTAGAGTTTCAACTTCCCCTCCTTGACTAGTCTGTCATTAAGCTGGCAAAGTTGAGCCAGGAAACCATCGTTGGGGCCGATCTCACGGTTCTGCCTCACGATGCTCAAAGCAGACTTGACGTCCATCTTCTGACGCATCATGAGGTATGCAATGACTAGAGTTGGGGAGCGGCTGTAACCCTCACGGCAGTGGACAAGCACCCGGCCTGTAAGAAGTGAAGGAGATTCAGTGAGCTGGGGACATCTGACCACGTGACTCTTGTTGAAACTCTTCCATGAAATGAGAATTTTGTTGTTGTTGTTGTGGTGGTTGCTGCTGCTGGGGATTGAACCCAGGTGCATGTAGAGGTAAGCATTCTACCAACTGAGCTATATCCCCAGCCCTCTTCCATGAAATGAAAGTTTTTAAAAGCATTATGTAGTAAAGCATGGTGGCGCATGCCTGTAATCCCAGCTACTCAGGAGGCTGAGGTAAGAGGACCACAAATTGAGGCCAGCCTAAGCAACTGAGGCCCTGTCTCAAAAATTTTTTTAAAAGGGCTGGGGATGTGGCTCTCCGAGTAGTAGAATGCTTGCCTAGCATGCTGGATCTGGATGCCCTGGGCACAATCTCAAAAAAACAAAAACAAAGAGCACTATGAATGCCATTGGGTGTCTGCCAAAATGCCTAAAATGATAAAGATAGAAAATAAAAAGTCAGTCAGTGAAGATGTGGAGCAACAAGGACTCTTCTGGATATCCAGGGAGGGCAGGGTGTAAAGAGGTTCAACCACTCTGGAAGCTGGGGCAGAATCTCCTCAAGCTGAACACCCACCCCAAGGCTCAGCAATGCCACTGTGGACCCGCACGCAACAGGACTGTGCACACGTGTTCACTAAAAGACATGGCCCAGAATTTGATGGACCTTTACTTAACTGATTTATATGTAGTGCTGAGAATTGAACCCAGTGCCTCACACATGCTAGGCAAGCGCCCCAACACTGAGCTGTAACCCCAGCCCATGGACCAGAATTTGCAGTCAGCACATTCATAAAAGCCCCATTTGGAAATTTGAGTCCACAGGCCCATCAACAGTAAAACGGATAAATAACACAAATAAACAATCTACCACTGACCAGAAACAACATGTATGAAGCACACAAATAAATATGGTTCCACAGAGCGGAGAGCTGGCATGACTGACATGTACTGTTCAAGCCTGGAGAGTGGCAACTTTGGGAGTGAGGATGGGGGCAGAGGACTGGGAGGGAATGTAAGTTGGCTTTCTAGGGATTGGTTGTGTTTTCTTACTACCCCCTCCTTTTTTTTTTTTTTTTTTTTTGGTAGTATTTGGAATTGAACTCCGGAGCACTTTATTATGAACTACAAACTACATTGCTAACCCTTTCTTTTCTTTTTTTAATATATTTTTATTAGTTGTTGATGGACCTTTATTTTATTTACTTATTTATATGTGGTACTGAGAATCAAAACCAGTGCCTTGCACATGCTAGGCAAGTGCTCTAGCGCTGAGCCACAACCCCAGTCCCCCAACCCTTTCTCTAAGATTTTGAAACAGGGTCTCCCCAAGTTGTAGAGGCTGGCTGGTTTTGTTTTTTGTTTTTTTTTTTTTCCCTGTAATGCTGGGGATTGAACCCAGGACCTTGTGCATGTGAGGCAAGCACTCTACCAACTGGGCTATATCCCCAGCTCTCTGATTTTTCTTAATCTGGAGGCTGATATATGGGCAGAACTACACACTTGTGACATGGACCTTCTCTGTGTGTATTTTATACTTTAATCAAAGATGAAACATGAGGACAGCTCAAACATCCACAAACAGGTGAATGGATAAGCAGCTGTAATGAATCCAGTCAATGGAATATTACTCAGCAATAAACAGAAAGGAACGATCGACCAGGGATGTGTGACACAACATGGATGAAGCTTGAAATAAAAAAATGCCTGCTATCTGATTCTGTTGATATGAAGTGCTACAAAATGCACACTGATCTAATGCACGTTGATCTCTAGTGACACAGAGCAAATCAGCAGGTGCTTGGGAATACAGGGCAAAGGAGCAGGAGAGTCACTAAAGGACAAGCAAAATTTGGGGAGGTGTTGGCTGTGTTTACTGTCTTGGTGACAGTGATGGTTCACAGGTATGCACATGTGCCAAAACTCATTCAATTGTTTCATTTAATGTGTAGCTTATGGAAAGCCAAATGTATCTCAACAAAGCAATTTAAAAAGGACAGATAGCAAATACAAATGCAAACAAAACCCACACACACATATGCACATTCTGCCCTCTCCTGGCTCTCCAAGCCGCCCTGGGGCCCTATAAAGTCCAGCCCTCCTCTGACATCATCGCCTGCCCCCTCTGCCAGCACTCCAGTCTGCTCTTGGCCTGCAGCTCCTCTTTCCCCAGGTGTTTGCTCAAATGTCACCTTCCCAGGAAGGACTTTCCTAGCCCCTAACCGCAAGCCACTCCTGTCCCTTACACTGCCTCATCCCTCCTCTCCTCTCCCCCCTCCCACTGCCATGCGGGGAGCTTTCCCTTGTTCCTCCTCACTTCCCCACTTAAGCCAGTTCCAGGAGGGCAGGTGTGTGCTCAGGTTTGCTCCCTGCTGCATTCCCAGCAAGAGGTGAAGGAATGGAGGGAGAACAAAGAGGAGAGGCCAGAGGTCATGGTCAGCAAAGTCCCAGGACACTGCAGGGAGGCCCTTCTCTACTTCTGCCCCCTCCCCACATAGAGTGCCCAGTTCAGGTTCCTGTCATATCTCATATTATTATTATTATTTTTTTAAGGCTCCTGGGCTCAAGTGGTCCTCCTGCCTCAGCCTTCTGAGTGGCTGCAGCTGGGGCTACAGATGTGTGCCATCACGCCCAGTCCCAGTCATCTCTCACCTGTGCCCCTTAACACCTCTAAAAGCAGCTCTCTCCATTATCCGCACAACTGCCAATCCACACTCCACCCAGCAGCTGGAAGGATCTTTTTAAAATACAAACACGACCTGTCACCATCCAGAGGGTAGGGTCTAGTCTCCAAAGGGTGGCTTCTAAGGCCAACTGCTTTGTTGCCATTTTCTCACCTCAATGCCTTTGCACATATTGTTCTATTTTAATACCCTCTGGCTACCTAGAAAACTCCTACTCGACCTTCTGATACCAGTTCTAGTATTTCCATTGTCAGCACAGGGGTTTAAACCCCAAATCTCTGAAGCCATCGGAACCTGGGTTTAATTAAATTTTAACTTGCTGGCAACGATGGTTAAACAGGTCAATTTGACTAATCTGAAGTGCCCGATTGCTTGTTACAACACTAGACTAGATGTTGCTGTGAAGGTATTTCGCAGTTGTAATTAACATCTACGGTCAAAGGACTTTAAAGGAGATTACCCTTACCGTGTAGGAAGACTCACCATATAAGCTAAAGACCCTAAGGACAAAATCAGGTTTCCCAGAGAAGTAATTCTGCCTCAAGACTTTAACACAGAAACCCCGCTGAGTTTCTATTCTGTTGGCCTGTCATACAGACTTCAGACTTGCCTATCCTGACAATCACTTGAAACAATTCCTTAAAATAAATCATACACATGTGAATGTATATATGTAAATTAATACAGTATTCCTCCCTTATCTGTGGTTTTGCTCAGCAGGTTCAGTTACCTGTGATCAACCATGGTCAGAAATATGAAAAGGAAAATTCCAGAAATAAACAAGTCATAAGTTTTACATTCTGTGCAGTTCTGAGCAGTGTGATGAAGTCTCATGCCATCCCACTCCCTCCTGCCCAGCACGTGAATCACCCCTTCCTCCAGCATGTCCACAATGTACACTACTAAGTGACGGATCATGAGCCACTTAGTAGTGGTAGGTTGGCTCTCATGGCATTGCAGGGCTTATGTTCAAGTAACCTTTATATATATATTTTTGTGGGTACCAGGGATTAAACTCAGGGACACTCAACCACTTAGCCACATCCCAAGTCCTATTTTGTATTTTATTTAAAGATAGGGTCTCACTGAGTTGCTTAGCACCTAACTATTGCTGAGGCTGGCTTTGAACTCACGATCCTGCCTCAGCCTCCTGAGCTGCTGGGATTACAGGTGTGCGCCACCATGCCCAGATCAAGTAACCTTTATTTTACTCATTAATGGCCTCAAACAGCAAAAGTAGTGACACAAAAAGGCACCAGAAGATAAAATATGGAAAGGCAGATGAACTCTGGTATTATGTGGCATGCTACAGGGCACAGAGGAAAATGCACAGTATGTGCAGGGCTTTATATGTCTTGTCTGCAGTTTCAGCATCTACTGGAAGGTCTTGGATCATATCCCCTGAGGATAAGGGGGGGCATACTATATAATAAACAAATATAATAAATCATATATATATAAACACACACACATAGTTTACTGGCTGTTTTTTCTGGAGAACATAATAAATATTACCCAATATGAGAAGTCCCCTGTGGCATCCGTACATTGGTATTATTTGGAGGGAAATCTGCTGGCCCAGAGTCAACAGCAGCTCTTCTGCTCTCCTCACCCTACCCCAAACACCATTCTATTCCCCCAGGGCCTCCCAAATCAGGAGGTGAGAGGCCTCCACTTTCCTGCCCATTCACTCCCTGGCTATTATACCTACAGCATTCAGAGTGGAGCTTCTACCAGGCGCAGTGGCACACGCCTATAATCCCAGCAATTTGGGAGGCTGGGGCAGGAAGATTGCTAATTCAAAGCTAGCCTCAGCAGCCAGGCGCGGTGGCGCACACCTGTAATCCCAGCACTTTGGGAGGCTGAGGCAGGAGGATCGTGAGTTCAAAGCCAGCCTCAGCAATGGTGAGGCACTTAGCAACTCAGTGAGACCCTGTCTCTAAATAAAAATACAAAAAAGGGCAGGGGATGTGACCCAGTGGTCGAGTGACCCTGAGTTCAATCCCCGGTACCACACACACACACACACACACACACAAAAAAAAAAAAAAAAAAAAAAAAAAAAAAGCTAGCCTCAGCAACTTAGCAAGGCCCTAAACAACCCTGTCTCTAAATAAAATACAAAAAAGGGCTGGGGGCCGGGTGTGGTGGCACACGCCTGTAATCCTAGCACTTGGGAGGCTGAGGCAGGAGGATCGCGAGTTCAAAGCCAGCCTCAGCAATGGCGAGGCACTTAGCAACTCAGTGAGATCCTGTCTCTAATAAAATACAAAAAAGGTCTGGGGCTGTGGCCCAGTGGTCGAGTGCCCCTGAGTTCAAGTCCCCGGTACCAAAAAAAAAAAAAAAAAAAAAAGGGGGGCTGGGGATGTGGCTCAGTAGTTAAGTGCCCGAGTTCAATCCCTAGTACAAAAATAAAATAAAAATAAGAAACAAAACCAGTGGAGCTTCCCCTGCCCTGCCTGGGAACGGGACCCTCTGCAGAGCAGACACCTTGCCACCTGGAATATGCTCTATGCCCAGGGCACACAGCCTACCATGCATCTAAGTCCAGCCCAGATGCCAGCTCCTCCACACAGCCTCCCTTCCTAGCTGGAAGTACAGCTCTCTCCTCTGAGCACCCCCAGCCATCCCATCTGGCTCTCTTAGTGATTGGTCCTTGGTCCCTTGAGACCAGTATATTTCTGCTGACTCACTTGCCAGTCTTGAAACCATTTACACATGGGACTTGAGCCCATGGAATTCATTGTCACTTGTTCAGTAATCATTTGCAGTATGCCAACTACAGAATGTACCTGATGCTACATCAGATGCTGGGGAGATGGACAAGGGACACAGAGGACCCAGCTTGAGGGCAGGCTCACAGAAGAGAGGATGCTATGCCCAGCCCTACAGCAGGAGAGAAAGCTTGCCAGAGGACAGAGGAGAGAGAGGGAGGGAAAGGCAGTGAGAGCTTTCCAGACTGAAGATCCAGCCCAGATGAACTAGGGCAGGAGCTCAAAAAAAGCCAGGGTACATTTCCTGGTTGTCTGGAAAGAGGAAACAAAGTCAAAGAACTCTGAGTCTAGGAAACCATGCACTGGGAATCATTTGGATAGGGAGGCTGCGAGGCCCAAGAAGCACTGGAAACAAGGCCTCCTGGGGTCACCCCCTCCCCAAAGAGTGAGGAAGAGGCAATGGGCAGAGCTGAGAGAAATAGCTAAGAGCAGAAAGGGAAGGTGCCCAGAACACCCAAATGACGTGCACCCTGTAGCCTCCCGGATTTCTCGTTGGCATGCCTTGCCTGGCCACCAGCCCCTCTGCAGTCCCCTTCAGTCCCACCTATGTCTGGGGGCTGCAGAACCATTTAAAGACTGGCTGGAAGATTTGGCCTGTGGACTGCAGTCTGCTGACCCACAGCCTAAGCCAGTCACGGCTGCCCCATTTCCCCTGGCCATGTGAGTACCTAGCCATGAGATAGAAGAGGATTCCCTCTGGAGAAGTTCTGGGGAATGTTCTATTTGCTCTTAAAAGGACATAAATAGGAGGAAGAAATGGCTGCTGATTTGTTGCACTCTGTCCAGCTGAGGTGTGATGGCCAGATTCCATTTTGGAACCAGAGGAGAGTACCCAAGAGTGAAGGTAGCAGAAGAAAGACAGCAAAAGAACCTGGTCCAGACACCACCACTGAGCCGTGTCATCAAACAGCACCAGTGCCTGAAGGCTTATTATCAGGGACAATGATAAATTTTCCTTGTTATTAGAGCTATTTGAGTTGGGCGGAGAGGTAAGTGGCTAGAAACCAACCCTCAGCCAAAAGCTTCCAATGCAAGGACCTGGCACTGCCACTGTATTAAAGAGTTGAATATCTTGTACAATGTGGGGCCACCTGACAGGTAGCAGGTAAGCAGAGAGAAACCTGAAGCTCTCATTCATTCACCACAGGGAATGGAAAGCAAAAGGGGTTCCCAGAGGAGACCTGCTGTGGGTCTTTCTAGAAAGACAGTCTATGTCAAAGCTACCTTCTATTTGTTCCTGGGCAGCAGATCCCTTACCATTCTTTTGAGCCAAGGCCTGGTCAATGAAGTCTGCAGCCCTTTCAAAGTAAGCACTGAGGTTGAACTCCTGTGTGTCATTGGCCTTGATGCCCAGGTAGGTGATGCCGGAGTCCTTGTAGAAGTTGGCATTGGTGTTGACATGCATGAAGGACCTGCCCTCAGCAGCGTTCAGGACATGAGTGATGCCCAGTTTCTGCAGCTTGGGGATGTCTTGAGCCACAGACCTGGAGAGGAGACAGCAGCAGGTTATGATTAACTGACCAACTAGCAGGCTCAGGGGAGAAAGAAGGGGAAGCATCTGAGCCTCTTGGCAAAATAAGGAACCCCTCTGTGTGTTGGACCCAGCTGGCTTCTACAGCCTCATCTTATGACCTCGCTCCTCACTCTGGCCATATCCAATTACCAGCAGCTTCCCCAAATAGACTGGTGGTTTCAGGCCCAAGCTATCCCTCTGCCACCCTTTCCCGCCTTCTCTGTAGACATGCACCCTCTCATCTTTCACCACCCTCTGCACTATTTCCTCCCCTCCATTCTGTGTGGCGTCGTGCTCCCTCTATCACGATAGAGGCAAGCTAGACTCCCCGGGTCTGGATCCAGCCTGTGATTTACCAAACAACTTTGAGCAAGCCACTTCACCTCTCTCTGCCTCCATTTCCCTATCTGTACAATGGGATTGATAATGGTGCCAACTGCTTAGCATAGTTATAAGTGTCAAATGAGCCATTCTGTTGATGGAGCCTGACTCCACAGCATGTGTTACTGTTCCAACATGTGTGGTTGTACTTGTTTGGAGGCTGTGAGTTCCTTGAGAAGGGAACCATGTCTGCTTCAGGTCAGTCTCTCCAGCACTTGCTCTGGTGCCTGGCATATAGTATGTGCTGGGTAAATATGTGGTGAATGAGTGAAGAAGAATGAAACCATCATTTGCCAGGCAGCCCCTTCCCTGTCTCACTAAGGGATCCTTCTTGCCACACTCCTCTAACCTTGTTTCTGAAGCTCTCTTGGGTGAGTTAGCACTTGGAGAATAAGGAGTCTCAACAGAACTATGGAGGTTATGAAATACCTGATCTGAATGGTCAAAGCATCCCTTTATTTCATCTTACAACAACATCCCAATTTAAACAGCAGTTATTACGTCATAGTGGTGCCTCCTACATGATCTCGTTCACCCATCACAGCAGCCTTGTGGGGAGAAAAGGAGGGAAATGCCCCCACCTGACAGAGCTTAAACTCCAGTAGGACAGGACAAGACAGGACAGAGGGATGTGCATGTGCACACACAGGCTGGAGCTGGAGGAGCTCTCCTTCTCCTGACATCCAGCCCTGCTCTCGCTTCCATCTCCCTCGGCGTCATATGCCTGCATGGACTTCAACACCTGATGGCTCACAGAGGTTCTGTCTCCTCCCAGCGAGGACATGGATGGAACCCTGATTTTGGTAAGGAGCTCTGGGGGGGTGGTGGTGGAGTGGGCTTGAGTTTTCTCAGCACTAGATGTTTAGTTGATCCCACTGAGTATCACCCCCCCCCATACCCTAAGATTTGATCAGAGGACAAGGGATATGTTTTTTACAGTGGCTACCATATTTCCCACTCTGGCGACTACCAGACATTTACAACTTGGTTTCCACTTAGGAAGTAGCTACAGTTCCATATGCCAAACTGTTCTGACAACCTGCTTGCTGCTTGGGTTGTTGGTGGAGAAGCAGGGTTCCCCCAGAATACTGCAATTATTGGGCCATTGGCTGACACTAGGAGACTCTTTTCAGCTGTTCCTGCTCAGGACGCTGAACAGTATTATAAAGCAATGGCTGACAGAACAAAAAAGAGTCATTCCCATTCATCTCCCTTCTCTAAGTATTTATTCAACAGTTGATGTATCAACTATTATCATTATTATCATCACAGCTATGAAAGAACATTGCCCAGTGTCTGACACCAAGCAAGTGCTCAGTGTGATAAATAAGTGATGGAACAGATGGGACCTGTCTCCATGAGGTTAGGACCTTGCTTCATGAACTCCATCTAGGTCCATGACAACCCCCATTTCGTGACAGTAATTTTAAGGTTAAGCAGCAGGTGCTAGTGCGGGACCTGCCACACACACATGAATAAGACACTGGACCTGTCCTCACAATTCCTCAGTCACTCTAGGCCACCGCTTCCTCCTGTGTAAAATGAGGGTTTAGTTACTGCTTCTTGACATGCAGTCTGGGCTGGGACAATGGAGTTTAGGACCTTGATAACTGAGTCCTTTGAGTCTCATGAATATCCAACCCAAGTCCTCCCCAGGCTGTAGACCTGCTGGTATTTCAGCACCTCTCAGAATTGCTAACCCTGGTTCTATACTGCTGCTGAGGAATTCTTATTAGTCTGAAAATAGAAAATTGGAAAAATTGATTTGATAAGAGGAACACATAAGTAATAAATGCATTTCCTGGTGAAGAGAAGGTTCGAATCATTTATTGGGCTTATGATTTTGATTTATCCCATCTAAATCAAATTCTATCTGGAAGGTAAGAAAAGGAGCCAGGAACTCCCTGGTCTAACTCTATACTCTCTCATTTGGGGTATTTCAATTCCCCGAACTGGGCCTGCAGGGCCTGGGAAAGTTCCACGCCCAGATTGTGACGTCAGCCCGTTGCCATGGAAGCGGAGGCAGACATTCCGCGGTGACCTCACTGCAGAACCAGGCTGCTGTCACATGACACCGGCCGGGCTACAGAGGACCACCTGTTAAGTGAACATGGTAGCCCGACCCCGCTCAAAGCCGAACCCCAAGCGGGTGGCAACTGAGCGCCGGGCCTGCACCCCTCAGTCTCCACGCACCCCGCGACCCAGCGGACCAGGAACTAGCGCCTCCGCTCCATGCGCGGGGGGTGGGCGTCGACACCAGCCCCGTTCCCAGCCCCCACTCCCGCTCCCGGAGGGGTGACAGCGCCCGGGCTCCCCACAACGTCCCCACCCCGGCTTCCGGTGGGCAAGGTGCTCGGGAAGGGGCGCCCGTGCCGCGCCGGCAAGAGGGACTCACGCGTTGCCCACGTAGATCCTTGGTGTGACCTCGTTGCACGGCTGGCTCGGGAGGCTGTAGCAGCCGCTGCCGTCCGACAGCAGGTCGTTGAGATCCTGCACTGAGAGCTCGAACGCGCCCGACATGGCGGCGGCCGGGCCCTGCACGCCCGGGCAGGAGCGAGCGAGGGGAGAGCGGTCGGGTCAGCGGGGCGGGGCTGGCGAGCCGGGAGCCGCCCCGGGGGCGGGACCACCGCGCGCGGGAAGCTGCCAAGCACCGTGCAGCGCGCGCGGGACCGACGCGCTCGCTTGCGAAAGATGCGCGCAGCCAGGTGTCGGGCCCACGCTCCGCAGGGCGTCCCTGGGCGGAAACGCTGCAGTTCCTGAGTGTCAAGCGTCCTCTCCCACCCTCGGCTAGGCAGTTTCGGTATCTTTTAAACTGGGAAGTTCAGTAACTTATTTCACTGAACCAAATTCAGGGCGCCGTAAGTGGACGGGGGTACACCCAGGTGTCGCTTTTTCAGGGTGACAGGAATACCCGGAGTCTACTGTGAACTCTTAACACTCCCTGCTGCAGACCAAAAGTTTTGGCATCTTTCGCCACTCCCCGTCCCGGGCTTGTCGCAGAATATCTGCCCCCAAGTCCAGACCTGTCACCTGCGAATCAAATAGACTGAGGACCCCAGGGGATCCCTACCGAGCAAGGGTCTAAGAAGCGCTACTCTGTGGCACATCTGCTTTCAGTGGTCATTTAGAGCGTCGTGCTTAAAAGCTTGGTCCCTATGCAGCCAGGCTTGGAATTCTGACCCTGGGAAATAAACCTCTCTAAGCCTCTCTAAAGAAAATGAGGGGGCGGTTTTAATAAAAACACAGATTAAGCATCCCTAATCTGGAAATCTGAAATGTTCCAAAATCTGTAACTTTGCGCGGACATGCCACAAGTGGTAAACTCCATACCTGACCTCTTGTGACCCACCATAGTCAAAATGCTGGTGCACTAAAAATATTGTACAGATTACCTTCAGGCTAGGAATATAAGGTGTATATACATAATCATGTTTAGACTTCGGCGCCATTTCATAGATACCTCATCACACATATTAAAATACCCCCAAATCCAAACATTTCTGTTCCCATGCATTCCTAATAAGGGATACTAAGTTCCTAACTTCTAGGGTTGTTGGAAAGATTAAATGTGAAGGAAATTACCCAGCACTAATAGTGAGCACTCAATAAGTGTTAGTCCTTCCTCCAACAATGAATGTGCTACACACCCACTGGCTACTACCCTGTGCTAGTGTTGACATCACTCAGACTCCTTTGCAGCCCTTCTTGAAGCAGCTGTAAGTGGCTCAGCTTTTGCTGAGTTCCCACTAAGTTCAAAAGCACACTGTCCTGAAAGAAAGCTGCCCTCCCCCACTCATGAAAAAAATGGCAGATTCCCCTCTCCAAAGGGACAAATACAGTCCCTGGAATTTAGGGACTTGAATCCTGAGCCCAGCTCTGCTGCTAACTTGGTTCTTGAGCAGCTTTGCTGTTGCTCTGGACTTCAATTTCTTCACCTGCAAAGTGATGAAATTGGACCAGATCATCATTAAGGCCATCTGTCACCTCCCCAAAAAGCTTGTGGTCTTGTTCTTTCAGGGAAACTGTAGTAGAAACTACTTGGTTTATAGCCCAAGGTATGTAACCAAGGATGGAATTTATCCCCCAGCCCATGCCTGTGCCATTCCAACCCTCCCTTTTCCTTTTAGCATTGTTACCATCTACATACAAGTCAGGTGGGGGAACTTCGGAATCCCTTGCCCTTGATCTTGACTTGGACCTAGGTTAGCATGAAAAATAGAAGTCCAACACACAGAATCATGTTTTAGGTAATAGAAATGCTCATTACCCTGATTTGATCATTACACACCATATAATAATGTATTAAATTATCATTCTGTACCCCACAAATATGTTCAAATTTTATATCAACACCTGTGTCACACCCTTTTGCTTTTACTGTCCCCCCAGCCAGACAGAGAAAGATAAACAAAAGAGCAAAGAAGTTTAGATATAAAAGGGAACAGGCCTCCCCCCTTCCACGGATTCCAGGTTTCCTGGTCCCCTTCTCCCTCCGGGGGAAATCTTTTTCTGCTGTCCTTTAAATAAAGCCTTCCATTTTCTGCTCTTAAAAAAAAAAAAAAAATGTACCAGGGATTGAACTCAGGGGCACTTGACCACTGGACTTCATCCCCAGCCCTTTTTGTATTTTATTAGAGACAGTGTCTCACTGAGTTGCTAAGTGTCTCACCATTGCTGAGACTGGCTTTGAACTTGCGATCCTCCTGCCTCAGCCTCCCAAGTGCTAGGATTACAGGTGTGTACCACCGCGCCTGGCCCAACAAAAAATTTTTAATTGTAAAAACAAAGTTTTTAAAAGTAGATGCCCAGAGATTGCCAGCATGCTGTCCTGCTTCTATTCCTTTTCTAAGACCTGGCCCTGATGTCATAATTGGATAATATGACATAATATGACAACCTGTCATGGGGACAGCTAAGTACCTCACAGAGGAAACTAGTTGCCTCATTTCTGAAGTTAGACAAGAAAGAAAAGATGAACAATTCCCTGGATTATCTGGCCTACCCTGTTATTGTTTCTAATCATAGGCAAAGCACAACCTTCAGGAAAAAACTGGACCTTGGCCACTACGTACTTCACAGGAATAGAATACAAATAGGTATGTGGATAGTTTTGGTTGGATGCTGCCATAAGGGGTTCTCCAAGGGTCCACCATAAAACTATCAACCTTGGGATGATATGGTCTTCTCTGCTGAGTTTATTCAAGAAGACATTAGTATCAGTAACAAAATTTATCTTCCACCAGGAACTTCATGTGGTGGAAACACTTATATCTGTAAAGCCAAAGTAAGAAAGAGAATAAGACTTCAGTGCCCAATAGACACAGGCCATTTATCTCTGTAAATTTCCCTCACCGTTCTTTCACTTCTGCTCAAAACTCTTCAGAGCCAGGTGAGGTGGCTCATGCCTGTAATCCCAGTGACTCAGGAGGCTGAGACAGAGGAGAATTGCAAATTCGAGGCCAGTCTCAGCAAACTTGAGAGGCCCTAAGCAACTTGGCAAGGCACTGTCTCAAAATAAAAAATAAAAAGGGGGCTGGGGATGTGGCTCAGTGGTAAAGTGCCTCGGGGTTCAATCCCCAGTACCAGGAATAGTGGCAGAAGGTGGGGGGCAAAAAAAAGATCATGGCCAGAATACAGTCATAAAGTTCATTAGTCAGAGTTTATTCTAGTAGCTTTTCTGAGGCTATCACAAAGATTCCTGTGCAGTAACATTGTTCTTTTATCTCTCTTCTCTAGTAAAGCCTGCGGTCGATACCAAACCTCCAATGGCACACACACATCACATTTTAAAATTGAGCAGACTACAGGTATTTGTTCTTGCCATCTGTAGGCATATTATATTGATTTTTTAAATCATTGCCCTAAAAAGAGTCACTTCCCCAGAACCTCCTAGATACCCACCTATCACAAAACTTTACTCTACTTCCCCATACCCATCACCTCCATTTTCCTAAGCTCTGCTCTTCTCTATGGTGACCCACAGTCCCAAAGGAGAGTTATGCTCAGACTTCAGTGTGAGAAAAAGCACAACAATGATGTCACCACTGTGGGGTGGGGTTTCTTAACAGGGTGAACAAAAGAAAACCGACAAAATCGAGTTTGAAAATAAGCAACTGTGTCAGAAAATTGCCAATGCCCATCGTGGCCCTGCCCAGGTGGACTGCTGGAATGAATATTTTTCCAAAAGGTAATGTTCTTCTTTCCTTCCTTTTTTCCATTTCCTTTTCTTTTTTTTTTCTTTTTTTTTTTTTTGTACCTGGGATTGAACTCAAGGGTACTCAACAACTAAGCCACATCTCCAGTCCTATTTTGTATTTTATTTAGAGACAGGGTCTCACTGAGTTGCTCAGCACCTTGCATTGCTGAGGCTGGCTTTGAACTCACTATCCTCTTGTCTTCAGCCTCCCGAGCTGCTGGATTACAGGCGTGTATCACCGCACCTGGCTTGTATTTCATTTTTAGGAAGTCAAAGTGGACCTTCCCCTGGATTTTGGTTCAAGGTTCTCGTGAGCAATAGGAATAGTTAAAAGAAGTTATCTTGAAGAGTAACCAAAGAGACCATGTTGAGAATGGAAACTTTGAAAATGGAGAACTTTCTCTAGCATCAAAGAACTAATATAATCTAAGAGACTTTTCAGTGTTTTATTCAGAGTTCATCATGAGAATCACTGCACACTTTTGTAAAATGATGGCTATATGTCTTATATATGTCATATATATATATGTCATTTATATATATATATATGTCATATATATATGTCATATTTATATATATATATATATGTCATATATATATATATGTCATTTGGGCGGCAATACCATACACTGCGTAGCTTATAAACAAAAGAAATTTATTTCTGACCGTTCTGGAGACTGGGAAGTCCAAAGATCAAGGCACCAGCAAATTAGGTGTCTGGGAAGGGCTGCTTCCTGCTGCACAGAACCCATCTTTTCACTGTAACTTCACACAGTGGGAGGGGCAAAGGGTCTCTCTCAGACTTCCTCTATAAGGACATGAATCCCATTAGGGTGACTTAATCACCTCCCAAACTCTTACCCCCTATTACTATCCCTTTGGGGGTTAGGATTTCAACATGCAAATTTGGGCACACAGGCATTCAGTCCATAGCACCATGACCGAGACAATGACACAGTATTATTCAAATCGATTCCACAAATATTTCCTGAGTAAGTACTATGTGCTAGGCACCAGGAATAGATGAAATAAGACATATATTTTCTAACCTCAAAGAATTTGAAGTCAGAGAGGAAGACATCTATGTAAATAATACCAATGTGAAATGGTCAGAGCTACAAAAGAAGTGCATGCAAAGGAAAGAATTTGGTGTGTGTGTGTGTGTGTGTGTGTGTGTGTAAAGATGCCTTTCCTATCATCTGGTATATCTCAAACAAAATTGAAACCCGAGGGGTGTGAGTGGAATAAAGATTGTGGCCAGCCATTTATGACTTATCCATTGGAAGCCCTTCTTCATCATTTAAAGTCAAGGTTCTCAATCCTGGTTTCACATTATAATACTTGGGGAGCTTTTTAAAATTGCCTAGTGCCCGAGCACCATCCCAGACCAATAAAGGAGAATCTTCTAGTGGGCAGTGGGGTTGAGGCAGCCTTGCCTTTGGGGCCTCAGGGCTCGGCAGGACTCTTTCCTCCCTGCATTTGGGCAGCCTGGCACTAAACGGAATTGCAACTTCACCTCCTCTCCTTCTCCCATCCTCCAGAAGCATTTGATCCTTCACCCATCTCTGGGTTTTGTGTTTTTCAGCTTAAACAGAGAAACAAGAAACCGCGAACTGGTGAGAATTACTATAGAAAACCAGGGCATTCTGAAGAGGCTTGGTGATCGCAAACCCCACTATGACCGTGGAGCATCTGAGATAGACTGGCAGGCACGTGGGCACTCTTGTTATATTCCAAGCTGCACATAGGATTTGTCTGTGGTCAGCCTCGGGAGTGTCTCAGAAGGATCCCTAAGTGGCTAGATTATGTGAAATGCAACGATTGATTGCCAAAAGGAAAATCATCTAAGGCAATGAAGTGAATAGGCACAAACCATCAAACAGCTAAAGACACCACGATAACAAAGTTGATATGTGCCAGTTTCAGAAAATATTTGATAGCATCTTCCTCATAGTTTAATTCATTAAGAAAGCAGGGTGCGGTGGTGCATGCCTGTAATCTCAGAGGCTGGGGAGGCTGAGGCACGAGGATTTTGAGTTCAAAGCCAGCCTCAGCAGCAACCAGGCATTTAAGCAACTCAGACCCTGTCTCTAAATAAAATACAAAATAGGGCTGGGAACGTGGTTCAGTGGCTGAGTGCCCCTGAGTTCAATCCACGGTATCCAAAAAAAAAGAAAAAAGAAAAATAAAAAAGGAAGCTCAGTATGTAAAGTGAAGGGTACATGATTCCATTCTGCATGTGGTTGATTTGCCTTATTTAGGAATGACTCCTCAAAAAAGGGTGGGGGGAGCCATCTGCAGTATTTTTTAAAACCCCCACTTCCTTGTTTTGGTCTGTAAACTTTTTCTAAGCCATTCTTAGAATTTAGAACTTCAGCTATAGCACCATCACCCTGGCATTGACATAAACGTTTCTGATTTTTTTCCTTCTAGAATTCAAGGCGTTATATTAAAAATACAACAAGATACTTTCTCTCCCAAGATGAATAGGTATGTCTCCTTACTATAGAACATTGCCACCACAATTGCTACCAAAGCCCTAAGAACTGCATAAATGGTAAACAAGGGGCCCAGCTTAGGGGATGAATTTTGCTCTTCTCATATACTTTTGTTTGGCATTGATTCAGAAAATTTAGAGATCTTTGACTTCTCTCCATTCAAGAAGGAAATGACATTACCTTCTATCATCAGCTTTGAGGCTTTATGGGAACCTGAGAGGAAGTGATTTGTTCCAATAAGACATTAACAGGAGGCCTCATAGATTTAAAGTCATCCCAAAGTTACCTTATAGGTCTCTGTCACTCTTCAGAAGTACTGTCATTTTGGCATTTGGTACGATTTGACTTTATTAGTTAATGACTAAGTGGTCCCCTCTTTAAGGGAGAAAGGAGAAATGGACGCTTGGGCTTTCCAAAGAACAGGGCTGTATAATTGATGACTCTCTCTCTCTTTCTCTTTCCTCCTCCCACCCCAAGTCAAGGTTACTCAACATGGAAAAGATTCAAGAGAAGATCCTAGGATTTCTTGGCTGCTTAGACTCTTGAGACACTCCACAGTGGCTAAAGGCTCAATCTTAGGATACTACAATAAATCTTGGAAATAAAATAGGGCAGACAGGGGAATAATGCAATGACCTTTTTTTTTTTTTAATTGGGGGTTATGAAAAGAAATTTTAAGGAGGTGTGGGGAGGGAGAGAGGGAAAGATCGGATAGGACTCTTAAATACCATCATCGACATCCTGGGTGGGGGGTGGGTGGGGGAGAAATAGGTGGGGTGAGGTGATCTAGCCACAAGCCTGTCACTGTGAAAATGGAAAACAAGAGCACATGATGGCATCGACACTCAGACAACACAAAGGAACAAATACTATTAGTTCTCTGTGAATACACATGCTTGGAGAAGAAGGCTTCATTGTGGCTTCCGTGTACTCTGGCCATTGATAGGCAGCTGCAGCTTTGAAACCATCTCAGAACGTGTGGTGAGACAATGACACATCTCTTCTGTGACTGCTGATCACACTGATTTTGAGCACCATTTTAAAAATTCTTTTTAAAATATCACATAATAATGGCACAAATTCATGGGGGTACGGTGTGATATTTTGACAGGTGGATAGAAAATGCAATGATCAAAGCAG
This sequence comes from Tamias sibiricus, assembly GCA_025594165.1. Taxonomy (NCBI): domain Eukaryota; kingdom Metazoa; phylum Chordata; class Mammalia; order Rodentia; family Sciuridae; genus Tamias; species Tamias sibiricus. The sequence continues at coordinate 20,876,397 of CM046660.1, read as the reverse complement.
GATTATTAGTGTATTTATCATAGCAATATTTACCATTTCTTTGAATTGGAAACACTCAAAAGTCCTCTCACTAGCTATTCTGAAATACACAATATTTATTAATTATTAACTACTGTCACCCTACTGTGCTAAAGAACACTACAACTTAATCCTCCTAACTGTGGTTTCATACCTGCTAACCAAACTTTACCTCCTCCAAGCCCCTGGTGATGGCTGTTCTGTCTTCTCTGAGATCAACCTTTTTAACTTCCACATGAGTGGAAGTGGAGTCTTTCTGTGCCTGGCTGATGAGCCCAACCTTTTAAAACTTTTTACTTTGAAATAAGAGACTCACAGGTACTAACAAACAAACATGCACCTTCACCCAGGCTCCCCCAATTTTTTGCATTTGCAGAACTATATAGTACAGGGCTGGGGCATGGCTCAGTGGTAGAGCACTTGCCTAGCATGTATGAAGTCCTGGGTTCCATCACCAGCACCAAAACAAAAAACTACAGTACAACATCAAAACCAGGAAAGTGACATTGGTACAATTCCTAGAGCATATGCAGATTTCATCAGTTATACAATGCACTCATTTGTGTATGTGTGTATAGAGCCCTTTGCAGTTTTGTCACGTGTAGCTTTGTGTAACCTCAACCAGTCAAGAAACTTAACAGTATCATCATCAAAAGACACTCCTATGCCACCACTCTTCTTAGTCACAACTACCTTCCTCCCCTTCCCTAACTCCTGGCAATCACTGATCTGTTTTCCATCTCTATAAATATGTTATTTCCTAAGTGTTACTTAAGTGGAATTGCACAGTATATGTCCTTCCTGGTTTTGTTGGGTTTTTCTGTTTTTGTTTATTTTTGGTAGTAGGAATTAGAACCAGAGGGTCTCTACCACTGAGCTACAACACCATCCTTTCTTATTTTAGTTTGAGACAGTCTTGCTAAATTGCCCAAACTGGCCTTGAACTTGTGATCCTCCTACCTCCGCCTCCTGAGCTGCTGGGATTACAGGCGTGCAACCACCTTTCCTGGCTGTGTCCTTCCTTTTAAGATTAATTTGGTCCATTAAATATAATTTCCTCGAGGTTCATCCACGTTGTATGCATTGACTGCTTGTTCTTTTTATTGCTGAGTAGTATTCCATGGTATGAATGTCACATTTGTAACCATATACCCACTGAATGACATTTGGATAATTTCCAGGTTTTTAAAAATACTATGAATACAGCTACTATGAAGACTTGTGCACACATTTCTGCATGAAAATAGGTTTTGATTTCTCTGGGATAAGCATCCAAGAGTACAATTGCTGGGTCATACAGTTAGTCTGCTTTTAGTTTTAAAAGGAACATACAAAATTGTGTTCCAGAGTGGCTGTACCGACTTACTTTCCCACCAGCGATAGATGAGTGATCCAGTTTCTCTACATCCTTAGCAACATTTGATATTATCTTTTTTTTTTTTAATTTTAGCCATTCTGATATGTGTGTAGTGACATCTCATGTGGTTTTAATTTGCATTTCTTTAATGGTTAATGAAGTTGAACATCTTTCCTGTGCTTATTTGCCATCTGTATATCCTCTTTGGGGGAAATGTCTGTGTCCATGTCTTTTGCTCATTTTTTAAAATATTGAATTCTGAGAGTTATTTACATATTCTAGATACAAATCCTTTGCTAGATATATGGTTTGCACATATTTTCTCCCAGTCTGTAATTTCTCTTTGGGGCCTCTTTACAAGGTCTTTCACAGAGCAAAATATTTTTATTTTGATGATGTCCAATTTATCAATGATGAGAGTGATCTGTACCTTGACTGTATCAATGCAAATATCCTGGTGTGACATCATACTATAGTTTTGCACTATGTCACTTCTGTGGGGATCTGGGTAAGGGAGTCACAGGATCTCTCCATATTATTACTTTTGGGGGAGGGTATGGGGATTGAACTCAGGGGCACTCAGCCACTGAACCACATCCCCAGTCCTATTTTATATTTTATTTAGAGACAGGGTCTTACTGAGTTGCTTAGCACCTCGCTTTTGCTGAGGCTGGCTTTGAACTCGTGATCCTCCTGTCTCAGCCTTCCAAGCCACGGGGATTACAGGCGTGTACCACTGTACCTGGCTCTTTGTATTATTCTTTTTTAAAAAATATTTATTTATTTACTTTAGTCGTACACAATGCAATGCATTTATGTTTACGTGGTGCTGAGGATCGAACCTGGGCCACGCACGTGCGAGGCAAGCGCTCTGCCGCTGAGCCACAACCCCAGCCCTCTCTGTATTATTCTTTACGTGCATGTAAATCTACTATTATTTCACAATACAAAGGTTAAAGAGAAAATCAAAGAAGTACAAATTATTAACTGGTTCCAATTAATCTCAGTTTGAGGAACAACCATTCTTCTAGACACTCTGGGGGTCATCCTTTACCCTTCTCTTTAATCACATCTCCCCTCCCCCTCCAGCATAGCTCAAATTGAAAAGTCCTAATTCTCAATCTCTGTATGTGCTACCTTCCATATTTCAAGCACTTGTGATTTATTAGAATTTTTTTTTTGCATTTGTTTTTTAGGTACTGGGGGTTGAATCCAGAGTCTTTCTACCACTAAGCTACATCCCCAACCCTTTTCACTTTATTTTGAGACAGGGTCTTGCTAAGCTGTTGAGGCTGCCCTTACATTTGCAATCCTTCTGCCTCGGTCTCGTGCGTAGTTGGGATTACAGGTGTGTACTGCCCTGCCTGGTCAGACACTTGTGATTTATGACTGGTGCTATTAATGCAAAAATATATCTATATCACTTTCTAGCTTACTACCTCCAGTGACTTACCATTCTTCCATATTGGGCCCTCACCTTAATTATGGCATAAAATGCACTCTATGATCTTATCTCTCTGTCTTTGCATCCTCTACCAGTAGGAATTCTTTTTTTTTGTTGTTTGTTTGTTTGGTACCAGGGCTTGAACTCAGGGGAAGTTGACCACTGAGCCACATCCCCAGCCCTTCTTTGTATTTTATTAGAGACAGGGTCTCACTGAGTTGCTAAGTGCCTCGCCATTGCTGAGGCTGGCTTTGAACTCGCGATCCTCCTGCCTCAGCTCCCCAAGTGCTGGGATTACAGGCGTGCACCACTGCGCCCGGCTAGGAATTCTTAATTTCAATAAACAAAAAACTGTCTGATATAAGTAGTGAAATAGTTTATTTTAAAAAATATAAATTCAGCCTGGCACGGTGGTGCATGCCTATAATCCCAGCAGCTTTGGAGGCTGAGGCAGAGGATTGTAAATTCAAAACCAGCCTCAGTAATTTAGCAAGACCCTGTCTCAAAATAAAAAATAAAAAGGGCTGGGAATGTTGCTCAGTGGCTAAGCACCGCTGGGTTCATCCCTGTAAAAAAATATAATAATTCAGTAATAGTATTTTCTAGAAAACTGCAGAACCACGTTTCAAGCTGCACATTAAGAGACCACATTAGAGGAAACCTGGTCTGCAGGTGATACAGCTTGCTCAGCTGCCCCTAGAACTTGCTGAACTGCTGCTACTGCTACCTTTAAAAAGTCATCACTGGGGGCTGGGGTTGTGGCTCAGTGGTAGAGCGCTCGTCTAGCACGTGCGCGGCCCGGGTTCGATCCTCAGCACCACGTAACAATAAACACATTGTGTGCAACTAAAGCAAATAAATATTTTTTAAAAAAGTCATCATTGTCCCTGATGTTCTGTCACTAGCCCCAATTCCATTTCAGAGAAGGTATATCTAATTGGTGTAAATAGATCCTCTGCCCATTCAAGGGAGTCTGAGAAGGCGATACATGTTTGTTTGTTTGTTTGTTTTTTTTTTTTGGTACCGGGGATTGAACTCAGCGGCACTCGACCACTGGGTCACATCCCCAGATCTTTTTTGTATTTTATTAGAGACAGGGTCTCACTGAGTTGCTAAGTGCCTCGCCATTGCTGAGGCTGGCTTTGAACTCGCGATCCTCCTGCCTCAGCCTCCCAAGTGCTGGGATTACAGGCGTGTCCCACCGCGCCCGGCTGTGATACATGTTTTTTTGTTGTTGTTGTTGTTATTGTTTTCCCACTTTGAGACCTGGGCTCTGCCTCTCACCAGGAACATGACAGGAAGTTTACCCCAAATTAGGAGGTTCAGATGCTATACTTCCACAAAATGACAGACTTCTGTAATCTTGGAACTCTTCACTCCCGGCCTTTTTCAGTTAATAGGAGACTTGTGATTTTTTCTCTTTCCATTAGTTGTTATGCTAGGTGATCCACAGTTCTTCCTCTTTGCTTGGTCACCTGTTCATGTTCAACATTTGAAGGAGTCTGTCCTCTAGGAAGTTTCCATGAACTGCTCAGTCAGAGTTCCTTTGGGTACAGTTTCATTTAGAGGTTTTCCTGTTGTCCTATTATTGATTTGTAGTTTGATTCCACTATATCCGGAGAACAACTCTATAATTTCAATTCTTTTAGGTCTGTTATGGTTGTCTTATGACCCAGGATATAATCTATCTAGGTGCATATATTATGGGCATTTAAAAGAAAGCTGGGGCTATATAGCTCAGTGGCAGAGCGCTTGCCTAGCATGTGTGAGGCACTGGGTTTAATTCTCAGCATCATATATAAATAAATAAAGTAAATAAAGGTCTATCAACAACTAAAAAAAAAATTTTAAAAAGTTAGAGAGAGAGAGAGAGAGAGAGAGAGAGAGAGAGAGAGAGAGAAACATGTTTTGTGTCATTATTGGTAAAGTTTTCCATAAACTTTGTTGGGTGCTATAGTTCAGTTCTTCTAGAGCTTGATGATTTTCTATCTAGTAGTTCTATCAATTATTGCAAGAGTGTGGTGTTGAAATCCCCAGCAATTGGTGGGCACAGTAGCGCATGCCTGTAATCCCAGCACTTGGGAGGCTGAGGCAGGAGAATCGCGAGTTCAAAGCCAGCCTCAGCAATTGTGAGGCACTTAGCAACTCAGTGAGACCCTGTCTCTAATAAAATACCAAAAAAGGCTGGGGATGGGGCTGGAATTGTGGCTCAGCGGTAGAGCGCTTGCCTAGCACGCACGCGGCCCAGGTTCGATCCTCAGCGCCACGTAAAAATAAAAACCGCATTGTGTACAACTAAAGCAAATAAATAAATATTAAAAAAAAAAAAAAAGGCTGGGGATGTGGCCCAGTGGTCTAGTGCCCTTGAGTTCAATCCCCGGTAACAAAAAAAAAAAAAAAAAAAAAAGAAAAAAGAAAAAGAAAAAAAGAAATCCAGCAATAATATAATTGTGGATTTGCTTAATTTCCCTATCAGTTCTATCAGTTTTTGCTTCATCTATTCTGAAGCTCTGGTGTTTGGTGCATGCATATTTAGGACTGCTGTATCTTCTTGGTGTGGATTGATTCTCTCTCTTTTTTTTTTTTTTTTTTGGTACCGGGGATTGAACTCAGGGGCACTTGACCACTGGGCCACATCCCCAGCCCTTTTTTGTATTTTATTAGAAGCAGGGTCTCACTGAGTTACTAGGTTCCTTGCCATTGCTGAGGCTGGCTTTGAACTCGCGATCCTCCTGCCTCAGCCTCCCAAAGTGCTGGGATTACAGGTGTGCGCCACCGCGCCAGGCTTGGATTGATTCTCTTATCGTTATATAATGTCTCTCTTTGTCTCTAGTAATTTCTTTTCTTTGAATTTGACTCTCTCTGATATTAATATAGGCACTATTGCTTTTTAATATTTATGTTTGCACAATAGATTATTATACTTTTACTTTCAGCCTATGTCACCACATTTAAACAAGCATACACTTGTAGATAGCATGTCATTGAATTGTTTTCTTATCTACTCTGCTAATGTTTTGTGTTTGTGTGTGTGTGGTGTTGGGATTGAACCTGAGCCCCATGTGCATGCTCAGCAAGCATTACCACTGAAATACATCTTTATCCCTTTTTATTTTTATTCTGAGACAGGGTCTCACTAAGTTGCCCAAACTGGTCTCAAACTTGCATTCCTCCTGCCTTGGCCTCCTGAGCATCTGGAATTACAGACATGTGCCACCACCCTGGCCCACTGCCTTTTAATCGATCCTTTTGTTCTGTTTTAATCAGCTTTTGCATCCCTGTGACCAACATACCTGACAAGGACAACTTAGCAGAGGAAAAGTTTATTTTGGCTCAGGTTTCAGAGGTTCAGTCCATGGTCGGCTGACTATATAGCTCTGGGGCTGAGGCAAGGCAAAACATCATGTGCAAGGGCGTAGCAGAGGAAAGCAGCTCAGGACATAGCAACGAGGGATCAGCACAAGAGAGCTCGGCTCACCAGAGACATACTATAAACCCCCCAGTGACCTACTTCCTCCAGTGATACCCTACCTGCCTGCAATACCACCCAGTTTTGATCCATATCAATGGATTAATCCACTGATTATATTAAAGCTCTCATAATCTAATCACTTTGCTTCTGAACATTTTTTGTGTCATCTCACACATGAGTTTCCAGGGGACATCTCATATCTAAACCATAACACCTCCTCACTTTTAAAATATAATTATCTGAATTCCTCCACAAGCATTGAGTACTACATCAGATGATGATATTACTTTTGCTTCAACCATGACATAAAGAAACTCAAGAGGTGAATGATAGTGTACTATGTTTTCTTCTGTTTTGTTATTTTTTTCCTTTCTGAGGGTCCCAGCCTTCCTCTGTTAACTTTGTTTGGAGAGCTACCTTTAAGGAAAGTCTCCACAAATTGTCTTTCCCTTCTTCCAATAACATCTTTATTCCCCTTCATTCTAGAAAGATAGCTACATCAAATGCAGGATTCCAGATTGATAGTTAAGGGTTGGGGATATAGTCAGTGGTAGAGCACTGGCCTGGCATGTGTGAGGCCCTGGGTTCAATCCCCAGTACAAGTAAAAAAAAAAAAAAAAAAGATTGATTGTTCTTCTTTCAGAATTTGATAAATGTGTAATACTTCTTTCAAGCCTCCATAGTTTCCCTTTGCACGGTTTCCTATTGCATCTTTTTTTTGGTGCCAGGGATTGAACCCAGGGGTGCTTAACCACTTAGCCACATCCCCAGTGCTTTTTACTTATTTATTTATTTACTTATTTATTTGTAATATTTATTTTTTTTATTGTATAGTTGGACACAATACCTTTATTTTATTTATTTATTTTTATGTGGTGCTGAGGATCGAACCTAGGGCCTTACACGTGCTAGGAGAGCACTCTACCACCGAGCTACAACCCCAGCCCTATTTTTAATTTTTTAAAATATTTTTTAGTTATAGATGGATGCAATATCTTTATTTTGTTTATTTATTTTTATGTGGTGCTGAGGATTGAACCCAGTGTCGCACATGTGCGAGGCAAGTGCTCTGCCACTAAGCCACAACCCCAGCCCTTATTTTTTATTTTGAAACAGGGTCTTGCTAAGTTTCTTAGGGCCTTGCTAAGTTGCTGAGGCGAGCCTTAAACTTGTGATCCTCTTTACTCAGCCTCCCGAATCACTAGGATTATAGGCATGCACCACCACACCCAGCCTAACTGATTTTAAAATGAGCTTTATGCATACGCTGAAATCCTAAATTATTAAATAAATCAGCAAGAACTATTATTGTTTGGATGTATGATACTGTGATTGGTGATACAGATGAAGTGACACCAGATAAGTAGATGCATTATCCAATTGAAATACATACATGCTTGGAAGCATGTATGTATTTGAACACACAGTGGCAAAAACACCATTGGCAAATGTGCTCACATCTGAGCACCATGTGTAAATGACAGATGGTTGTAACTTTCTTAAACCCACTTCCTGCAGGGAGTGGAGTGGGTGGAGGAAAGGCTACTCATCACTGGATCAAGGTTGGCAGCAAGATTAACTCACTTGCTAATTCTGCTCAGTTGGTACTGAACACTGTACTAAAAGATCCAAAGGCGGTGCCTAGATTTGACAGGAGAGTGCTATGATCGATGAGTAATGTCTGCTACAGGTGCAGGAACGAGTGGCAACCCATATGCCACCCATTTAACATCCCTGACCTAGAAAATTCCTCCAGAGTTCACAATCCCTCTGGCCGTAGAAACAGGCAGAGGACTTACCTGTGTTTAAAGGTCCAAGAAAACAAAAGGTACATCTTGAGGGGTTTCAGTGAGATTTATTGGTGTGGAGGCCCAGAGTGATGAACTTCTGCAAACATTTCCCCCAGGGGCTCAGAACTTACATACTGCTAGGTGGAATGGAACTTGGAATTGCATTTACATATATCACACCAGTATATATTTAAAATAGGTGCTTAAAAAAAAAAAAACTTTTCTGCTTCTTACAGACTGAGAAAACCTGCCTTCTAAATGACCTCTGTCCCCGAGGACCTATTCTTTCTACTCCCACAGATCTGGTGGCAGACAAATAGTTGTAGACCAGCCTGTCTTGGGGGTAGGGAGGCTACCTCCACAGGAAATAAATCAAGCTCATTTAAAGAGATTCATTTAAAGAGAATCACTACATTTCATCTCAGAATTAGGTAAAAACATGGAGTAAGAAGCAGAAAATATCTGTTGAGTAGTATGAAATGCAGAAAACATCATTATCTGGTGCCTAATCACTGTATTCCAACCCTGGAGGACAAATCACCCAGGTGAGACTTCGTAGGATCTCCACCATGGTGCCCTCCCTATGGGATGTTCAAAAGTTATTTTTACCTAAGTATTTTTTTACCTGGGAATAGACATTTTTGGGCGGGGGAAGGGTATTAGGGGTTGAACCTGGGGATGCTTTGCCACTGAACCACATCCCCAGTTCCGCACCACCACCACCCACATTTTCTTTTTTAATTTTGAGATAGGATCTTGCTAAATTGCTAAGGCTGACCTTGAACTTGAACTTGCAATCCTCCTGCCTCAGCTCCCCAAGTCACCAGGATTGAGCCACTACACCAATCTGGAAGTAGACTTTAGATTCCAGTCTCCTGCCTAACAACTCTGCATGTACCACTTACCCTTCATGGGGCAGCTATCCTCCCTAGCCTGCTTCTCTGTGGAATAACTCAAGACCAATTTCACTTGATAAGAATCCAATACTCTGGGGCTGGGGTTGTGGCTCAGCAGCAGAGCGCTCTCCTCGAACGTGCATGGCCCGGGTTCGATCCTCAGCACCACGTAAACATAAATGCATTGCATTGTGTACAACTAAAGCAAATAAATAAATATTTTTTTAAAAAATAATCCAATACTCTGTAAGTGCAAGGAGGTCCCCAACCTTTTGCTAGAAAGTTCTGAAGAATACGATCCTGGTAGTTGGGCCTGCCAGGGCAGTGAGCTAGAGAGTTGCACAGAGTCTTTGTGCAAGAAGGTAAAATGGAAATTTCTAAATAGGCAGCAGACCCTCTCCCTGGTGCTTTACCTGTGACCTGGCATCCTTTATCTCTTCATGAATAAGAGCTTGAAAATGTAGACATGTGTAAGCAGCCTCTTTGCAGTTTTAGTAGCTACAAACATGTTACATACTATTGCTAACTCCAGTTATGAACACACCTCACTTATAAGTCAATTATTTAATGGATAGCCTCGAGTATGGGGCCACAAAAGAGTGAGGCAGTACTACACAGTGGTTAAGAACAATGTCTCTCTTGCCGGGCATGGTGGCTCATGCCTGTAACTCCAGTGGCTTGGGAAGCTGAGGCAGGAAGATCACAGAGTTAAAAGCCTGCCTCAGCAACTTAGTGAGGCCCTAAGCAACTCAGCAAGACCCTGTTCCTAAATTAAATATTAAAAAGGGCTGTGAGGTTTGGGATTGTGGCTCAGCAGTGGAGTGCTATTCTATTCTATTCTCAGCACTGTATACAAATAAATGAATAAAATAAGGTGCATCAACAACTAAAAAAAAAAAAAATTGGGGGGGGGGGGGGCAGGTACCAGGGATTGAACTCAGGGACACTCAACCACTGAGCCACATCCCCAGCCCTAATTTTCATTTTATTTAAAGACAGGGTCTGAGTTGCTTAGCACATCACCATTGCTGAAGCTGGCTTTGAACTGTGATCCTCCTATCTCAGCCTCCTGAGCCATTGAGATTACAGGCATATGCCACTGCGCCTGGCTAAAAAAACTTTTTTTTTTTTTTTTTTTAAAAAAGGGGTTGGGGGCCTGGGGCTATGGCTCAGTGGTAGAGCACTTGTCTCGCATGTGTGAGGCCCTGGGTTCAATCCTCAGTACTGTGTAAATAAAATAAAGGTATTGTGCCCACCTACAACTAATAAAAAAATTTCAAAAAATAAATAAATAAAAAAGGGGGTTAGGGATGTGGCTAAGTGGTTAAGCAACTCTGGGTTCAATGCCTGGTACCAAAAAATAGAAAAGAAAAATAAAAAGAACCATCTCTGACATTAGGAAGATTTAGGCTCAAATATAACAGCTGTGCCTTTTTTTTTTTTTTTTTTTTAAAGCTGTATAAGCTCGGGTACATTATTTAAATTTTCTTTTTGTGGTCCAGGGATTGAACCCAGGGGTGCTTAACTACTAAGCCACATCCCCAGATCCCTAGCCCTTTTCATATTTTATTTAGAGATAGGGTCTGGCTAAGTTGCTGAGGCTGGCTTTGAACTCACAATCCTCCTGCCTCAGCCTCCTGAGTCGCTGGGATTACAGGTATGTGCAACCATGTCAGCTAAGCTTTCTAAGCCTCATTTTATCTCAATTATAAAATGAAATGATAAGAATCCCACCTCACTGGCTTGGTGTATTTGTGAAAGTGGTGTATGTAAAGGTCTTAGCATTGCACTCAACACAGAAAAAGACACATAACGTCAGCTGTTCCTCTGAGCAGCTAAAATGGATCACAATTCCTGTGTGACATAAGTCACTTTTGCTCAGAGACAACCCATCAGGCCCACGTTCTGAGACTATATACTTTTATTTTGGCAGAACTGATTTACCATGGCTTAGACATAGTTTAGATGGGGGGGTGTCATCTGGTTCCCTATGATCTAGAACAGGAGCCCTAATAATCTGAAGGTGAGGACAGCTAACCAAGACCATTGTCAAAAACAAGAGGGAGAACTGATGCCATAGACCAAATAACAAAGCAAGGACTCAGTTTTAGGAGCATGAGGGTATTCAGAAAGGGGACAAGCAGCCTTACATTCCTCAAGAGTCCCTAAAGGCACTACTGCATTATAGAATAGTTCAGTGATTCACGTGGACAGTTAAGTGTGCCTCAGCCTTCTAGAAAAAGTTCATGTACGCTCACTATTTAAAAAGGCAGGGAACCAACTTTTGTATTACCAGGCATGTTTGGAGCTGAAAGACAGGGGAACTTCAGCTGCATGGAAAATCCCCTTGGATACATCTTAGCTTCCAACACAGCTGGATGAATGAAGTTTCACTACTCATAAAGCTTAAACATTGCTGCAAATCAGTATTATATAAATTCACCACCACCACCACCACTATAAGACAGTGGCTACTTAACTTTGGTACAAAGAATCAAGGTCCACTTGCCTGCGATACTTTAATGAATGACATGTGTGGTTTTGTGACATGCCCCTTTTAACTCATGAGCTAAAGGGGTACAAGTAAAAAATGACAGACAAAAGCCAACAACAGACAAGACTTCCCATTTCTACTCTTCTCGATGATGGAGTGTGTGGAAAATTCTGCCCCTCTCTGCACTTGAGGTTCCTTGATGGTAAAGTGAGGGAGGCTGGACCACATGGTCTTCAAGGACCCCTCCAGCCTGGATGATCTGAGACAAAGTTACCTGACCCAACTAATAGGTACCCAGTGAGTGTCCTTGCTCAGCTTCTCTAAGACCACCTTGAGCTGGTTGTAAGCACCCTGCAGGTCTTCCTTCACCAGCACGGTGTCCATCAGGTGCCCATAATGCTGATCAATGAAGGCAGCAGACGCGGCCATCTCTTGCTGCTCCTCATCCTGCAAGGAAAGAGGCAGAATGGAGAACCTGGGCTTTTCCCCCCACAAGAAACCTATATATAGCCTTTGTGTTCAGCAATGTCCCCACCTTTGGTTTTAAGGGATAAGTGGATGACAATGCCCCACTATTAACCAACTGCATACATGAGAAGAGAGTGTAGTGACAACAGACCAAACTTAAATGAAAGTTAGTGGACAGCAGACATTGTTCAGTCATTCTCTCCCAAAATATCCACTGAGGATCTATCAACTGAAAACACAAACTGCTTTGGTGGAATGTCGAATTTGTATCTTTTTATATATGTCAATATCATATTTCCTGCCCCAAAAGCGTTTCCCAAGAAGTAGTATTATGGTGTTGCACAGAAATGTACAAGTTAAATAATTTCAAGAATTATAAATAATGCGAACTGTATATATAAAAACAAAGAAAGCATTTCAGGAAATGATGGTAGGGGAGAAGATGAAGAATGTGTAACTCTAATATCCCTCTAAAATCACCACATGGAACTTGATTCTTTTTTTTTTTTTGTACTAGGGATTGAACCCAGAGTTGCTTAACCAATGAGCCACATCCCCAGCCATATATATATATTTTTTTTTAATATATTTATTTTTATTTGCTTTAGTTGTACACAATGCCTTTATTTTTACGTGGTGCTAAGGATTGAACCTGGGCTGCGCACGTGCTAGGCGAGCGCTCTACCGCTGAGCCACAACCCCAGCCCCCCTTTTTATATTTTATTTAAAGACAGGGTCTCCCTAAGATGCTGAGGCTGGCTTTTAACTTGCAATTCTCCTGCCTCAGCCTCCCAAGTCGCTGGGATCACAGGCGTGCGCCACTGCGCCCGGCCTTGATTCTTCTTTTCATCATGCCAAGGCCAAACAGCAGAGTAGACAGGTAGAATGATTTAAGAAAGTGCTGGGACCACTCAGATCATTCTCCATCTCCTCAGGCAACATGATTTCTTTAATCAGA